>CM050405.1:26624327-27101827 GCA_027580255.1 Therioaphis trifolii | reverse complement strand
GCGCGAGGCTCTTGAACCATAACTAACAAATAAGTGTGGATTTACATTCTCTTAAAATAGCAAACGTAGTTTCTAAAACGTTGTGATCTGAAAACGTCGAAACAGTAAACGTATCTGTAAACGATAATCGTGAAAATATGTTTTATTCAAATCGTATTCTTTTAACGTCGAAACGCGTACTATAATATCATATGGTAGCAACAAAGAATTCTTTTATTTCGTTACGCTAACCGAGTATTCATTGTAGCGGACGCGCGTTTTTAACATAAAAGTCAAAACTCAAATCTATAACTAATAGATTAAAAACTTTCTAAATCTCAATCGAATTAAACAATAATTATATTGATCGATGATAACCGTGCTCGTGAATCGCGTATAATATATATTTATTTTATAATTTTCTTTTAGAAAGGTCGTAAAAAAACACCGTGTTATTTTTTTCGAGAACATTCTTCACTCGTACGACAACACGTACACCACAGTTTACCAAGACATTGTAATTTAGTCACGTGAGCATGTTATTAAACAACAAACTATACAGTAGTCACTCGATAATAATTCGAACCTCCGTAATTCGAAAAACTCCACAAACCGACCTAAACGCTTGGTCCCCTGAGAAAACCGCTGTAGTTAGAAGAAAATACATGTATATCGGGCCCCTCGATAATACGAAACATCTGTCGGTGATATACACTCTACGATTCGAATTTTTTTTTCACCAGTGGTACCTTAATAATTCGAATTTCCTTAAACACGATACATTTATAAAATGTACAATGTTTTTGAGATATTTATCTTTTAAATGTCACTTTGAAAGACGTCTTCATTCTGGGTACATTAATATTAGTAATTTTTTTTTTAATATTGCTCCTTTAAATAGTAGATTTAAAATGTTAAATTTAAAATTTGTTTTTTAAACTATAACATAATTTAATTGATTGCCCGGAACTTTTAGAGCGTATTAATTTCAATGTAAACATAAAAAATTCAAGAAACAAACATCCTTTTTATCTATCTATTATTAAAACTAACTACATGTTATACTATCCTGCTATTATATTAATGTCACGTGGTAACTTTTTTAACAACTTGGACCTGTTCAATATGACTCTTAGCTCGTTAAATTGTCATTTTTAGATTATTACCTACTATTATATATATTTTAATCGAATTGTTATATAATCAATTTGTCTAACTTTTAATTTCTATATATATATACATATGATATTTTTTTTCTCTCACTATTTTTTCTCTCGTTCTTATATCATTTGTTTAAATTTTTTAGTATAACACACACCTGTGAAACTGTCATTATATTATTATTGTAAATTGGAATTTTATTCCGTTAATAAAAAATTATTATTATTATTATTATTATTATTATTATGTATGTACATTTGATAAATATAGGTACATTCAATTTTTCACTTCTCTTGAATTCGAATTTGTTTTCCTCCCCCGATTATTCGAACACCCGGTAAATCGAAAACGTCTATAAATCGAATTTTTAGCTCGGCCCCCTGAATTTCGAATTATTATCGGGTGACTACTGTAACAACGATTCGTCCCGCGGACATAGCAACAGTTTATACCGCCGCGCGGCTCGATGCCCGGTGTTTCGAGTACCGTAGTGTTAGGACGCTTTTCTAGTGCCAAACGCTGTTTTATACATTAATCCTCGAGCGTTATTTTATTCGGTTAAGTGTTTGGCGGACACGATTTTTCGGCAAACCCGAGCTGTGCTTAATCGTTTCGTCTTAACACGTACGCTGCGGACGGCACTTGTTTCGGAGTCATTGTGTTCCATTCAAATGTGTGGTTGACGTAAATAGGTGTTTACAAGTCTATCTCTACATAACATATTTTATATATCGAAATACATTTTTCGATCAGTAGCACTGCGTTATTTTGTTCTTTTCGCCACAGTCAGTCGATACGTGCTAGTTCGTGTATGTGTGTGTGTGTGTGTGTGTGTGTGTGTGTGTGTGTGTGTGTGTGTGTGTGTGTGTGTGTGTGTGTGCGTGTGTGTCAAAATTAAATGTTAATTTAGCAGTAAGGAGGAACATGTTTTCTGAAACATATAATTTAAATACACATATTCTCGTATGAAACCGTCGCAGATTGAATTTTGCGACGACAAGACGTATTGTTTCGCCTACATTGATTTATCAGAATAGTTATGTATAATATGCTGCGTCTGTAAATTTGGTTCAGAAATCATCTATAGACACAGTATATTTTTTACTCGTATCGTGTGATTTAAAATATTTTGTTTTTTTTTTTTTTTACTAAAAACTTAAACTAAATATAACTAATATTTTGTTTTTGTTTTTGTTTTTTATTTCAGGTAAGAACAATTAATCGATTATTTTGGCACAGAGAACGGTATGAATGTCAAACAGAGATTTTATATCACACGAAATCGCGGACTGGTAACTAACAATAACTACAACAGACGAATAAACGCTGTCAACACGAGTGTAACCGAAGTGACGATTTAGGGTTGGGAAAACGTTTTCTGTAATATTATGTAAATTGTATTTGTACGTGTGCGGGCTGCCGTACGTCGAAAGTGCTCAGATTTTTTTTGAACAATACTGTCGCTTTTGTCTTTCGATGCGATTGAGATCGTAAAAATTGTTTTACAGGCATTTATTAACACACATGCAAAAGAACAGTTTTATTTTGTGAAAATATCGATCGAAAATCACACGAAAGCTAGGTTTGAAAAGACACGTATTCCCGATTCCAGCCTTTTTTTTTTTTTTTTTGACGACGTGTAGGTGTTGTGCAAAAACGTATTTACATAATACAACGTAATAAACATCAAAAAAATTCCATTTCCAATAGAAAAAAATAAAAAAACGTATGCCCATATTATATACAGTTGTCTATTGAGGTTCTCGACCGACTTGACATTGGCCAGAGGCCGGAAAAAGGAGGAGTTATTACCTTTGCCACTCTCCGACTCGAAACCGAATCTGACGAAATAAATTATTCGATGACATCGTTGGCGTCAATCATCGGTGGTGTCGTAGATAAAAAAACACTTGATTTTGACTTGCACACAATATGTGCATATTATTCAAAATATTATGAGTGCAGCGGAGAACGGTGTCGACACTTTATTCCGACACCCTGTAGTCACGAGTCCTTTTCCGTTTTTCAATGAAGTGTATAAAATCGAATGTATATCTATATTGTATACCTCGAACAGTAACGATGAGTGAACAAACTACGCGTATCCTTTGGCCGATTAAAAAAAAAATTATTTCCGGAGGATCAGAGAAACACAAAACACTTATGTACAAGAAAAATTTTTCGCTGGAAAATATCATTATTATTTTTACTTTTTCTCGTGACATAATATGCGGTTTGAAGACGACAAATGGAATAAATACCGTAATCGTGTTGGTGTACTATATAACCATAGAGTTAGGATGTTGATAACATTTTTTTTCTTTTGATTCTATACAATGCTTATCCTAGCTAAACAATTGACTCATTCTCTCTTGATACAGATTATTCTAATTTTATATTGCATTTTTGTTTCATTTTTCAGCATTTTTAGATGTAAATGCTAGCACTATATAGTACATACCTTCCTTTAAACGCAAACAAAGCATTTTTTGCCTTGTCACACACACACACACACACACACACACACACACACATATACACACACACACACACACACACACACACACACACACACACACACACACACACACGCATAGTCAAAATTTGAAATTATGAAATTCTTTGATAATTATTATTTATACATATTTTTATAGGTTGATTTATAAATTTGAACGCCCCAAATATAGTTCAAATTCATTAAAAATATAAACGTCGATTACGTTTACGTTCAATTTGAAAAAAGTGAGTAACGATCGCGTGTCGCTCACAAAATATGAACGTGAACACGTGAACGTGCGTTCATGAACGACGTTCTTTCCAAACCACCCTCGCTGACAATATTACACGAAACTAGCGGACGAGTCGGACGAGTGATTTTATTATTTTTATTTTTTTTTTTTTTTATTATTATCGTCATCTCGCGTTCGCGCTCATACGCGTTAAAAATGTGCGCGAGACGACCGCGTGTTGTCAGACTTCAAAATCCCTTCGATTCCGAAACGATACATTAATCCGAAAATAAAATGCGACGACTGATACGAACGCGTAGTTATTCCGATATCCAGTTTAATATTATAAAACCCTAACTAAACGACAGCGTTAGGAACGAATATTATAACACCACGAGGAGGTGACTTTGACGGTGGACGATACGAGCCCGCACGACCGTGGCAGACACCTCCATGTTGTAATTTTGGTCGGAAATTCCCCCCTTCACAAAAAAAAATAAAATAAAATACATTTTATTCGTTTTATACTTTTTAATAAACATCGTAATGTTGGGAGTATTTTTTTTATTATTATTATTATTACGATTCGGTGCAATGGTGCAAACGATAATTCGTTTTATAATACTTAATCGTTTATGATATAAAATAATAATTATGACGAGATTTAAAAAATTGAAAAAAAAAAAATCATCGTATAAATTATACACTAATACACTACGTGTAAAAAAAAAAAAAACAAAAGATATTGCATGCAGGCTTATCCTGCGTCGTGCGAATAAATAGGTATACAAATGAAATGTAATAAAAATAAAACTAAAAATAAACATAAATAGGTAAAAGCGAATGGTAATAATGAAGGGGTAAGACTTCGGTTTTTCTACGGTATATTCATTTGGTGTTCTCTTGGGCAGCACTTCACGTTGTACGAGCGGCACGGCCTCGGATGGGCAGAGGGCGGTGTGGCAATCTTGCAGTATTTCTCGAACATGCAAATGCCCGGTTCGGTGGAGTTGAATCGTTGCACGGTGCACGGTTCACCTGAAAAAAAGTCACAACGTAAAGAAATACAGATAAATAGAGAGAGAGAGAGAGAGAGAGAGAGAGAGAGAGATGTTAGTGAATAAGTAAATATTGAACCTGCGTCCGACCACGGCCTACAAAGAAAAGATAAAACCCAAGTACCGCCTTGGGTTGTTTAATTAGTCATCCCAATTATCACCACTATGAATACAGTCGTGTATCATTGCCGTAAACACTGTAGATACAACGAATCCCACTTTTTTATGTTATAATTTTACCAGCTTTATAAAGTTTAATTAATTATTTAAAACGTAACAATATTACGGATGAATATTATAATTAAAATAAATAACAATATTCTTATTAATGTTTTTTTTTTTGTTTTACCTTAATCGAATCGCTAAAACATCGACATATCATTACGTTTGTGAAATCATAAATTTATTTTCGTGAAAATAACGGTGTTGAACTAATTTGAATATCGCCGAGCTTATCCCTTCACTAATACCATGTAACCTAACCGTTCTTCGGCGAAACCGTTTACGTATTATTATGATATTTATCAGGGTTTAAAACCGGTAACCGGTTTGTAACGAAAACCGGTCAAAAACCGTAAGTTTGAGAACCGAAAACCGATTACCGCTTTTAGTAGCTGGAAGCGGTTATTGGTTATCGGTAATCAATGTAAATATCTAAGTATTGACATCAAAGCGATTACCTCGTATTTTCAACCCCGGTTTTATAACCAAAACCTATTCCCGACCAAAATTATTAACGGTTTTTTTTTTTTTGTGGTAATTAATATTTGAATTATGCCATGATTATATCATTATAGTTGAATTTGATTTTCCATCCGTTTTCAAATTTTATGCAATTTAGTTTTTTGATTTCTTAAGATCGCCACTTTTTTGATCATACGTTTTAAACATTAAAGCAGTTTGAAAACATGTATATTGTAATTGAGACCAAATTAAAGCATATTAAGTGTTTGATTTTGTAAAAATAATTATTACGTTATCAACCCACGAATCGCCTAAATAAACAGTTTTAAAAATATGATTAAAAAATTGAAAAACATGATTTTTAAAAACTGGTTTCAACCGATTACCGATTACCAAATAATCTTATCAACGGTTTCAAAACGATTAACGGTTATCATAGTGTTTGAAATATCCTTAAAGAAACGGTTACCGGTTGCCATAATATCAAAATTAAACGATAACCGGTTACCAGTTTTAAAAAAATTTCCAACTATTAACCAACTTTATTGGGAACGGTTATATGCAGGGTTGGATTCAACCCGGTTGGATTTTTTCCAATAAAACTAAAAAAAAAACCCCAAAAAAACTCAATGACCCATTGGGTTTAATTGATGTTGTGTAACTGGGCGGTTTTATCGGATTTTTTTGAGAAAAATCCCGAGTTTTTTCTAAAAAAAACCCATCTGAATATTTTTATTTTTTTTCCTAATTTTTTACTATTACTACTACTCGTGTGTATTTCCTTTTTTCTCGTATGTGCTATCCGCTATAGGTAAACTTTGAAAAAAAAAAATAAGACTCATTTCTAAAACTCACTTAATACTAGAAAAAAAAATAAAAATTAAAAGTGGAATTTACTCATGATAAAGCTGGGTTTTTTCAATGGGTTTTTTTAAAAATATTGAGTGGGTTTAACCCAGAAAAGCAGCCCGGGTTTTTTCGGGTTGGGCTTTTTCGTGCCAACCCTGGTTTTAAGCCCTGATATTCACTATAATAATACGCTCCGACCCGTCGTCGACGAACGCGTCGCGAACACGCGACGAACCGCATCGGGAAACGACAATACGTCATTATTTGTGTACGTATAAATACTCACTGCAGAGGTTTTCGCAATCCATTTTCGTCTTGGGCAGATCTTGGTTTTCGGCGCACTGGTTTTTGCCGTTTCTCCCGTACAGAGGATGGCACGATTTGAACGGCGCGTGATAGAACCACCCGACTATTTTGTGGTTTTTGGACAGTTCGCTCATGCTCACGTCGCACATGTGCAAGTTCGGCGAGTGGCACCGGGGATCTGAAAAACAAACCGATGACTTATTAATTGTCGTCCCGGTGAACGTACGTCGACGAGAGAGCCTGCAAGGTCCGACGACGGCGCGCCACGGGCGTCACCCGTTACCGCTCGAAGAAAAACAAAATACGTTGTGGGACTAAACCGCACACAATATCGTAAAATACTCGATAGGCCGTTACCGCACACGGGTTTATCGGTCGACGATACCAGTGGCGGCGCGAATGGGTGTTTCATGAAGCAACTGCTTCATAGTCAAAACGGGTGGGTATTGGCGAATTGGTTAGAACATGAAGTCTTTATAAAATTGTATTATTCAAACAATTTTATTAAATCATTAAGTACGAATGTCTATTAGATAACATGAAATACCTACATAGAAACCATAGCATAGATAGGGTATATAGACAATAGACATATTATAAACAGGTTAATAATATCAATATAAATTTATCTCTTCATATCTCTAAATATGTCTTGAGTAAGGTAATTAAAAAAAGGGTGTATCAGTTCAAAATGTAAATAATGAATACCGGGGCCGGGTGGGTAGGTACAAAATATATTTTGAAAATTATTACTGCTTCATCAAGGAAAAAACTTCGCGCCGCCACTGAACGATACACACGTGTTATTGTTTTCAGACCATTATTTTGTGTCATCTCGGATTTCCCGATTTTATCTACTGTCGTATCCATTGAATATACTTGTTCTACTAATATCACAATGAACACATTTGCAGTCTGTTAACTTTTGACTTTCAAACCGTTACGTCGAACCGTCGTCGTCACGCATAATACGTATATTTTTTTCGTTAATATTATTGTTGTACCTATATGAATATATGTATATTTTATAGGTAAAAATTATTTTTATTATTATTTGAAAAATACAATAAAACAAAGTATTTAAGTAAAAATAATCAAAATTACCTACACCTTTAAGGCTAAGCTTGTGGTGGTATAGGGAGTAACGGTACAAATAATATGTGATTTAATTAATAACTTAATTGAACAAATAATAACATACGTTGTAAAAATAAAATAAAGATACTAACTGTATACATTTTACCTATAACAAACACTGCCTTAGTTCACTAAATAAAGAGTTATTAATACATTTTTTTTTATGTTAGTTTTATCATTGAAAATACTTTTTTTCACATCGATCGGCAAAGCGTTAAAAATGACAGGACCCAGATAATAAATAAACTTTTGACCAAAACTTGTATTAGTAAATAACACTTTAATATTACATAATCTATATTCTCCACTAGGCTTGTCATTCTGTTTTATAAAGAAAAGGCTTGATTTTTTGATTACAAACGTTAAAACATTTATTTTATAAAGCAATGCAAACGGAAGCACATTAAACTCTTTATAGTTTAATAAGGTAGATCCAATAAGATTGTCTTTTTTCAGACAAATACGAATTATACTGTTTTGTTGTACCTTTAATGGTTTTAGAACATTTTTGGAGGCACCACCCCAAATTACCATGCCATATTGCAAAATATATTGGTATAGAGAAAGATAAACTATTCTCAATGTATGGGATGGTATTATATATTTTAAAATATGAAATTGAAACATCAAAGATTGCAATTTTACTATCAAACTATTAATATGAACGTTCCATTTAAGGTTACAATCGAATATTATTCCTAAATACTTTATTCTTTTGACAATTAATATATATATATATATATATATATGTATATATGTATTTTATGTAATAGTAATACAATAGACGCCGCTTATAAGACTCACGGATATAAGGTTCAGTCGCTTATTAGACTCAAAATCGTCTGGAACGGTCCGGACGTATCCAAATACATTAAAAAAAATTCGATTATAAGACTATATATATATATATATATATATATATATATATATATATATATATATATATATATGTATGTATGTATGTATGTATATAAGTATTTTATGTAATAGTAATACATGAAAAAAACAAGTCTAAATTTTAAACCAATGTAATTATTATTTTTTTTTTTTTTTTGTATTGTACTATCACCAAAAAAAATCTGAATTGAAATTTTTTCTATTGTTTTTTTATTTTACTTCTCTTCTATTGATATAAATAAAAATTATTTTTTGAAATTTTGTGGGTGGAATTAGGCTATAGGTATTTTTTAATCTGTGCGGTATTGGGTTAGGCATTTTGTGCGGAATTTGGTTGTGTTTGTGCGGTAATGGAAAGCGCCGCGCCCGACGATCGCCCACCGTAGTAATTTGCGAGGTCAATGAGTCTGCGGGATAGACACAGACGACAACGCTGATCGAATCGAACCACCAAAGGTTAACCTAACGCCAAAGGTCGGGAGACGGAGGAGCGGACAAATACTTGTTCGGAGCTCGGTGTGCACGACGGCCCCGTCTTTTCAGGCCTACACTACTGCTCGCAGAATGAATACCCGTTTCGACCCTTTGGCCGGAAGGCGAGCACGGCCTTTTCGACGTTGTTATTGTACGCACAAAAGATGACACATACGAGCCGACGGTAATGTGTCTAGCGCCGCCCACGAATTACATTATTATTATTATTATTCTTACGGTCGTCGACTTGACAGGCTCACGACACACGTACACTCACACAAACGAACACATTGTCCCGTCTCTCGGCAGGCAATAGGGTTGTAATTATTTGTCCGTCACGAACGAAGAAAATCAAACAAAGCACGACGAAATCTCCTGATTGTAATAATACTCTGTCGAACGACACGAGACGTAACACGAAATTCCTTCGAGTGAAATGTACAACGCACGACGAAAATAAATAGATTTAAACACGTCATGTTTTCGAATCAGTGTTTCCCAACCGGTGGTCCACGGTCCCATAGATTTAGTGTATTCGTGTTAACGAGCAAAAAAAAATATTACTAGTTTTCGTCAAATTGAGGTGGTCCGTGACCTATAAAATATTGTCGCAGTGGTCCGTGGTGATAAAAAGTTTGGGAAACACTGTTTTAAACGAACTATTCGTACGTGTTTGTTCAAATCACTCTGTCGTGCGCGTTTAGCGATAGATATTTTTATTTATTTATTTATTTATTAATTTTTTTTTTTTGAACACCCGTCAGTGGACCAAACGCAGATTAGTATGCTTGTTAAATGTTAAATTTCAAAAAAAATTAATAATTATAATAAACAATAACTTTAAAAGTGTTCGCTTTTAGTGTTTTTTTTTTTTTTGTCATTTTATTATGACTTCGGACGGTGAACTTTGACAGAAATCGGTTTTAAAACAAAAATTATCTGACATATTATTCGCGGGTAAATTTTTCGTTTTCATTAGCTATAAACGTTGACTTTCCGTATCGTGTTTTTAAGAAATCGTCATAATTGTGTGTAAAAACTCGTGTGAAAATATTCAGTGATATTCGGATTTTAACTCGTAAACTAGTAAATCTAAAAATTAATTTCATAGGCTTTGGTTCCACCAATTCCTCGGTGTTTATACGTACGTTCAAATGAATAACTCAAACCGTTGCCCAGAACGTGTGCTCACTGCATTTATTTTCAGTGCGACGATTATTGTTCCCGTAATGCTGCAGTCTCGTTTGAAATCAATCATATTACATCATTACGACGACGTACGAATATCGACGAGAACTGGACGAATAAATAACTTTGTCTAATATCTCCCCTAATCTAAATTCTATTCTCAATTCTAATTCTGAAACTGTCATTAATTTAATAATAACCTTTATTCTGGAGGCTGGCTTTAGAATTTAATTTTTGTAATATTATATTTTGTTTTGTATTCTTTCTCGTTTATTGTATTTGTATCACCTAATAATTGTTGAGCTATAATTGTATTTACAAAAAGCTAATAAAAAAAAAAAAAATAAATAAATAAATAACTTTGTCGATTTTTTCATTCATAAACGTTATACTGCGTCCAAAACACCTTTGAAAAAACGCACGGGAAAAGTTTGACCGACCGTTTTGAACGTTTCAATAGAAGTAACAAGGAAATATTATATTACGTAACAATATTACTTCACTCGTACGTATTGTAAACAATTCATTGTACGTATACGTCGTGTGGTTAGCGCGTCGTAATTTCGTATGCATATATATATATACTTAATGCCCGTCCCGCAAATGAGCATTACATCCGGCGACAGTTTTATTGCCTGGGGGATGTTTTTGAATATATTTGTTTTATTTCCGTAATTGTTTTCGGAAAAGGAACGACCGTGTATACACTTTTTAAGCGGGATTTTTGTCGCATCCAATCCGATCGTACGCCGTTAGACGTTATAGTCTAATGTTTCCGCTGAAGACCGAATACCGTCGAGTGTAATTTATCGTCCGTATATTTTCCGCCCTCGCCAAACCGCCGCCCGTCTATACACGGTGGGTTCCGTCGAAAACACCACGTCTCTTATACCGGAGGCGAACCGAATATTCGGTTGTGCAGTGACTGTTTGGAAAAAAAAATAATAAATAAATAAATAAACGATCGCGCACAGGCGACCGTAAAAAGATTGAATGGAAATCGAAAAATGCCATTCTGGCGACGAGACGGAATCGCGAGCACGCGTTCAAATGACCTTAAAATATTAAATTCGGAACAATACACGACGCGTACGCCCGTGCGCGGCGAAAATAACATCCCCCGGGGACCCCATAGACCTTTATACTCTACTACAATTTCAAATAAATATTATCCTATTATTAAGGTATTACGTTATAAGTATATTATATTTTCTGTTTTCGCATTATTATCGCTATTTTATTGTGTACGGACACAAAACGGACGTGTAATACGCGTGCGCTCGAAATATTACGTTATAATATTTTTTTAATAGAATATCGGAAATACTATTATAGACGAACAGACGGCACGAGTCCCCCCGAGCGCATTTCGATTTTAGCCGATCGGAATCAGAGAGCAAAAATGAAAAAAAACAAAAACAAAAAAAAAAAAAAAAACCGCCGGTATATATGTATGTTGTACGACTCTACCGTCGTTATGGTTATTACGCCACTAAACCGTTTAGTTTAGCGTGAAATTAGAATCGGACGGTTTTTGAAAAGAACCGGAGAAAAAACGGTAATTATTTTTGTTTTTGATTTTGTTTTTTTTTTTGTTTCGAACGTTCGAGCGCTTTAGAAAAAAAAAAGAAAATAAGAAGAAGAATAACGATAGTGAAAGAAAGTCGCTGGAAGCTAAAAACGAGGGTTTTTTAACGAGTTATTGTTGTGTACGCGACGAATACATGAATATTGATCGTCCGCGAAACACGACGACGGCGTCGGAGAAACGGTCGATTTGTCACTCGCGAGAAACGTCGAGATCGTCTTTTGCCGTTGGCCCGCGCATAAAAAAACCGCGTACACGCGCCCGGCGTTTATCGGGTGTGTCGTCGTAAAACTCGGGTCACGCCAAAGCGTTAAAATCACCCTCCCCCCCCTCGGAGCCGATCGGGTTCGTGTGCTGCACCGCGTGCCAGACCGTCCGATAAATCGAATGTGTTATTATCATCGGCCCTTCTTCTTCTTATTCTCCTTCTTCTCGGATCGTTTCACCAAGGGACGCGCGTAAATCCGGCCTATAAAATTGCAAAAACGTAAGTGAACGCGTGTGCCGTCAAAACACTATATATATATAGTATATATGCATATATATATATTTCTGTATATTGTATACGTATTATATATATGTGTGTGTGTGTGTGTGTGTGTGTGTGTGTGTGTGTGTGTGTGTGTGTGTGTGTGTGTGTGTGTGTGTGTGTGTGTGTGTGTGTGTGTGTGTGTGTGTGTGTGTGTGTTTATTTTCGTTCGCGTGTTATATAAAAGCGGACGACGTGTAGGTGGACGGGGCGAGACCATTAAAACTTTAATGTTTCAAAAGACCACGGAGCTTCTTAATTCCCAAAAGCCTTTTTCGTCCCCCGCCCGCGCCGTCGGTCTTCTTTTTACCGAGCCGGCGTTATTTCTTCGTCCGCCTCCACCGCCTCGGTCGTTGGTGTGCGCCTCCACCGCGGCCGCCTCCGCGGCTCAGCCGCCACTCGACGAGAGACCCTTTGCGCCGACCGTTTCCGACTCGCTTCGAAAGTTATGATATTCGCTCGAATAAAGTAACCCGCAGGACGATATTATTGCGTACGGTGATAGCAGCGCCCCCGTGACGCGGCCGGTCGTCGAGGTATCCGGCACGGGCGGAAAACCTAACCGGAAGGAACGCTCGACTCGCGCGAGGCGCTCCGCGTAGTGAATTTTATATTGTTTTTCAAACGACGATGAGTTCTAATCGCTAATCGTCAATCACGGGCATGACGTTTAACGACAATATCGGCGTCGACTCGTACGCACCGGGTTCTCGAAATTCCACGGCGGCGGGCTCGAAATTGTAAATTTTCACTTTTTCTAAAACTTTTAGATTCTGAGTGAAGCGAAGGATCTTATGGTTTTACAATGATGTTTATTTAATTTTTTTTATTTTTATTTTTTTCTGTAAACACTTTTTCGTATAGAAATCCTTGTCCAAAAGTTTTGTCCAGTAACTTTTTAGATTTGAAATTGAACTGAGATGGTACTTTAGAGAGGTCACTTTTCCAAAATATCCATAGTTTTTCCAGTAATCTAGAATAACTATCGAAAAACTGAGTAAAAACGGTAAAATCGGTAAAAATCCGCCGTAAACGAGATTTTCACTGTTCAGATTTTAGGTATTTAGTCATAAATCGAAAATTATTGAAGCTAGAAACTTGAAAATTTTATCCAATATCAAATACATACTTTTTTATATTGGACAACATTTTCAGAACAATTATAGCACTTTTGACTTAAATATAGAACTTTTAATTCACCAAATTGTTTGAAAGTTTTTATGTAATATAATTTTAAATATTTGACAAAAAGTTCTGAAAATGTAATATGACCTTACTCATATACCTACCTAATTATCCTAACAAAAATTCAAAAATCGTGAGTCAGGATTTTTTTTTATACACACTTTAATAAATTATTATAACTTACCAAAAATTATGCAAATAACCGTAAAATACGTAAACAGTATTTAAGTAATAATATATTATATTACACTGAAGCTTTGCTCAGAATCGTTTTATACTAAAGAAATGAGTCATCATTCCTTTAAAACTTAATATATTTATCACCAATATCTTGTCCGAGGACCGAAGGGACGAAGGACGAACTTGTTTTTGAAATAACTTATTGATGGCTCTCAATTGACTTCTCTGAATTGTCTAGCCAAATAAATTTTAAGGTCCCTAGCTTTCGTTCGCGCTCAACACATCCTTTCTACGTCCCTATTTGCACTACCGATTATTCTCGTAGTCGACCCATATTAAGGATGACGCGCATTGCTAACGAGAACCCCGTCTCTTTCGATTATTATTAGTTGCAATTTTATCATACGTGTGTAATCATTATTTCTCACACATTTTCTTATAAGTATATCTGTACGTAAATATTAATAAGTTACTATTCATGTGTATCATAAATTGTATCTTTAGTTATCTGCACTTTGGCCACGGCCACCCGTTCTGTGATAAAATAAAATAAAATTCTAAACTCAAAAAACTACAAACTATTTTCGATGAAACTTCATTTCAATATGTTGATGAATGCAATATGTGTGTATTTGATGGTTATGTTTATAAACTTAAAATACCTAAACGAGTAACCAAGTTGTTAAATTCGTTAAGAAGAAATAATACGAATAATCGATATAAGATCACGATTTAATATGCAACACGTGTTCGTAAAAAAAAAAATAAATAAATAAATTATTAACTTATGTAAACGGTATTTTGCCCGACTCGGGTTATTGTCTTGACTTTTCACGACGAAATTAATGACTGTTCGATATTTTCTCTCTCCAATATGATATTGCTATTTTGTTCAGTTTTATTTTCTTTGTCTTCGACGAAATAACGTTGAGAAAATATTACATTTGTCACAATCGAATGGGTAAATGTTTTGCGACATTATCATCGATGTTTTTAGTGTGCATATTAAAAAATAATCGATAGCTTTGAAAAATATATTAGTACGTATAAACCAATATAATATATATACATAATTTATCGATATATCGACGGCGACAATCCAAAAGGGCAGAATATGCGACATTTCCAAAACCATTTAGGAGAGCTGGAAAACAATTTTTAATTTATCGTTGAATGTTTTTTATTTAGAAATAAAACACGATATCATTAAGAACAAAGCTGGGTTTTGATCGATTTTAAATGATCATTCAACACTCTATGTATAGGGTCAATAATTTGTATAGATCCAAAGCCGAGTATAATATGTATGGATTTTGCCGCCTTCGCGCGTAGATCGCTCGTCGTCGATCGTCGATTACGATACATCGCTTCGTCCGTCGAGTCATTTGTGCGCGCGTCTCGTGAACGGAGGATTGCAGTCGCGTGGATTTCGTCGGTGCATTGTTGTCCGTTTTCCGACGGCTCTTCACAATATCGTTCGAAACCGCCGCCCCGTGCTCGTCAACGCGAATAATGACGGATAACAATGGGTTGATCCACTGTCCGGTCGAACCGATTTGTTTACCCCGCGCACACGATTTCCGATTTATTCCGTCCGGACCGATTGTTCACAAACAACACAATAATAATATAATAATATACGTAGTACTATAAACCTATATAATAAACCTATATAACCTCTATATAACTCGATTGGAAAACTTTAGCCATTTACACTCGACTACGAGATCGGTCCGTGTTTTTATTTTTTATTTATTTTTTTTAATTTATTGGTTTTACGAACCGTTAAACAAGACGATATAATGATATTACAACGGCGGCCGCGCGTTTAATAGTGTAATCCGTGTGTGTGTACACGACCGGGAGAGATCCGAAAAAATTATAATTCAACAAAAGTTGTAAGTACACAAAACACGTATCACACCCGTACACGGACGGAATCCGGTACGAGCGGCGGCGGCGGTTTAATAATACACGGGAAAAAATCTACATAAATATCCTGGGGAATTCCCGAAAGAAACTCAAAAAGAAAAGAGAAAACAAATTTTACATGGACTTCTTTAAACCTATAAATCACGTCAATGGGCAAACCGGCTCGAAAAAAAAAATATTTTTTTTGTTTTGTTTTGTTTTTTTTTTTTTATCATTGTTATTATTTCTACGACGAAAGATATATTATGACGTCATCATCGTTGCCGTTGGTTCCTTCGTCGCAGGTCGCTTGTGGCGCGAGGGGCAAGACGGTGTTTTTCTTTTTTTTTTTTTCTAAAAACTATAATGGAAATGAAAAAAAATAAATAAAAATAAAAAACGAGATAGGCACACACCTGACGCTCTCGTACGCCGTTTTTTTTTTTTTTTTTTAATCCGCCGTGTAGACGATTGTGAAAAGCTTTTTGAGCGCGACAATATGTTCAGATTTCCTCCTCTTCGCTGAGCTCTGACGGCGGCGTTGCGACGAGACGGTATTGAATAAAAAAAAAATAAATAAATAAAAATACATTTCAAGTTGAGCGGGGTCAACAGCTAAATTTTCGTCCGATCGTTCGTGTTCGTCTGGTTCGCGCCTACCGAATGATCGCGAAAATATCGATTAGCCCCGCGCTCTGAACGTTTCACGGAAACTATTTATAAATGCTGATGTTTTGATTTACGCATTACGCGGTTCCGTACGATTATAACGTGTATCGTATACACCGAGAATGAAAACATGGTGGATGTCTCGTATTTCTATACTTTTTATATAATAAAAAAAACTTTTTCTTTTATTGATCTTAAAAAACGTTGGCTTCATTAGTCATTAGTAGGGTTCGGATTTGAAGGCAATATAATCAATAAAAAAAGCATTTAAAATGTAAAAAAAGGCAAAAAAAGGCATTTAATTTATATAAAAAGGCAATTCATAAATATACTACAAAATAAAAAAGTGAACATTTTTTAAACACTTTCAATTGCTCACATTTTGAGAAAAATTAAAATTAAAAATTAAAACTGCATGCAAAATAAACTAGTTGGTATTAAAAAAAAATTGACTACCATGTATTTTGATAGGTTGTCTTCAGTAAAACGGTTACGATTAGAGGTTAAAATATTTTTGTACATCGAAAATGATCTTTCTACGTCCACCGAAGTTATCGGGGCGTATTTCATACTTAAATAATTATCTAAATTAAGATTGCTACTTGATAGATCGTCATCGGTTGTGGTTTCTCCAATCAATACTTGGTTGATATTTTTGATATTTCCCCATCCTTTGTTCTTTTATATAACTTTGTTGAATTTATCCAAAATCAATTTAGCTATTTCGCCATTGCATTCTTCGAGTTTAATCTGTATATTATTTACAATATCTACACTTTTCGATAGTAATACACCTAAAACATACACAGTATATTTTAATATATAAAACATGTAAAACACATAAAAATAATATTTGTTACCTCTTGTTTCTAGTTTTGTAATTGTGTCAGGCAAAAATCCAAAATTAGATACAATATACACCAGATTACTTTGTATCGATGGCATTTTAAAAAGTCTTTTAGCTGCTCTCACACATTCAGATTCTTCAATTATAGATTTCAGTTCATTGAAATTTGTACAATAGTATTTTACTGCATTAATCCATGTACCCCAACGTGTAATTATCGGTCTAGGTGGATTTGGCAATTCTGGACATTTTTCTTCAGAACTGCGATTCTCTTAGGACATTTTAAAAATGTCTTTTTCATTTCAGAAATTAACTGGTCTACATTTTTATAATATGCTCGTACTTCTTCACAGACGTTATGACATGCATGAGCCAAACAAGTTAAATGAATAATATTCGGGTACAAAGTTTGAATTGTACTACCCGCTTTCTTCATATAAGGAGCCGCGTCAGATATAAAAAGTAAAATATTGTCATATTTTACATTAGTTGGCCACAATATATGCATTGCTTTGTCAAATAGCTGAGTAATTGTACTACTATTTACCTTATCTAAATAGTCTGTGTGAAGAAGATACAAATTTCCAGGACTTTCTGGTTGTAGAATTCCAACTATTATGTTAGCCACGTTTCGGCGTTCTAAATCTGTGGTTTCGTCAATACACACCCATATTTTATGTTCACCTACAGCTTCACGAATTTTCGACAAAACCTCTTCATAGCATTTATCAAAGTATCCTTTTCGTAGTGTCGATTCGCATGGAATATTTTTGTTGCAATATTTTGATAAAAAAGATCTAAAAACGTCATTATTCAATTTATTCATAGGGATATTTGCCGCAACCAACACGTTACACAAATCGTAATTGAAATCTGACTTAATGGTATTTTTATTAATGAAAAGCTGAATTTTTTTACTTTTTTCAATTTTTGCAAGCGCATTTTTGTGTTTATCTCTTCCGATATGTTGCTGAATATGGAATTTTTTCTCGCTTGACACTTTGACGTCACAAATTTTACAATATAAAATTAATCTATCGGTTGAAAAAATATTTTCATCGAATTCTGAAACATACTTTTTCAACTTGGAATTGTGATTTTGTTTACCTAACTTTTGGCATAATTAAAAAAACAGAATAAAATAAACGTGTGGAAAAATTATTGAACGACAATTATTGCGATCGACAAATGCGGGCGGACTGACGAACAATCTTGAATTTACTTAATTATAAATAGGTGTACGGGTAATTTTATGGCCATACCAAATACTCGATAAGACGATATCGATAAATATTGCGAATAATAAAACCCATTTGTAGCGATAATACGCAAGCTGTGTATAAAATTATAAAATTACCTGAATAAATTCAACACAAAATAGGTATTTATAAGTACAAAAGGTAAAAAAAAGGCAAAAAGGCATTTATAAGTAAAAAGGCAAAAAAAGGCAAAAAAAAATGCATCCATCGTCTAAGAAATTAAATGAAACACATTTTTGTATAAAAATTATTTTTCTATTATGATAAATAAAAGAAAGGCATTTGCCTTCAAATCCGAACCCTAGTCATTAGTAACAATTTTTTTTTTGCGTTTTCACATTACGTACTGTTATAATTCTAATTGAATACACGAATAAAAGAAGTTTGAGATAGCATATTAATTGTTTATACATGCATATAACTGTTTTTTTTTATTAATTTATTAAATAAACTCGTTGTTTTCCTGTTTTTTTTTTTTTTTTGAAAATCCTAATTGTGCACTTGAAAACAAACTTAATTTTTACTCCGGTAATTCCGTATAATTCGTATGCTTTGAACATGTTATTTTTTCCTTCCTTTATCGCACGTCTCATAACGTGTAATCAGAGAAATATCGTCAGTTTATTTACTGAAGGTGTTTTATCCAGTCATCCAGTCTCGATCACTCGAATTTTAAACGGGATGATTATTATGATAATTCAAATTATGCATTTTTCGGGTTAAACAGCTCGTACGTGACTTTCATAAATCGGGAGGGACAGGAAAAAAAATCGAGTTGTCAAGGTTTTCTGGTTATCGAGACTCGACCGTATTATTAATTAATCGTATAGCACAACACGTACACCGTAGTGCGATATTATGTCGGACCTTGGTTCGGTGACGTATTACACAGATTGCGTACGTGTAAAACAAACACGAAAATAAAAATTAATTAAAACACGTCTCACGTGCTGGCCACTACGCATACCGCGAAGGTATGATAATAAATATACATAAATGTTCGATAAATAGGTCGTGAAGTACACAAACACTATGAAATCACTATCATCGTATACGAATACATTACGCGATGTAACACACATATCACACATTACGATCGCGCGTTTGTGTGTGTGTGTGTGTGTGTGTGTGTGTGTGTGTGTGTGTGTGTGTGTGTGTGTGTGTGTGTGTGTGTGTGTGTGTGTGTATAGCGACGTGTTAAATAACCGTGTACTCATCTCCGCCATCGTGCCCACCCGGCGGTCGTGGTGCGTTTTATTATTTTACACGCTCGAAACGAATTGTAAATTTTTAATGATTTGTTTTTCCTGCCGACTACTACTCACCACAGTGACACGTCACCTTTTTCCATCGAGTCTCGGCTGTTTTATCGCGATTACGGTTATAACGCGAAACCGTGCCGTGCGACAGAGCCCCGCACCCGTGTATCATACGCGTTGTCGCCGGACCCGTGATTTTCCACCCACCGTCGGTACCCGGGGCGACAGGGACGTCGGGAAAAATCTTCGCTGCTTCGATTTGATTTTCACACAGGACCATTACGCGTAGGGGGGAGGGGGGAGACGCGTACTCGTACGGACGTGTAATCTCGCGTGATATCCGTGCCTACGACGGCGGTTTGACGGGCAGTGTCATTTGAAAAACCTTCGACCGTCACGATATCTCATATTCCGGGCGAAAAACGATCAAAATCGCGTTGCGCCGCCGTCTCTACTATATACACCCGTGACCGTGCACGGCGACGCACCTGCACGCGCGCGACAACGGTCGTATCCGAACGCGCGTGTGATTTAAAGACTAATCATCCCAACTTTTGCGGGAATAAATGGACTCCGTCATTGGTACATAAAACGCGACCGCCGTTCTCCTCCGGATATTCCCCAGCCGACGTCTCCCCCGCGCCCGTTGGCCGGCACACTCTGATAATTTCCCGAGGGACTATTTTTCGATTAGGAGCTGTGTGTGTGTGTGTGTGTGTATGCGTATACGAATACATATTATTATATTGTATATTGTACATACAAACACACACACACACACACACACCGTACTGCGGTTTATATTATTATACATATGCGAGTGATATTGGCCGTTGTCGAGGGACGAAAATAAAAAAAAAAAAATGAAAAAAATATCTTCACGCGTCCAGAGAAATCGGTCGTCTCCACACTGCGCGTATTTTCGTATTCGGTAATCATTGACACCGGCCGTTCCTCTCGTTCGCCCGTGTAGGTGGACAAGCTTACCGGGAAATCAGTGGCGGATCCAGGGGGGAGCAAAGGAGCATCCCCCTCCCCCCAAAGTAACCCGTGATAATACACTAACACCCAAAATACCTAATTTTATCTATATAGAATACTGAAAAATATTTTCACTTATCATCAGGGCTTGCAAATGTTATAATCAAGGCCATATTAACCATTAGGCACTGTAGGCACTGTGCCTAGGGCCTACGACGTACGGAGGGCCTACGAAAGACGGTTAAATTAAAAAAAAAATAATAAACATTATAAAAACAAGATCTTTTGCGTCACTCAAAATCTAAAAACAGTCTAAAATATATAATCAAATTGTTTACATGAGCGCAATACCTATATTGTTTAGACGACGATAGCTTTGCGATGGCCATGCGATACGGAAATTATTATAAGAGTATATTATTACATTATTACAGTATATCACACCTGAATTTGAAACAAATGTACGCGATAAATTTGAAATACAAACCTTTTTTGTTATGATAGATTCCTTAATTGTGGAAATTAAAAAACGAAAAGAAGCATACACAAAATTAAATGAAAGGTTTAGTTGTTTAACTGATGACAAATTAACCAAAAGTGAAATCGAAATAAAAGCGACTAATTTAGTTCAGGTATATCCATTAGATCTGGAAAATGATTTTGTAGCAAAATTCTAATTTTTGTAAATTTTTGTGAACCAGGCATGGCTGTAAGTGACATGCTTCAAAAACAAATTGAAAAAAATTAATGAAAAGTTTTCCAAATTTCAATATTGCTTTTATAATTTATTTAGCGATAGTTGGATCTTCTTACGGAGGTGAACGGTCATTTTCTGTGTTAAAAAGAATTAAAAATTGACAAAGATCTATACTATCAGTCAAGGAAAATTATCATCTCTAGCACTGTTGTCAAAAGAGTCAGAACTATTGAGGGAAATTAGAAAAGATGATATCATTGACGAATTCGCCAACGCAAAATGCCGAAAAAAAAATGTAATCTAGATATGTTAGTGCTCATTAATTTTATTTATTTGATAAAATTAAATATTTGATAATTCCATTGTAAACTCATGACGCTGTATTAATTTAAAATAATATAAAATAATAATATTCAAAAGTGGCCGTTATGAAATTCAATTTTTCCAATGCCTAGGGCCTACGGATGGCTTGATCCGGCCCTGGTTATAATAACGTTATAATTATAACGTTATACACGAAAAAAACCGATTGAAATTTGAAACGTAAATATAACGAAAAACGATAAACAAAAAAGATGAAATACCATAAAACAAAACATAACAGTTAACGAAAAATTTAATATATCGTTGTACAAAACATAACGGTAAACGTAAAAATACACAGAATATCATGAAACGAAAAATAACGCAAAACGAAATAATTTAAAATCCATTAATTTATAAGAATTAATTAAGTTATAATTTTAGTTTCATAGAAATTCAATAAATGTATTTTTTCACGTGATTTATTTTTATCTTCGAAATCATGTTTACATGAATTACATTACTTCCTAATACCTAATTGTTCTTTCTTATATAACCTGTATATATTAATATAATAACAGAAATTATAGATGCTGATTACATTGTAAATATTGTAGTAATGTATACATAAAATGCACCCATTCTTATATGTAACAAATAACTGAAGGAGTGTAACGTCTAGGCATCCTAGTCGATATATAGAATCCCCTATGAAAATGTATTAGACACTTAACAATATCGGTAAAATACACAAATAATTATTGTTAAATGATGGTATAAAAATAAAGTTTTCAACTATTAATTGATTATTAGACCATTTTACTATTTTAGGTGACATTTTAATTCAAAATAACGATAAACGCAAAACTTAGGTACCGTTTTAATTCTGAATAACGATAAACGCAAAACTTGGGTAGCGTTTTAATTCTAAATAACGATAAACGAAAAATCTGTGTAACGTTTTAATTGTAAATAACATAAAACGGAATTTTTTTTTCAAATGCAAGCCCTACTTATCATACTATATTGTTGGAGCGTGGTCGTTATTCGTAGCATGGGCACTCGTAGCTTTTTCTCACATATAAATATATTCTGTCGAATTATATCGTACTTTTGCTTTTGCCCCCCCCAAAAATGTATTTCTGGATCCGCCACTGCGGGAAGTCGGGATTTTTCCTCGGGGTCCCTAATTGTTTTGTACGTGTATTTTGGAAAGCGAGGCGCGTTTTCTCGAGTACCGAGTAGAAGAAATCACAGATATATGTATTGATCCGTGTGTGTATATTTATACTTATAAACGTATTTATCATCTTTCTCGGGTATCCAGGGCTCGAGAGATAAATTGAAAAGAAAATCATCATAAGACTTTATTTCATCCTTTTGATATCGATGTAAACATAAACTTTTTAACAAAATTATATAGATCGATAAAGAAAAAAAAATTTACTTAAATTATGGTGGATGTAAATTCCAAAAATAAGAATAGACCATTCTCACACTGGATGTCGCAACAGACAAAAATATAATGTATAATCAACATAAACGCATTTTTTGCATCGACCGGAATTTTCAGTCTAAATAATCTCACTCCTTGACTTCATTATTATTGAAGCCAATACATACTAACACACCGTGCTGTGTATATACCTAACCCGAGTCTCGCGAAGTCGGTCTATTATAACGATTCGACGTCGTTTCGTCGGTTTCGATTTATCTTGCACAGTCGCACGGATACCGTACGTTGTATTTTCATATTCGTTTTTAATGTGTTATTGATTCGACGATTTGCGACCGTCATAACTGGCTGTCGTCTTAATCGTATGTCCACGTAATTATTAAAAACGTATAATACCTGTTTTAAATGCCGAAATCACGATATCGTCTCGTTAACGAGTCCGATGTTGACATCGATACATCGATTAGACACTTGAGCGTGTGGAAAAAAAGAAAACGCTTTATAACGAGCGAGTTTTATTCGTGGACAATCGATTAGAGAAAAACAAAACTACTGCCCAGTTGTGTTTGATTTCATTCTAATAATATTACCGTTATTGTTATTATTATGTTATTAGAACATAACGTGTGTATTACATGTAAATAGTTGGGATGGGCCGACACTAGAACCGATACTGAATATCGGCCGATATCAGTGGCATCGATTTTTTTTTCAAAACCGATAATTCAACCGATGCATTAAAAAAAAAAAAAAAAAAAACCATAGGTTATATCAATAATCAACATAAAACACTATAGATTATTGGCAGGACGGCTGTCGTTGTTATCACATTACAATAATATTTTAATTATTTATTATAATTAATAATCGATTTTAACTTTTCTAGGTAACATTTGAGTAATCGGGTATCGGTTTTATTATACAGTAGAATCCGCTTATTAGAAACACATTGGGACCAAGGTAAAATGTGTCAATAAACCGATTGTTTCTAATAAGCGATTGGTTTGGTTTGTACTATGGAAAAAAAAAATGAAAAATACGCGTAAAATATATGTGTTTATGTATGTTTATCTATGTAAGTATATCGTATAATTTAAAAAAGTATGTTCAAATGTATATATTTTACTATATTGTTCAAAATTTTTATCTATATTAGTTCGTTTTTTTTTTTTTTGCGTCGAGTAACTCCGTGACCATATTTTCATACGAGTATTGCTGTTCAAAACCTATTTCATCCACACGATGCTGGACGACACTTCTGAGGACATTTAGAGCTTCTAAAATTGCCTGAAAGCTTCTAAAATGTGCCTAAATTCAAATAACCGATGTTATGTTTCAATAATCCGATTTATTTTCAATGTTCTAATGTACGGTCGGTCCCGGAACGTTTTGTTTTAATAACGCGATTGTATCGATTATCCGTGTTTCTAATAAGCGGCTTCTACTGTATATCGGTTAGTGGTATCGGTTTTATGGTGGTATTGGCTCATGTTTTTTTTTTTTTTTACAAAAAATGCTGTTTTAATATTTACATCATATCATCGGGTATCGGTTTTATATCGGCAGCATAATATCGGAGTATCGGATATCGGTAATAAGTGGTATCGGCCCATCCCTAGTAAATAGTTGGGTGGACATCTCCCATGGACACTATGGAAAACTCTGAACGGATTGAAAGCCGGGATGGCGAGGACTAAAGCTAACGTGGTAAAATGGAGAAAACGACACGTGTGACTGTGGAGAACGACAAACCGATGAACACCTTTTTGCCGTGTACCACGATTCCGCCAGCACAATGCACCAGGGAAGATCTGATCTTGACGAACACCATTGCACTAAAGGTGGCTGCCTACTGGTCGCAACGCAACATGATATTATAGAACGTTACCGAAACTGGCATCTATTTGACGTACCAAATTTATTTTATTTATTTATTTTTATTTATATTTGTTTATTTTGTCATCTAAGTATTTACCTACATTGTATTATTACTTAAAAATATAATTGCAGTTATTGGCATTTTTATAATCGGACACGACAAGAAGAAGACATGCAAATAGTCAGACGTTTAAGAGTGTTTTTTTTTTTTTTTTTTTTTTTTTTTTTTATGGACCCTTTCAAAAACTTCTCGGTACGGTCAAAAATTACCTATTATCCCGTGTGCGCCGAAACGTAATTTACGACCAGTCGAACGTCGCCGGAAATATCTTTCCGCACTCGAAACGTCATTTGAAGGCAACTGCCATATAATAATAATATCGCGCACGTGCTCGTGTATATACAATGTATATGAAATACGAAATTAGATATTTATACAAAATTATCATGATCAATGATTATAGATACGTGTTTTTTACTCATAATTTATAATTTAACATTTAAGGGTCGTTCTAAGATTGTGATTTTACTATTTTTCATCAAAGTATTTCAAACAATTTATGAATAATATTTAAAATGTAAAAATCATTAAATTACCCTTTTTGGTTTTTTTTCAACCCTCTTGAGGCACGTGAAGATGTTGAAATATCAGAACAAAACTTTCCCGAGATTTTTTCATCCAAAGATTCAAAACATATCCAATGTGTGCTTTGAGTTTCAAAATAATTGGATTCATCATTATCAGTATTATTAT
This sequence comes from Therioaphis trifolii, assembly GCA_027580255.1. Lineage (NCBI taxonomy): Eukaryota > Metazoa > Arthropoda > Insecta > Hemiptera > Aphididae > Therioaphis > Therioaphis trifolii. The sequence continues at coordinate 27,075,869 of CM050405.1, read as the reverse complement.
TATTATTATTATTTTAATTTTTTTTTTTTTTAATAAATATTTAAAATTTAAAATCGATTATGTAAAAATTGTATAAAAATTTATTTAAACGCTTATAAAAAAAACCTGATTTACGATTTTTTTAAATTTGTTCATTTGAGTTATTTCAATATGTGACAAAGACCATATTAAATTCGGGCAACTTTTTATCAAATATTAAAAATTTCATTAGAAATGTACGTTTTTTAAAAGTTCTATTTTCAACCCAAATTTTTTCCAAATTCCATGAATATTCGGTGAAAATGTCAAGTTTCTAGCGACATTAAACAAAGAACCGCTTCACATAGAATCTAAAACAATTATTTATAGATTTACTAGTTGATAATAACATAAAATATTTCTGATAGAATGTAACCGGAGAGAAAACCTAGGCTTTAAAATATATTTAAATGTGTAGAACATAACGTAAGTACATTATTGAATACACAGTATAATATTATACTTGCAAGTGTAAAATATGTTATATCCATTTTTCTCAACACAAGAAGTCATGAATAAAAACGCCGTTTGAAATGTATAAAAGTTCATGTATTATTGATTTTATTGTGATTTATTGATTCGATATTATAATACATATGGTGAAATACTTCAATAAAGACCTATTGCAGGGTCCTTAAAAATAAAAATAAAAATAAAAAACTGTTTGAAATATTATTTTTATTTATTTTTTTTTTAAGCGCTTATAAGTAATTTAGTTAGATTTCGAATTAGAAATATTTTTTTTTTAAAAACCTGTTTTTTTTTTTCAATAGTATTCCGAATACGCGAATCTTCGTGACTTTATTACATACACAAGTAGATTTACGAATACGAAATAATCGAAACGTTTAAGCGCACGGGTGGCCGGCCGCCGTGCCGGTTACTTCTCTGAAATCGGATCCGGTGGATTGTTCGCGAGCGCTCGGTCGAAATCGCATTTATTTTCACTCGAAACGGTTCCGGACGCCCGGAGTAGAGCCCGCCCGGACACGCGAGAACACTTATGTTCAAAAAAAAAAAAAAAAACAACAAATTCGTGTTTCTATGAAATCCATCCCGGACACGCGTGAGTAAACGTTAAACCGTAAATGCGTTTGATGGACGGCTACGACGATCACACATGGTCCGGTCCGGAGTGTTCCCGCGAAAACGGTCGAATCGTCGGGGATCGCACGTGCAAAAACATTCGCGCGTCGTGTCCACGGGGTATCGGACTAGACCGCGGGGACACCGAGAAAACGTCCTGTAGGTCGGTAGGCCTCGATAAAAACGAACCGTCGACGGGGCCCGCAGTAGACACCGTATTTGAGTGCTTAGAGCAGCGGTTCCCGACCTTTAGATACTTTTACTCATAAATTAGGTTAAATATTTACAATTCTCCAAAAAAAAAATAGCGTTTGAGTAATGAGGTAGGTAATAAAACTATCAGAGTCATTAGGATTAAGGCATAAGGTTATTTCCTAAACTTTGAACGACAATTATAATATTATTATAATGATAACAACAATAATAATAATAATAATATAATTCCAATAGTCGTACACGTGATTGATGCAGATTTAATAATAAAAAAAAAAAATGGTATAAAGTGGAGAAAAAATAAATAAATAATATTCTAATTTTCACCCCTCAGAAAATCTTGTTTCACTCCTTGAAGGGTAATTACCTCCAGGTTGGGAACCACTGGCTTAGAGCCTGAGTGACGGACGGGGCCTTTGTAAATGTTAAACGATAAAAAAAAAACTAAAATCGACGATTTCGTTGTCAAGGGTCGTTGATTTGATCGCGGTGAAGTACGGTTGACCGTACGTATGCATATACGTACATAATGTATAAACGAAAGGCTACGGGGAAAAACGATCGTAGTAAAAAAAAAAAAAAGTCAGATAATATAATATTATCTCGTTAGTTTGTTTCCGACTTGTGAATCGAGTGAGGAAAAAAATATCATGGTCAATGATTTAACACACGTTTAAATATTATCTTGACAGCAAAAAAAAAAAAAAAACCCCCCGAGTCCGAGCGAAAACGTAAACAAATTTTATTTATATAATATAAGGTAAAGTACAAAATATAGTTAGTGTTCACATTATCCGGGTAATGTGTACACAATACCTGTACCTATTGGATAAAGTAAAAATACGGTTTATAAAACGTTTATTTCGTACATTACTCGGGTATTTTACACATTATCTACGACTGAGTGGGTAAAGTACTTTGATAAAATGAATACGATAAAACAACGATTGTAGATAAACGTTTATGTAGAAACACACGGAATAATATTTAATACAGTGCTAGTTCGTCTAAACACACGCGTCGTACATAAAATAGGTTTTTTTAAATACGACTTCACGCGAAAAATTTTACGAGTGTTTTTATAAAATAGTCGACGAAAAAAAATTAATAATTCAGTTTATTTATCGGCAGTTAAGTACCTATAACAAAAAAAATAGTTTCGGAAATTAAAAATGTGAGATCAAGTGGAATAAAAAAAGTGACAAGGCATATTACCGAATTTTAGTAAGACTCTGTACCATTTTAAGTGTTTGATGCGTTGGTCATGTTGTACCGCCGACGTCATAAGTTTACGATTATAGTTATACGATTACTTTATCCACAGCACACCGGGTAATGTGTAAATTGATTGGATACTACATATTTAAGGTGGATAATGTGTATGCATTACACTGTTCATACGAACGAGGTTTACATTACCCGGGTAATGTATACACTAACCGTTTTTGTACTTTACCCGTAACGTAATATGCATAGTACTAAACACTAAGTTACTGTCCCTAAATTTAAATTTGTCCTTTTACCGTGTCGTTTTGAATTTTTTTTTTCGAAATTATTTTTACATAAAAACCGCGCGTTTTTGAGGGAAAATCCGATGTTTATTATAATATTATAGTTTACTGTGTCGTCGTCAAAACATAAAAACGGTATCAGAACGGGCGAGCAAAGATCGTTTCGGTCCTGAAACGGTTCGGGCCGTGTGTTTAGGGGCAGCTACGGAGAAATCGTTGATCCACACGCGGGTAGTCCGACATAAGTCTAAAGTGACCATATATTTTTTTAATCAAAACGGGACGAAAAAAAAAATCATAATTATTTGTTACAAACAAATATTTTTAATTTAATAATATTACTAGCGAATTTCTGTGGTACTTAAAATGTTTTTAAATGACAAAAAAATTTAATTAACTTATTACACTCACTAGGTAATAATTAACTAATTATAAACAAAATGTTTTCGTGTAATAATAACAAAATTAAATACTTGTATATTTTTCTAAAAAACGATATTTCGTCAAAGAACATTAATTATTTTCATTATTTTTTTGTCTACTTTTTGAAAACGGGACATTTTGGCGTCCCGAAGATTTCCCAGGGGACAACGGGACAGAGATTCAAAAAACGGGACTGTCCCGTTCAAAACGGGACGTATGGTCACCTTAGACATAACCGAGACGACGGCGGCGGCGGCGTGACTTCGACACACAGGTCGTGTCGTCGTGTCGCGTGTGGATCGCGGTCGGAATTCAAGCGGACGTGAAAATCGACTGTGTCCCGCACGTCACGGATCACGAGCGTGACGGCGAAAGACGATCGGGGGAAAAGAAAAAGAAAACCCCCCCAAAAATAAAAACGAAAAAAAAAAAACAAAAAAAAAAATCCCTCGTACCTTTGTTGGGCGGCACGGAGATCCTTTTTTGAGCGTCGGCGGCACAGACGCACGCCACTAGCAACGCGGCCACTGCGAGCCGGACGACGGATTCGGCCAACATACCGGTCGTGTTGTCGAAATTATTTATTGTTGTCTTTGTAGTTTTATGGCATAAAATTGATGCGATCGGTCGCGGTGGCGGAATACGACTGACTTCACGACTCGTACTTGTACTCGGCGGTCGCTCTTACGACGACGACTGCGGACTATATAATAATAAATACGACGGACGCGCATATAGGTAAAACGTGTTTGTATGTATGCGATTGTATGCGCCTGTGTGTGTGTGTGTGTGTGTGTGTGTATGCGCCTGTGTATGTGTATGTATGCGCCTGTGTGTGTGGGTACAACGTACATGCGTTACATACGTACGAACACGGTGTTGACTACCGAGTAGAGTGAAACGTATTAAAAATAATGAAAAATAATGAGTCATATATTATAGAATATTATACGTCCAATTACGAAAAATAAACACATTAGAAAAACAGTTATACGCGGTCGGACCGCGATGGATAATTACACAATAATTATGTACACTAATCGTTTCTACGAATCGAGTAGATTCGATCCGTATACAATAACAACGATTAAACGTAAAACGTAAAAAACAAAAACAAAAAAATTAATAAACGCCAAGTGCGTATTTTAACGTGTTGAAACCAAAACACGATATTTTATTGTTTTGTGTAAAAAAACGGTTTGATATAAAATGACATCATTTGCCGGAGAAAAAAAACAGTATTAATAATAATAATAATAATAATAACAACACGAATATTTTTCCACGTTCAAATGCGATTTTAAAAATAAAATTATGATTTCGAAAAATTTTTTTCCGGCACAATAGGTATCGTGAAAACGAAAACGATTCAATTTTAGGCGATTCGCTTCAATAGTTATACATTAATTTTATTCAGACGAATTCGTGTCTTTAAATGTGTCAAGTCCAAACGGTCGCGTTCAACAATATTGATAATTGTCGATTTGAAAAATATTAACGCTTTATGATGTTTAACAATTTTTCGAAAAAACTTTGAAAGTCGCCGCGGTGTAATCGAGTTTATTAAACGCTATCGGAAAATAAGAAAATTTCGTATTTACACGATTGAAACGATAATATTTGTGTTCACTTTTTCTCGTCCGTCGACCAGTCGCTGGAAACTCGGTCGTAGATCATAATATTATTATACAAGTAATATAATATCTAGTCGGTCGCGTCCGTCATCGCGCCATTGACGGTCTTTGTGCGCCCCGACACGTCCGGTAAGAACACCGACACTTGACATTCTGCCCACGAGTCGCGGCGCGACAACGGAGGCCATCACAAGAACAATAACACGATTTACACAAAAAAAAAAAAATAATAATAATAATAATAATAAAAACCGTACGATATCGTCGCAGACCACTCGGCCGCGATCCACGTCGCTTTCGATGGTATTTTCAAAGACTTCGGACGTGTGCGTGCGTGCGTGTGTGTGTGTGCATAGGCGTAATCTGGGGGGGCAAGGAGGGGCAACTGCCCCCCAGGCGTTTAACTGGAGGGGCAAAGGTATTATTTTGCCCCCCCTCTACCATCAGTTATAATTCAAATTTTAATTTAATCAAACTAATAAAACACTTTATTTCTAAATATTAAATATCTTAACGTATAATATTTTCTACATTTTGTATGAAACATCATACAGTTGTATATCTATGTGTATAAACTAGGTATATATAACGTTTATTATATTATTGTTTATACAGTGCCTAAACATTGATTCGAAAAATTGCAATATATTTCTTGTTATATTTGAGCATTAAAATGTAAAATTGGAAGTACAAATTAGAAAGAAAAACTAAATTTTCCAGCCCTTCAAAATTAATATGATGCACACAGTTCTCAAATTTGGTAAGTGTAGGCTTTGGAGATTTTCGCTACATATAGTTGAAATTTTGGTTAAAATAAATACTGCTCCCCCCCTAGAATTTCTCCCAAATATGATATAAAACATAATGATAAAAAACATGGTAGTAATAAATACTTAAATAGTTAATTATTGTATTCAAAATTAAATAGTTAATGTCTAGTACTCATTTCTGCGCGACTTCTGAGTCGCAAAATCATCTATTATGGCATCGAAGTCCATTTTGTTGTAATAATACCATAGAACATGCCACACTATGAGCTCTCGTTCTCTATTGCATTGACTAATAACTGGTTTTTTTTTTCGTAATTAGGTACAGAGATAAAAACACAATCGTCAACCCATGTTATATAAATAACTTATTTTCCGTGTATACTAGTTGCGGTCAAAACCAACAATTACATACTAGTTGCGGTCACCCAACAAAAAGGTTACATACTAGTTGCGGTCACCCAACAAAAAGGTTACATACTAGTTGCGGTCAATCCACAAAAAGGTTACATACTAGTTGCGATCAATCATTTTATTTACATATTATTTTCAACATTTTCCTTCCCATTTATAACAGACTTAGGACTGTCTACACTCTTATTTATTGTGTAGGTATGGTTAAAAATGTTGGTATCTATCTACTTGGTTTTCTGTTTAAACTGAGTATGTCAAAAAATATATTATAATGTTTGATACATTTTTTTTTTAAATTACATATGTTTAAATTAAGTGATTAAACTTATGTCAAATAATATAATATAATATGATGTTTTATAAAATTAAGTAGTTTACTTAATATGTCAAATAATATAATATAATGTTTTATAAAATTAAGTAGTTTAACTTATGTCAAATAATATAATACAATGTTTTATAGAATTAAGTGGCTGAAAATATGTTTATCGTAAAAGATAATAGATAACATCTATGTATAAACAGATATATAACCCTAGGTACATGACCGCAACTAGGATATTACCTACATTTAGAGTGACCGCAACTAGGATATTACCTACAATTCGGGTGACCGCAACTGTTATATGTGCTTATCTCAAAAATTGTCTCTGACCGCAACTCGGAGGCTGCCCTTATTTTAAAGTTTTTAAAGTTTTCTAAAATAGTAAAAATGTAATATTAAAAATTATTTGCCACCCTTGAGAAATTGCCGCCCTAAGCACTAGCTTATAGTGTTTACTGGTAAATACGGCACTGACTGTATGTGCCTGTGTGTGTGTGTGTCTGTATTATTATTATTATTGCCGTATCATCGTATATAGCAGGGATGGCCAACATGACTATGTACGCGAGCCACATGTATTCATTGAGATCATATTATCAAGAGCCGAATCCATAAAAACTGTGCGGTAAAATTGATATCAATTTTTGGAACGACGTATTCACGTGAATCACTTTACTCTACAATGAAAATAATCAAGTCAAAATATCGTTCAAATTTGGCTGATGATCTCACAGAATTACTAAGAACTGCTCTTACGTCAATTTAACCAGATCTTAAGAAGCTTACTAAAAAAGTAGACACGAAAAAAATACCACGCAAACAAATTTAACTTAACGTTTAATATTTAATTTCCTATTCATATTTATCAATTTTTTTTTTGTTTATTAATCTGTACTCAATAGCCTTATATCTATACAATAAAAACATTTTTTTTTTTTTATATAAATGTATAGAGAAAAATTTAAATTATTTGTTTTTTGTAAATAAGACCATCGAACCGCATATAACTCTGACGAGAGCCGCATGTGGCTCGCGAGCCATAATTTGGCCACCCCTGGTATATAGTGCCGCCTAATTAATATTATTATTTATTGTGCTCGCGTACGGAGCGGAATGCGCGCGCGAAGGTGAAAACAATATAATCGTCGTCGTCGTCGGAGTGTTTGAGTCGAGAGTTTAACCGCGACCGACGACGACGACGTGATTTTAAATGAGCCCTCGGAACACGCACGTACGTTTGCCGTGTGTTCGATACCATATTATAACGTGTGTTCACACCGTCGACGACTGTTCGACGTCGAGTAATTATTTCGTGTGTGTGTGTGTGTGTGCACGGTCGACGACGACAATGGTTGAAAAACGTACAATTAATTAATATTGTTTGATCGACGGTGATACGGCTCACGGTGGCTAATAGTGGTGTCACTAATATCCGGATTCCAATACTATTCGGATAATCCGGATATTCGAATCCAAATAATAAACGGATAAAATCCGAATTATCCGAATAATCCGAATAATCCGGATATTTTAAACTTGTTGATTAATTATTTGTTGTTTAATTTATAGGTATTAGACTGTTTCATTTAAGACGGTAAAATTTAAAATTAAAAAATAATAGTTTGACTCATTGACTCAAAAATGTTAGTAAAGTTATATCATTTTATCATAATATGTTATGTAATTATTTATCGTTGAGAGTATTAAATTATCTCAAACATATTAGGCTTTAATACGTTTTTGCAATGTTAGTTTTATCTTATTGTGGATATTTACTTAATTATTTTATTTTATATTATTATCGTTTGAACAATAACTATGAATCGTAGTAACGTCCTTTATAATAATTAGATTAGATATATGAACATTTAAATTATTCGAATAATTCGGATTATTCGGATTATTCGGTTATTAAATTTTGGATTCGGATATCCGGATAATCCGGATATCCAAAAATCCGGATTTGTGACATCACTAGTGGCTAATTCGTGATCGCCCGTCCGTTCGCGGCGCCCCGCGCACATTATCGCTGGTACACGGCGTTGTTATTAAAAACGCACGAACGTAAACAAAACAATATAATTGATTATACTGTTTACACGATTTGGACGTTTGATTCGTTTCAGTCCGTAATAATATTTACCAGTGGAAATCGCTCTGGAATTCGATTCTTATGAATTTATTATTCCCGGCTCGCAGTAGAAAAACGCATTTACACGTCGTGTTTCATATTTTTATATTTATTTTTTTTTTTTTTTTATCAAATTAATTACCCTCTTGATTGAAGTCACATTGTGTCAATAGTAGTTTTATAAAAATTTTATTTATTTTTTTCGCACCTCATAAATAATAGTATTTTCTAGTCTCTCGTTAATTTTTCGTTCCTAAATATGCCGTGCATTTCACGAAATTTCCCATTTGAAATACATACGCTTCTCGATTTTGCACCGCTACGTCTAAACGTCTGTCCCTCGACACACACACACACACACACACACACACACACACACACACACACACACACACACACACACACACACACACACAGTAAAAAACGTCTATGTCCATAATTCATTGACACGACCTTAAATATTGTATCGTGCGTCATATCATTTATGTATTAAACATTTTTTCGTCTCCACGGCAACCTCGGGGATACGGTCCCTTTTATTTCGTCCCTAAAATTATTACTTCACGGCTCCCGGTGATCCGAGACGTCGTCGGGGGTCATTCGAACGATCTTTGAATCATAATGTACATATATATATGTATACACACGAGACCCAGACGAATCACGACGTCGAGTATTCGAAGTATTCGAATATAACCGACTGCGCGGGAAAAAGAAATGTTCGCTTTGATTGTATTAAAACTTTACATCCTCGTTCATTGTCATGTGTGTGTGTGTGTGTGTGTGTTTGTGTGTGTGTGTGTGTGTGTGTGTGTGTGTGTGTGTGTGTGTGTGTGTGTGTGTGTGTGTGTGTGTGTGTGTGTGTGTAGGTACATGGTAGAGTGTAACGTGTAACGACAATGCATTTACGAATTTTAAATCGCGTACTTTTCCAAATATAGAGTTCTATACATATTAAATAAAGCGTGTGGGTGCGGTCTTTATTACTTTTATTATTATTATTATTATTATTAGTATTACAGTCATCGCCGTCGTGTTTGGCCGAGTTTACAAACAATATTGTTACAACATAATACGGGGAGGGTGGTAGAGTACATTTTTGATGGCGTGCCCACCTCAAACCGCAGGGACCCGTGTAATACAGTAATAACGACGACGACGACAACAACAATAATAATAATAATAATAATAATAATAGTAATAATAACAGTCCTAAATAATAAATCGCGCGTGTCTGGACGAACAGGTATACCGGCGGCAGCTCTCGTCGTCGACAATAGGCAGGCGCCTATAAACGAATTCCGCGCAGTGTCGTGTGGGAACACACACAGTAAAACGATATCATTATTAATTAATAATTATTATTATTGTTGTCGTATTTTCGTAAGTGGAGTCAATCGATCGGTGCGAAGTTCTGAAAACCCGACATCGTTAGTACCGTGTACTGTCTGGGCCGTGTTCGACGGACGAATCGGCTGGACGATCGTCCGGGGTGGTTTTAAGTCGATTCGTCGCTTCGATTGAAGTCGATGATCGTCGTGATCGAGTTAGTTTTTTTTTTTTTGTGTGTTTTTTTCATTTAAAAATCAAATCGAAATTATTCGTACGTTTTTTCATTAAACGTTTGTTTTGATTCACTCGCCTTCTTCAAGCAAAGCTCGTGTCCAAGGCAGGGATCGTCAATGATCGGTATCTGACTATATACATATAGTAAATTTCAAATACGACAATTAAAACGATTTAAAACCCTTCGTTTCCGCTAATTAATTAATGTACTACAATATCCCTATTATTATTTCATCGTCTACGTTGGTCAGTCTTGTCGTATGTTTTTGATTCAATAACAATTGTTAATTTCATATCCTGTTTCTTAGTATCTTGTTTTCTACATCTCACATATTATTATAAATGTATTTTGTTATCTGTTCGTTATTGTCAAATGTGCAGTTTTGTAAATAACCTGTAAATTAACTTTACCCAAAGCCGACTGGCGTTTATTATACATAAATAAATAAATAAATAACTTACATTTTACACCGATAAGACATTTACTCTTATAAGTAAAAAGCGGATATTTAGGTTTTTACATATTTTTATTGATTTTATGCAACTTTACGAGGGTGAAAAATGTGAGCGATTTATCTATCACAGAGTTCATAGAAAAAAATTAATTTTGCATATTAAAGAATATTTTGGACATTAGAGAATATTTCGCCTATTTGTCATATTTTAGGATATATTCTATTATTGTTAGTAAAAATTCGTATATTTCGTTAATTTCTCGAAATGTCATTTTTTTCTAGCAATAATTTTTTCTAGGAAAAAAATAATTTGATCAAAGAGTGATAAAAATTCAAAATCATTCAACTATCTACTTGTCTGTAATCGAATAGGTTATGTTCCCAAGGAATGGTGCAAATTTTTCTATTATTTTTTATTAAACTATTATGTTTTTTTTCAGTATATTTTATAATATTTATATAGTTCTGTATCAACTGATTTACGTTTTTTACTGTTCAATAATTTCCTGTTACTAAAGGAATGTAGCAAAGTTATTTATTATTTTTACTAAACTATAATGTATTTTGAAATATATTTTATCACATTTATATAGTTATGTATCACCTGATTAACATTTTTTGTTATTCAATAATTTACCTGTTACCAAAGGAATGGTGCAAATCATCTATTATTTATAGTTAAACTCATATGTTTTTAATAATTATATATATATATATATATATAGCTATGTATCAACTGATTTATAATTTTAATTATTCAATAATTTACCTGTTACGAAGAGAATGGCGCTTAACAGTTGTTTATTGTTTTTATTGAACTATTTTAGAAAAAAATCATATTTGCATATTTACGAATTTAAGAAATATTTAGAGAATATTTTAAGGTTTTTTTGAAGCATATTAGCATCATATTTTAAGGTTTTAAGAACCTTAAAATCCGCTCTTTACTTATAAGCATACGTATGTGAAATATAAAATTTAGCTAATATTATTTCAACGAATTAGATTCTCGTCACCAATAATTATTTCGAATACAATTATTATTTCCTAAGAATATATATTTCTAGATCAAGATCAGTAACATACACCGTGACGTTATTAGTAGGGTTCGGAAGTTATTGCATATGCAACTTTTTCCAATTATTTGGATTTGTTGCTAAGTACGTTTTAAATTTGTTTCTCAAGAGCACGAATTAAAATCTAAAAGTTTTTAATGCAATTTTTTGCAATTTTGGGCATTTTTAAATTTAATTGCAATTTTATTGATTTTTCTCATTTATAGTACAATTTTATATACCTATTTGACAATTATTAGGAATAATGTGAGTTTGAGAACATGAAGAAATCGTTTATCGTGCAGTGCAATCATTTTTAAGGTATACAATTTTTTACTGTAAAAAAGAAAAAATTGTTTTTAAATTTTGATAAAATTGCTTGCAGGTTCATAAAAATCCGGCCAAAGTTTCGTCCAGTTTAACCTAACCATCCAGTTTTATTTTATATTTAATATTTTTTGAATTACATTGTAATTTTAATTTTTAATATTTTAAAAATTGTATTTATAATTGTACCTAATGTCATTTTCTAATTAAATAAATAAGACATTATCACTACTTATACCATTAGTATTTTTTTAAAGTTAAAAGTCAATATAAAAATATTTTAAGTGCAATTTTTAAACGCAAATTTGGGTATTTTTTAGTGCAATAATGCAATCAATTTTTAAAGATTTTTAGTGCAATAACTTCCGAGCCCAAGTTATTAGTAATACGATATAAATTACACCGTCGTAAAACGATGCACCGTGAACGTAAACACGGCGAATCGCGATTTGTTCCAATTAAGTAATTTACTATTTATTTATTTTTATTTCATTCCGATTTCGGTCTTCGAGCTTTCTATTGTACGACTCGAATTCGTCGTCTCGTGTTGATCATTACAACTAATCACGACTTTACGTCCTCGTTCGTTTGTATTCATCGCGCGTCATTTCCTCGTTCGTGCCCGCCGCGCCGCGCGCTACGACCTTGTGACGTGGCGGCGCCGCGGCATGAAGGAAAACCGCGGGTCGGAATCGAATCGGGCGTGTTACGAGTGTACACGTGTCCGGGAACACAAGGTTTTCGCCCGAAACGCCGAAACGGCCGAAACGGAAAATGTCGGATCGACATGATTAGTGATGGGCGAATTCCCGGGAATATATTTTTTTGGGGATTTCCTCGAGGAAATTTCCGGAAATATTCCCAACACCGGGAATTTCCCGGGAATATAATGAGTTTTTTAAATATTGATCATAATTTTCAGTTTTAAATTAAACTTATGGCTGTAAGCCTGCAAAATGATCCAAATTACAGTTCTTTTACAGTTCGTTAAGTGTGAAACAAAAAATTAACTTACAGTACTATGCAGGTAATAGAAATTAAAACTATAAAACTATGTAAATTAATTTATAATTATTTATCATCTAATATATTATTGCTTATCAATATTATGTTGGTCAACAAAGCAGTTTAGCCAATTGATGTGAACAAAACACACTAATTAATACTGTCACTCGTCGTTCTATTCCCACTCAATTTTTTTTTTTTTTTAAGACATTTCTCGAGAGGCTGGGGAATATTCCGGGAATATTCCCTGTTCCCGGGAACATTCCTCGGGGAATATTCCTAGTGGCACATCACCAGACATGATCGACGGCGGACGGGTGCGAGGGTCAAGGGGGGAGGGTATCCGTCCTCGGGGCCGGACAGCGGCCCGGCGAATTTCACGTCGTTTCGTTTTCGTCGCCAAGCGAATATTTCTCTTTGACTATGTCGTGTGCCCCCGCACAACAATGGCGTCGCATAAGCGACCGACCGTCGCCCCCGGACGGAATGACATTATCATAGCCCACCCGCGCCTTTCAGTTGTCGACAACACGTCCTGTCGTCGTCGTGCGTGTCGTGTGCCGCGAGTGTCGTGCGCGGTTCTCGCGTCGTGGCAAATAACAACAACAACCGATGACGGTGATAACGATATTGTAATAAAGACCCCGGATCGGAGATGCCCAGAGGGGGGGGAGAATTGGGAGCCATCACCGCCCTGAGATTTTTCATGTCAGTTACAAAATCGGAGGTTTTTTTTCACGAAGTCGGTCTCACACGACTAAGGCACTCTGCAGTGACTTTCCGACAATCGTTGTACTTACCATTTATTACGAGTATAATATTATTGTGTACCTACTCGTAAAATTAATAGTTGTACTTCACGAGTCACGATTTGTTTTTTTGCCCCCCTCCGACAGCTGCGACGGCGTGTGCGAGGGGAAAAATCGCGGGTTTAGTTCGCGTATAAGTCACACGGTCGACGGAAAATCGATGGAAAATTCGAAAAGCCTACGAGATAGTAACGATTCGACTCGCTACATTTCGATTTTGAAATAACTCGAAATCGACTGGGCTAAAAAATCGTTTACGTTTTTCATCGCGAATTTGCGATTCGATTAGCTGAAACTGCAAACGACAAAGGATCGGTATGGATATTCTGAAAAAAAGTCGAATAAATACGCCCACCAATTCTAAATAAAAAAAAAAAAAAAATCCTTATTTAAATCCTCATAGTTTTATACGTGTTGAAATATAACGATTTGATGATTTTCGTTGCATTTTCACTCGATTATTCATAGGCACTGACAACCGATCAACAACGTTTGAGTTAAAACATAACAATTTAAAATTGATTCCATCTATTTGTTCATATCACATAATACATTTGTAATGGCACAGTTAACTGTATGGATGAGTTGAATAAACAGCGGTATATCTAATCAATCTACACGTTTGTTCGTGATTCGCGTAAAACGTATAGTCAAAGTTTCAACGTAAAACGATAACAATTCGCAATACAAATCTGTATTCAATAATTTTGAATCACTATCAAGGTTTCGTAGTGTTCGTGTTTGTTTACAATAATAATAATATGATACATATTTGTTTTATTATTTGAAGTTTTTATTTTCGCTGAAATCAAAAAAATAAATAAATTATAAATTATAAAAACGATCGATACAAAACTAATTTTTCACTGACTTAGAGAAAACAGAAGCTCGATCAAATACATTTTCATTATGGCCCTCTGTCCAAACAATGTACTGCGTTCACTTCGTCGAAGATCGATTCGTAAACAGTCAATTTTCGGCTCACACTCATTTTTTTAGATTATTATAAATTTGAAGTGTATTATTTCGTTGATATAAAAATTATTCGGTAGTTGATATTTTACGTGTACAATCATACATTTTTCTTTGACCTTAAATTCAAATTTTAAAACCGTTTTTTTCAACATTAATTACCAAACAAATTAGACTGTTTCTTTGGTAATCTTTAATATTTAAAACGATGTTTTTCGAGCTTTCTTAATTTTAAACTTTGACTTTGATTTAAGAATCTCCTGTTTTGAATGGAAATATGTATCTCAAAATCTTGTCTTTGGTTTTTCATTTCATTTCATCAAAAACCACATTGGCCATTTCAGTTATTTATACATCTATAATAATGGTTTTATAATTTCACGTTTATAATAATCACCATAGTATTCAATTGTGAACGTTTGATATACGTTCTGTTTTACTTAGGTTAATCAACTTGAGTTTTTTTTTCTATATATGCACATAGTCAAGTGTTCAATACCAATTTTTACGAATTGTCTGTTTTGACATCAAATTCTTTCTACATATAAGCATATACAATAAATAAATAAATAATTAGCTGATTCAATCTCTATAAAAATTTAAAAAAGGATAAGAAATATGTTTCAAATATTTTAGTAAAATAAATTTCTGTCAAATGAATGTTTGTTTTTCAAAATGCAATGGGTTTTTATTGAAAAAAAAAAAAATAATAATAAAAAAATAAAAAACATACCGATAATTCTACGAAAACCGGTACATCGTGTACTGCTGCACGATACACGTGACGCTGATGCTTTTCTCCAAATCGTTGTACAAAAACAGTGTTTTTTTAACTTTAAAATCAAAAACGTCCGTCATCGTTATCTCGTCCGAGATCTTCGAAATGATCGAGGACCACGATATTATATTCCACCACCTCGCGCCGCTATCGGATTTATTTCAAAACGTATTTGAAATAGTTAAACGGTCGGCGTACGAGTAACTAGTGCACAGGAACGACGTATACGGTTTAATGTATTACCATATTATGTAAAAGTCGTACACGTCGACGTTAAAAAAAAAAAAAAAAACCCCGGCTAGGAAACTCTGACCGTTATAAAACAACACATCGTGTTGATTTAATATTAACCCAGGCGACATCCGAATCTGCCGCTTTTTTCTGCGGCGTATTGTGTTTGATGTTCAGTCTAATATCATATACTCGGGACGTTATACCCTCCTTCGTCTGTTGCAAAACACGAATATTGTTCTCTTTCTCCCTCTCTCTCTCTCTCTCTCTCTCTCTCTCTCTCTCTCTCTCTCTCTCTCTCTCTCTCTCTCTGTTTATTTTTGTCTTTATCTCTCTTTATGTCTCTT
Organism: Therioaphis trifolii; assembly: GCA_027580255.1. Classification (NCBI taxonomy): domain Eukaryota; kingdom Metazoa; phylum Arthropoda; class Insecta; order Hemiptera; family Aphididae; genus Therioaphis; species Therioaphis trifolii. Next base: position 27,059,802 of record CM050405.1, on the reverse strand, counting down.
TGTCTTTGTGATGCGCCGCCTTGCGGTACGACCGAAGCCCGTCTCGGACGCACCGTTTACACCGACCTTCGGTCTACGGATGAAAAAAAAAAAATAATAATAATAATAATAATAATAAAACTTCCCCCGGGACCGGACGTAACCTACCCGATATAGTATGCGACTCGACAATGCACCTAATTCCTTTTGTCCGCGCGCACGTTCGGCCGCGCCACGCATGGTAATAACGCGTAGGTACGTGCGTTTGAGAGTTTGCAGTGCGCACGTCGTGCACAGGCGAGACACTTTTAATGTTCTTTTTTTTTTTATGAATATTTCGTATACGGCCTCACGGTTTTCCAGACGTAAAAAATGTATATATAATATATTTACATGGTACACGACCCGACGGATTGTAGCTTTAACGCGTTTTTTGTCATTTGACATTGTTTGATAATACGCCGTCGCGTCCCTTTGGCCGAGCACGGCACGCGTTATGCGATATCAATCGTTTAAAGACAACAGGTTTTTCGTTTCGTTGAAAATCTAATGATACGTTTTGTAACGAAGAGTAAAACGATTCAAAAAAAAAAAAAAAAAGCTGGTAAGTGAGATGATGGTGGTACAAGTTCGTCCTTCGTCCTTTTGGTCCTCGGACAAGATATTGATGATGAATGTATTAAGTTTTCAAGAAATGATGACTCATTTCTTTAGTATAAAACGATTCTGAGCAATGCTTCAGTGTAATATAATATATTATTATTTAAATACTGTTTACGTATTTTACGGTTATTTGTATAATTTTTGGTGAGTTTTTGTGTAAGGATAATTAGGTAGGTATATGAGTAAGGTCATATTAAATTTTCAGAACTTTTTGTCAAATATTTAAAATTATATTACATAAAAACTTTCAAACAATTTGGTAAATTAAAAGTTCTATATTTAAGTCAAAAGTGCTATAATGGTTCTGAAAATGTTGTCCAATATAAAAAAGTATGTATTTGATATTGAATAACATTTTCGAGTTTCTAGCTTCAATACTTTTCGATTTATGACTAAATACCTAAAATCTGAACAGTGAAAATCTCGTTTACGGCGGATTTTTACCGATTTTACTGATTTTACTCAGTCTTTCGATCGTTATTCTTGATTACTGGAAAAACTATGGAGATTTTAGAAAAATGATCTCTTTGAAGTACCATCTCAGTTCAATTTTGAATCTAAAAATTTGCTGGACGAAACTTTTGGACCAGGATTTCTATACGAAAAAGTGTTTACAGAAAAAAAAATAAATTAAAAAAAGTTCGTCCATCGTCCCTTCGGTCCTCGGACAAGATATTGGTGATGAATGTATTAAGTTTTAAAGAAATGATGACTCATTTCTTTAGTATAAAACGATTCTGAGCGAAGCTTCAGTGTAATATAATATATTATTATTTAAATACTGTTTACGTATTTTACGGTTATTTGTATAATTTTTGGTGAGTTTTTTTGTAATTAAACCCTCATCAAATATTCAATTAGATATAACTCATTTAAACTTCAATTGTTATACCAATTATAATTCATTAGAAATAAACTTAAAAGAAATCAGACAATATCGAAAAAAATCGTATAATAATTTATTAAAGTGTGTATAAAAAAAAATCCTGACTAACGATTTTTGAACTTTTGTTAGGATAATTAGGTAGGTATATGAGTAAGGTCATATTAAATTTTCAGAACTTTTTGTCAAATATTTAAAATTATATTACATAAAAACTTTCAAACAATTTGGTAAATTAAAAGTTCTATATTTAAGTCAAAAGTGCTTTAATTGTTCTGAAAATTTTGTCCAATATAAAAAAGTATGTTTTTGATATTGGATAAAATTTTCAAGTTTCTAGCTTCAATACTTTTTGATTTATGACTAAATACCTAAAATCTGAACAGTGAAAATCTCGTTTACGGCGGATTTTTAACGATTTTACCGTTTTTACTCAGTTTTTCGATCTTTATTCTTGATTACTGGAAAAACTATGGAGATTTTGGAAAAATGACCTCTCTAAAGTACCATCTCAGTTCAATTTCGAATCTAAAGAGTTGCTGGACGAAACTTTTGGACAAGGATTTCTATACGAAAAAGTGTTTACAGAAAAAAAAAAAGAAAAAAAAATAAATAAATTAAAAAAAAAATAAACATCATTGTAAAACCATAAGATCCATCGGTTCACTCAGAATCTAAAACTTTTGATTTTCACACTTTGATTTTGACGATAAACATAGCGAATAACTCGTGCCGAATGTATCACGAATTATAGAGCGTGCGTAGAAACCCAAGGATCACGGACCGTAAGTCTTGCGTTCTTGATAGAACCGCACCACAGCGCCTGCGGTCAATCTATTTCAGGGGTGACCAAACCGTGGCTCACGTAATAGACTTTTGCAACTCGCATCTTATCGTAACATTTTTACAGACAAATTTGTTTAATATGAATTTATGCGTTTGAAAAAAGTATAATATTTTATTGAATTACAATGTATAGAAAAAACTTTGTAAAATTAAAGTGTTCTTAATATAATTTTTAGTTATTGATTATTTTCTTATTTGTTTCGTGTTTATTTTGCTTTGTAAGTTTTTTTTAAATTAGGACTTTATTTTTTTAACGCAGTCCTTAACAATTCCGTTAGATGATCATCCGTTATGTTTATCGATGTTTAGATTTAATCATTTTCTTGGTTGAGTATAAAGACACGCAAGAATATGTTGATCCAAAAATGGATATTAATTTTTGAGCGCATAGAGTAATTTTTGGATATTTAATAACAAGCACATGTTTCCGAAATTCCAACAAAGAATGAGAACTGATTTTGAACTGCTTCAGTCCTTCATCTTCCAATGGTTCCAAGAGTTAATTTTCTAAAGCTGCGGTATCCATTGAAATCGATTTTAATATTGAACATCCATTTTCAATAACATTAATTAAAAATGGATTTTTTTTTAAATGCAATCGAAGGTTTAACTGGTTTAAGTAATTTCAAATCTTTAAATCGATCTTCAAAGTGAGTTGATAAACACTCTAATTTTGTACATAATATTCTCAATTCAATTTCATTGCTATTCCAACCAAACAATCCTCAATTTTTTTCAAGTACGGAAAATGGTTTAAATTATTTATTCTTAAGTTCTTTGAAAAAGTTTAAGCTGATTTTGGAAACTAAAAATGTGTTGTACTAGGTTATTTATGAATTTAGTTTGATCTTGAAGATACTTATTTAATGTTGCTAAATGATGCACAACGTCATACAAAATTACAGATCTCTTAACCATTGTGGGTTCAAAAGCTATGGAAAGTTTTTATCTTTTTCTTTTAAAAATGTTTTGATACGTTCTAATAAATTGAAAGATTTTTTAAAAACGTTATTTACAATTATTGCTATCGTATTCTTCACATTTTATTAAATTCGATACCTTATCTTATTTACAATATCATACGTATATAAATTATATTATAACATGACCTTTTTTTTTTTCACATTTTGGCTCTTCCATATTTATTAATATATTTTGTGGCTCGCGTGTCTCTTCTCGCTGGCCACCCCTGATCTATAAAAATCATATATTTTCGTAAATATTCGTTTATTCGATTGTCTGCTTAAGCCCTTGGTTTGAATAGTTTTTCGCGACCGTTTTCAAACAATTTTAAACTAATGACTCGACAAATTACGAAAACGAAATATCGTAAAACACGTAAGGTGCGACGTGCACCGATCGATATTATAATATACTCTTAGTCTTTTGATTTTCACACTTAGATTTCGACGATAAACATAGCGAATAACTTTTGCCAAATGTATCACGAATTCTTGAGCGTGCGTGATAGACCCAAGAATCACGGGCCGTAAGTCTTGCGTTCTCCGTAGAATCGCACCCCTGTGTCTGCGGTCAATCTATAAAAATCGTGTATTTTCGTATTTATTCGTTTATACGATCGCCATTTGCTTAAAAAAAAAAAATTGATTTTCACACTTAGATTTTGACGATAAACACAGCGAATAACTCGTGCCGATTGTATCATGACTTTTAGAGCGTGCGTCATTCTGCGATCAGAACATATTAAAGTACAAAAAATTATAATAAAAATCAAAAAATACACTTTACACTGATTTTTTGTAAAAACGATTTTATTTATTCAGTCATTACCACTAAAGTAAAGTATAGTTGTCGCTATTCTGATAGTTCAATGACTTACATTTGTTTTTAAAGCTTGATTAACTTATTTATATTTTGTTGTTAACATATTTATACTCATTCATATTTATATTTATATCAGCTTTTTATCTATTTATTTATTTATTTATTTATTTATCTATTTATTCATTCGCCTATTTATGTATTTGATATTTTATATCTATTGTTTAGAATTGTAAGTTTTGGACAACAAAGCCGATGTCATATGCAAAATCAATAAATCACTACAAAAGTAATACCAAAGCTCCAAAAACTAGAAGTTTTCGGAAAATATTAACAAAATATAGTTCAACATGAATATTAGTTGATGTTTTTTTAAAAATTTCACCTCTATTATTGATCGAAGTGAATTGTTTTGATTAGAAACTCAGAGTGAACGGATTCCATTTCAGCAATATAGTAATCGAATTTATTAGTTAGGTACGTTTTATTTTTTATGAGAATTCCAAGTTTGAATTTTAAAAAAAGTTCATTATTTTTATCGAAAATCATTTTTTGCGTCATGCGCATGTGCTGAACGAGCGATTCAAAATGTTTTCAAAAAATAACATTATTACAAGTTTAACACTAGGTCAGTCGATCGGTAAGCAGTTTAAAACGCGCATAGACTTTTGTATAGACTCCTACACAAATGACACTTTTTTACCTGCAAATAAAAAGGTCGCATACACACCTACACGCAGACCTTTGAAAGTTTGTGATTTCCGCACGCGTATAGTTTGACAGCCGATGAAACTTTATTAATTTTTATTAATAAAATTATTGACTTTTAAAAAAAAATTTCATCGCTGTAAAATCGTTGCCGGAGCGGATTACACCCCGTCTAGTGCAGTAGTTTAAAACGATTCCCGTGGAAAAAAAAAAAAAGATTACCCGAGTTAATTATTACGGGTGACCGTCGAGATAATAATAGTGAAAACAAAAGCTACAGAACACGAACGATATTACATTACCATATTTATTGAATTAACTACACTATAAAACCATAATATAAGGACGAGAGAACAGTATTTCTTTACGGCGGAACGCACGTAAACCGAATTATCGCGCGATTACACTGATTATAATAAATTATAGTATACGACGACTTTGACCGGACACCGTGAGAACGCTCAGATCGAATAGATCTTTTAGTAGAAATGAAAATAAAATAAATACCGTCGTCCGATCGCGATTCGATAAACGTCATGATTGCGTCGACGAGCGAAAACGTCTGGTCGCGATACAAAACGACGACGGCGACGGCGCGATGTACAATAATATTATAATATTATGCCGGGTTTACACTAGACCGACAAAACAGCAACATTCTGTTTTCCGACAAATCTGCGACTTAAAGGAGACAAAACGGAAACAATTCCTCGACATTATCTAGACTGGCGACAAAATGTTCATGTTTCTGGAGACATTTTTGCAGGGCTTGAAATCGATTTCAAAATCGATTTCAAATATTGATAAAAATCGTTAAACTTCTTGTAAAAAATCAAAATTTAAATCAGTATCGATATTTTCGAAAATCGATATTCAAAATTTTAAATAAAATCGAAAAAATATGATATCGATAATTTATATTAAAATGATAATCGGTTTTATTTACAAATCGATTTTGAATTTAAAATAAAAATTGTTATTCAACAATAGCCAACGCCCAATATTACATTGTATTATAATATGTTATAAATAAATGTATATTAATATTATGTAAAAATAGGTATATTTATAAAAAAGATATTATTCATTGGAAACTTTACTTCTAACTTACTAATATTTCGTAATTTGTTTTCTTAAAATAGCTATACCGGTATGATAAACAATCCGCGCATTCGTTGTTTTGTTGTGAAAAGTTTTATTTTTGTATTTTTACATAGGTACATGGTTGAATTATTATGTAATCTATTTTTCCATGACTGTGAACGATATTGTTGGTATTCCATTGAGTTTAATGTTTATTAATATTAAATAGCTCTCATGAAGCTCTCATCTCATTTATTAACATGTATTTTTACTGTTGAAATTATCATTTTTGTCAACTGTCGTTCATTTAACGTTTTACACCCGTTTTTACAATCGCCTGTTGTTCTTTACCAAGAATTTTTAATATCAATAACAAAATTAAAATTAAAATCGAAAAAAACCAATATCAATACTTAAAATTAAAATTAAAATCGAAAAAAACCAATATCAATACTTAAAATTAAAATTAAAATCGAAAAGAACCAATATCAATACTTAAAATTAAAATTAAAATCGAAAAAAACTAATATCGATATTCGAAATTTAAATTTAAATCGAATTATTTTATTTCGATTTCAAGCCCTGCATTTTTGTGTCCGCTCAAAAGCGGTAAACATCAAAAGGTTTCTATTTTGTTCTTGTTTTCGGCAACTTTTTTCTATTTGGTGTAAACAAGTGTTGGTGCGACTCGGACGTAATTCACCATTTAGTCCAATATCTTCTTGTATCAAATCATGAAGTATTTGAGATCCACCCATAGCATTTCGTTGTAATAGTGTTCTTTTCACCCAATATCGTCTTTTTTTTTTTTGGTCTATTCATATCCATGAGTACGGACGCAGCAACAACCATCATCATTTCTTCTTCACTTGAATCACATTCACACATATTAATAGGTACTTGGATAAAAGATTTCATTAAGAATTAATCAATAATTACTTATGAAATAAATTATATGAAATAACACTTTTATAAATTTGCGAGGGAAATTAAGTGATAACACCTGATGACCATAATTACAATGTTTTTGTTTTGTCTACCTATGCACTGTAAACACCCCAAATAAAAAAACACAACATAAACATTTTGTCTCATATGTGTTTCCAATTTGTTTTTTTTTTTTTTATGTAAACGGAAAGTTTACAATTTGTTGCTGTTTCATATTTGTCGCCAAATGAGAAAAATAATGAAGTTGCTGTTGTGTCTTTGTTTTTTGTTTTGTCGGTCTAGTGTGAACCCGGCATTATACTGTTTGTCACATGAAACCGTGACGACTACGAACAAAAAAAAATCTATTCGAAGTTTTAAAAAAAAACTACCCGAAAAAAACTAACCGTGCGAAAAGTCGAAAAACTAATAGATCGTCTGTTGCGATGATCAACAGACTAAAAACAAAAAAAAAACCCGGCGATCGAATTCGTGCCGAGCGTCGTTACGAAAAAACACAAAAAAAAGTACAAAAAGTTCACGACGACGTGGGTCTGGAGTCGTAAAGACCGGAGTAAGGCCGCCGCCGCCGCCGTGTCGTCGCTGCGGCCGCGTCGTCCGAAGATCTGTTTTGCCGTCTGGACGGGAAGCCGACCGTTGGCGATGTCACCGGGGTGTTGATCAGCTGCCAGTAACTTCGAGGACAACACTTGGAGTACAGTTGCGGGCACTGCTTTGGGTGGGCCTCGGGCAAAACTTTCGCGCAGCTGTTGGGCACGCCCGCGCCGAATTCCAGAGACATGCAAATGCCCATTTCGGTCGTGCCGTCGGCGTGGTCGACAAGACAGATGCTGCCTGGAACGAGAGAGACAGAGAGATAAAGAAAAAAATTAACACCGTGAAAAGATCGCATCGGAACGACGTACAGGGAGAGAGAGAGAGAGAGAGAGAGAGAGAGAGAGAGAGAGAGAGAGAGAGAGAGAGAAAGAGAAAACGGTTCGATTTCTCGAACAGATCGCGATAAAATCAACGGACGTAATCGGATGAGTGGGCCAAATATATTGAAAAGTTTACTATGCGGGCCGCACATAAAAATTTTTACAAAAAAAAAAATATATATACCGATTTTTCAATTTTATTCTTTACGTTTCCAAACACAGTGTAGATACAATCGAATAAAAAAAGTTTAAAAACTAAACATTTGAATGAATCGTATTAATTATTTATAAGATAGGTGTCATTTAAACTGCAAAAAATTTACATGCTAATAATTATTTTTAGACGATATTTGACATCTTTTTTACCCCGCCGCCAACTTTTCAATTTCGGCAGAAATATCATTCGATAATATATTAAGCCACTTTTAAAACATAACATTTAGACGCGCGTCTGTTAATCTGGATCTAACGGGTGATTTATTACCGTTCATCAATGAATATAGTCGCACGCATTGATGACGAGTACTACTCAAAATTGAATTGATTTTACTACCAAATTTACGAGTTCTACATATTAATATTATCGTAGTGGCACACGATTGTAAATTTTGAAAGATCAGAACAGAACACAGTACGATAATATATGCCGAACAAATTGTTCTCCGAGATTCTAAGATAGTTGTGACACGGTATTAATACGTTAATTTTTTATTTTTCCATCACTATCGGTAGCCGCGGACCACAAAATAAAACGAGCCGAGGGCCGCGTGTTTGACATGCCTGCTGTAAACGATTTGGGTGCATGTTTTCGAAATTCAAGTTTTAGAATGCTGAATTTTAGAATGACCAGATTTAGAAAATCTATATTTTAGAAAATGAAATTTTTAGAAAATCTGTGTTTTAGAAAAATTTTAAATTGTGTTTTAGAATAAAAAAATACTTTTGATTGGGAAGAATATAATGAAATACCTACATTCATTTATCTCCAAAATTCAAAAAGAACAACATGAAACTGAACGAACAATCGAATCGTTGGTTTCAAATAAATTACTCAAGAGAAAAAAGTACAATGAAATACGGAATAATAACTTATTGCAAATATGTAAACGATTGGTTGATGATTCTAATTCTAATTTAGATGAATTTATGAGAGCTATTGCTAATAATCTTAAGTTTTAACAATTATTATATTTATTTTGACTTTAAAAGAATATTATTAGAAAACATTTTATATACGAGTAAACAGAAAAAAATACGTGTACATATATTTTCTAAAAAAAAAAAAAAAACATAGTACGAGTTATCAAACACAGTATTTCTAAAACTCAGCATTCTTTATTTTCTTTATTTTCTAAAACACAGTATTTCTAAAACTTGGTGTTCTAAAACTCGGCATCATTCTAAAATATGACTTTCTAAAACATGCCTCAATACCGCTGTAAACGATCACGGACAAAGCGCGCACTCACCGCATAACGTTTCGCATTCGATCCGGGTGCGCGGCAGATTGTAGTTTTTGTGCCGGGGGCTGTAGGTGTTATTGGCCAGAGTGAAAAACGGACGGCAAGCCCTGATGAACGGATCGTAGAACCACCTTTGTATCGTCACGTTGGCCAGATTTTCTGTGAATTTTTTGGGATCCTCGTGGACCATATAGGCCGGCATGTAGCATCGTTCGTCTGAAAAACGAACGAACCATCGCGAATGTCAATGTACCGTCGATAGCGACGTGATCCGACGACGGCGCTGAAACGGCTCGTGGTCTCTGGCGCGTCGCGGAAAAATCGAGTCCGGAAGTCGGGGAGCTGTGCGCCGAACGCTCGCGACTCGACATCCGAGACGCGGTTCGGGGACAAAAGGGCGAACGGAACAGAAAGCGGATTGGGTCCTGGGCGACACACTCGCAAGCGCGAGCATAGGCGCCCGAAGAGGGGGACGAGATGGGGAATTAGCCCCACCCCCTGGAATTTTGAAAACCAAACATGAGCCATTGACATAAGGCAATATTTTAAATTGGACATCATCATGACATGAAAAATTTTAAAAATAATGAAATTCGTCATTCATTACTTTTTATCTTAGTCGACTTGGTTATGCCATAGATTAAATATACTAGTATATTAAAACTATGGTTATGCTTAGTGATGTGCCATGTGCCACTAGGAATATTCCCCAAGGAATGTTCCCGGGAACAGGGAATATTCCGAGAATATTCCCCAGCCTCTCGAGGAATGTCTTAAAAAAAAAAAAAAAAAAATGAGTGGGAATAGAATGACAGTCTACTGTACTACTGTACAGTGTACATCTTCGGTACTCTGCACTAGAGTAACAGTATTAATTAGTGGTTTTGTTCACATCAATTGGCTAAACTGCTTTGTTGACCAACATAATATTGATAAGCAATATATTAGATAATAAATTATTATAAAATAATTTACATAGATTTATAGTTTTAATTTCTATTACCATAGTACTGTCAGTTAATTTTTTGTTTCACACTTAACAAACTTCTCAATATTGTTATTAATATATTTATATTGTTCATTACATGTATAAGTAAAAGTTATTCCACATTTCAGTAAGTTTATTTTTATTTTTTATTAAAAAATGAAATCATAGTTACTTAGTAACATTTTTTTAAATAATAAAAATCTAAACTGAAGTAATATCAGTAAAGGACTGTAATTTGGATCATTTACAGGCTTACAGCCGTAAGTTTAATTTAAAACTGAAAATTATGATCAAAAATTTAAGAACTCATTATATTCCCGGGAAATTTCCGGTGTTGGGAATATTTCCGGAAATTTCCTCGGGAAAATTCCCAAAAATATATTCCCGGGAATTTTCCCATCACTAGTTATGCTATTAAAACTTTTTTCCATTCATCCGTTTGTGAACAGGGCAATAAGCATTATTCGGATCTGTTTTATAAGACTAGAAATATTACATAATATGCGATTTTCGAGTTTTGGATTTAAACGCCTTTCGAAAAACGAATAAACGACCCAAAAAGTTCGCGTCGTATACTTTACGTTTGTATTCCAACGTCTCGTTGTAAAGGACGCCCATGAGTTCTTCGTAGGAAATCCTGGCGCCGCTAGCAAAGTACGCCATGATCAACGCGCCAACGATCGACAGCACAGCGATTGACTTGGCGAGCGTCATGTCGGTGTCGGTTGTGTTACGCGGACGAGGAACGATACACGAGACGCGGGCGGGTCGATCGAAGTGGCGTCCTGGAGACTTCTGGTGACTGTGTTCCGACGGCACTCGGCGACACGTCTTATATATCCGCGAGACGAGCACTCGACGAACGCGTCCGTAATGGCCACTGCGTACGTGTGTGTGTGTGTGTGTGTGTGTGTGTGTGTGTGTGTGTGTGTGTGTGTGTGTGTGTGTGTGTGTGTGTGTGTGTGTGTGTGTGTGTGTGTGTGTGTGTGTGTGTGTGTGTATTTGTGTGTGTGTGTATTTGTGTGTGTGTGTGTGTGTGTGTGTGTGTGTGTGTGTGTGTGTGTGTGTGTGTGTGTATTACGAAACGGTAATGCACTTGTGCGATCGAACGTTTACACAGCCGACGGCTGGAGGGTGTCGTATACGCGTCGAGCTCAACTGATAAAGATACGGGAATAAAACACAAAAATGTTCCCATGCGCGTGACTTGTGCAAACACCGATAAGGAACGGGAAAAAATCGAACGAAAACCGTACTCGAAGTGACGCGCGCTAATGACGGACGCCATTGTTAGGCTGGAGAAAAATACACGCATTAATTCTAGGGTTCTTAATTTGAAATATTTCAAAAATGAAAATTTCACTCATCTTGAAATATTTCAATGAAATTATGAAATGTAAATTTATATATACATATTGAGTTTTATAAATTTCAGGTTGTAACCACGGTCTCACAAGATATCTTCTAAGACCGTGGTTGTAACTATAAATGATTTTTGGAGCTAGAAGAATTTTATTTACTTGATAATAGTTCGTCATTTCGTAACGATTATTTATTTATTTTTTCTTGTCTTGTGTTGTAAATTGTAATTTGCAAAAGAAATCTTAAGTGTCTAGTTACAAATTAGATACCTGTCTAATATTGTATTTTTTGTACTTATTTAGAGATAATGTGTGTGTGTGTGTGTGTGTGTGTGTGTGTGTGTGTGTGTGTGTGTGTGTGTGTGTGTGTGTGTGTGTGTGTGTGTGTGTGTGTGTGTGTGTGTGTGTGTGTGTGTGTGTGTGTGTGTGTGTGTGTGTGTGTGTGTGTTTGTGTGTGCAGACGATAACATTTTTATACGTTTCAAGAGTGAAACGTTTTTTTCCAGATTCAAAATAAAATATCAAATTCATACGTCTACAGACGAGTAAAGTATAATGTAAGGGTGATTGATTTACTGTTAAATTGCACGATACTGTTTGACCGAGTGTCATATAACATGCACCAGATATTCAATGGTGTACATAGAAAAACAATAAACAAAAGTTTCGAGTCATAAAAATGAAAACAAGTGTTGATTTCAAGACTACGACTAGAGTGATTTCGTTAATAACGTGTCATTTCGTTGTAAGTGTCCATACAATAAATAAATGCCACTAAGACTGATGTTTCGACATTTCTGGAGTGTGAATACTTTTTTTTATTTTGACAAATATTTTTCTCTTTATTTTGAAATATTACGATCTGTACATAGTTTGCACAACAAGTAATAAGTATGAAGATAAAAATTTGGGAGTGAGTGATTGCATAATAAGATGTCTCACATTAGAGGCACCTGTGACTTAATATTTGAAATTTGAATTTACATTTACATTAAAATTGATTTGCAACGTATAAACCTGTCTTTGGTTCGATTTCCATAAATATTTAGTAAGTAAAAGCATTTAAAATAGGGATTACCGCTAACATAGGTAACGTAAAATATCATATTTATTTTATAAAGTTTGTGATTTTTTTGGTTTTATGATTTAAATTTTTATACAAGCTCCTTTGTAATTTGCTTTAGCTTTATTCACATTTTTATAGTAATCGAACGCGTTTGTTTTTTTTTTTTTTTTTTTATAAAATCTAGAAACGTTAAAACTCACCGATGAAATAACGCATTTTCGCGGATATTATTGAATGGAAATTACTTTGTCTCGTTATTGTATTCCAGTGCTTTTCAACTTTAAATTTGAAAAGCATCAATTGTTTATCTTAAGATTTTTCATTTTTTCGGAAACTCAACAAGGCGCTGACACAACTAAAATTATAACTAAGATTTGCTCAGAACCGTTTTCTAAAAAAAAAAACGATTCACGGGTATCGTTGATTTCAAAATTTAAAAAATATACCTACACTACTGACACGTTATGTTTGATAATCTTAAAGGAGGCTTATCTAAGGTTCTTTTCGACCAATACCGTTATTTGGTCCGAGCACCGTTTAATACCCACGGTACAAAGTAGTCCAATTTTTTTTTTTTATTTAGATCCCGGTTTGTTTAATTCAATGTATTCCGAAGTCAAAATGATTGATTTTACATTAATAAATAATCACTGGATAACTATTCGATTATATTTAGCGAAAAAACTGCGTTTAATACTTTAATTTATGAAGGTACCTACTTTAATTGATTACTTGATTTGTTTATTTTGTTTTACTCGTAATGTTTTTTAGCTGTATTTGTTATTTTATAATAATAACCGTAGTGTATGATCGCGAAAAATATAATACACTACATTATTAAAAAGAGTACATATTTTCACATTTTTCAATTGAAAATAAGAAAATATAAAAAACAATAATCGAGATAAACTTTTTTTTTTTAATAAAAAGGCATTAATAAGTACCTACATTTTGAATATTGAATAAAATTATATCGTTGTAAAAAAAAAAAAAAAAAAAGGATATTTTGCATATTATTATTTTTTAATAATTTTAAAAGCACATTTAATAAATATTTCGCGGTTTTTTTTTCCCAGTGTTCTGCAAAATCATATTGTTTTTATCTTTGTAAGTGTTTACAAACCCAGACTTTATCTTTATATCATTAATGATATTACCGCGTCGTAGCAAACGTAAACTTTAATATTATTGTTTACGCTAATCAATCGTAAGCAAATGAAAAATCACATTTGAAAAAACGAAAAACGTGCAGTAATCGCGTATATCGTTGACGTGCTGTAATAGGAAACGAGCGCCGTGAGGAGCATTTTTTAGGTGTAAATCACTTCCACAAACTGTTCAACGAGTAAGAATAGAAGGATCCAAAAGCCATAATATTTTGTGTCTATAATAATTATTATGCCGTTATAGTTGTACGAAATTAATTTCGCGTTAATTAACGTAAAACGTTACACGACTCGAATAACAATAATATTCTCGATTCACTTGAAAACCAGATGTCTAATCGTAGAATTGAGCTTGTTCGTTATTATCGTTTACCGAAAAGCCATGATTCGTCGTCTTTTAAACACGGTCGATGGACCGTACAATGATGAGCTACGAGCAACAGCTCAACGACAGTTTCGACGGACACAATAACGAATTAGTTCAAAAATAATATCAAAGTTGAAATGTGTTATCGTCTGTTAGCCAAATTGGAAATATTAAATGTTATCGAATTAATTCGTGTCATGAATTATTAATTATTAATTACTATCATCGCTGTTTTCACTTTATTGTATTCATACCACAGATATTGTATAAAACAACTAGATGGCCGACTCAACGAATAAAATAATTGAAGTCTAGAATCCATATGCGAACAGGGCAAAATATGATTGATTAATCCATGACATTTTATATTATTCCATGAAATACAATTTTTCTGTGATTGAAACCAAAGATGTAATATAAAAATGTTGTTTTATATAATATATGTTATCTTTCTATATGGATTCGGATTGAAACACAATTTTTTCGATTATAATTCATAAACTATAAACTATAAAGTGCAATTCAAGTAATTCAACATCACGGTGGTTTCTTGTTCTGTGTCTGGTTGTGTCAATAGGAGACGGAAAGGAAGCAAAGTTCATTTTTTTTCGTAAGTTATACACTGTTATATCTTATGTAAACTTATTATTAGTTAGGATATTAAATTGTTTTAAAAAAAATCACGGAGTAATTAAATATTTCATGGATTAATCAATCGCATTTGCCCTGTTCGCATATGGCTGTCAGACTTCATAGGTCTTATGAGACTTTATCACTGAGTCGGCTATCTAGTTGTTTCATATATCTGTGATTCATACATTATTTTTATTATTATTATCTTAATATTGTCGTCATATCGAATCTTTATACTTACTGTGCTATTAATACCAAAGGGTTATTAACCCGTTTAAAATTTATAAATAAAGAAATAAAATAAATAAATAAAAGAATCGCACCGTCGTCGGTAAAACAAACGTAACGACAATAGATGTTAGGTGACAATTGTAATGATAAACACGAATTTTAAATTATTTATTATATATTTTATTACACGATAAATGCGTTTAGACGATAGAACATATTAGAAACTAAACGCTACGGTTATGACTAAAGACCGGATTTATATGTTTTTACATATCGTTACTGGGTCTATGCAGTCTTAGGGCTGAAACAGACGACCGGTTTTCGCCGGCCGGCAAGCGCCGGCCGGTTTCTTTTTACATTGAGTTAGATTAGAGTAAACAGACGATACCGTTTTTCGCCGGCCGGTTAGTTCTCGTTGGAACTCGCCGGCCGGCGCATTTACCAGGCTTGGTGGGTACCGGCGACCGGCCGGCGAAAAAACCACCGGTTCCCAGCAAATTACATATAAAATGATTGGAGTGAACACACGACCGGCCGTTTCGCCGGCCGGCGGCCCGAAATTTGTTACATTTCTTACATTATTTTGATGCCCAATTCGAAGATTTTAAAACTTAAACTTATTTATTGTCCTATCTCCCTATTGCCCCCCTTCCGAAAACTCATTCTAAATATGGGGCCATGCCCCTATACACATTTTAAAAACCATAATATTGTATTTAACAGCGAAGATTGAGTTTATGTAAACAATAAAATGATGATACTTGTTCTCATAAAATAAATATCATTCACTGTACCTTCTGTGAGTATTTATTTCTCATTGGTGTTTATTTTTAATGTAATTCAAGGTAGAAAGAATGTTCAAGATAGAACATTTCAGAAATGTATCATTGCGGTAAGTTGTAATATTCACATATATATGTGTATCAAAACTTTTGAAAAATACTGTAAACATTATATTTACTCTACCAGGTGATTAAAATACGAAACTCGCCGGCCGGCGAGTCCTCGTGTGTTCACATTTATTTTTCACCGGCCGGCGCGCGCCGGCCGGCGAAAACCGGTCGTCTGTTTCAGCCCTTATGAGAGTAAAAAATGTGGCCGATTCGTTCAATTCTGAATGCGTAGAAAAAAGTTTTTTTTGCATATTTGAGAATATTTCATGAGTTAGAGAATATTTAACCCATTCAGCATATTTTGGAATATTTCGTAAATTGTGAGAAAAAATCTCTATTTATTTTTTACTACTATATTAGTATATAAGTATATTATAGTTATTTAAACTTTTAATTAAAATATACCAAAGGAATGTAATATAATATGATTGTTTTTATTTATGTTTTAATATTATACTGTTATATTTATATTATAGGTATCCCTATTTCCCACTTACTAAAGTGCAATAGTATTCCATTAGGTATAATACGCAACTTTTAATACCTAATTAATACCTCACTAATAATCTTGAAAAAAAATTTTGAAAATGCATATTAAAGCATATAATGATGTTTATTGATTATTTTTGCATATTTTATAAATTTTTGAGAGAATATAATGAGAATATTTGAAGGTTTTTTAGAGAATATTAGCATCATATTTTGGGTATTTTAAGAGAATATAAATCCGGTCTTTAGTTATGACTCAAATGACTAATCGCCACGTATGTCGTGTACGACTAATCGGGACGATACAAGGTCGTGCGACCGCCGCAAACGTCGCACCCCGATGTAGTGGGGGAGAAACGGAACGAAAAAAAAATAAATAAAATTACGAAAAATAAAATAAAAATACATTGGGTTTAATCGTGATTGAACAAAATTTTTTTTTTCGCCGAGCACACGGCCGTATAATATATTATTTTCGTATCCACGCGGTGAGACTACGGCGGCGCGGTTTCATCGTCGGCTAGTTCAAACGGTTGGCCAGTCGCGCGTAGTCGCGGGGACAGCATTTCGAGTATTTGTCCGGACACTGTTTCGGATGGATCTCGGGCAAGACACTCTTGCAGCTCTCGGCAACGTACATCGAATTCAACTCCAGACTCGTGCAGATGCCCAGTTCGTTCTTGCCGTCGCGGTAGTTGACGACACAAAAATCACCTGGAAAACGCCACAGCGGCGGTAAAAAAAAAAATAAAAATAAAAATAACGTTAAAAAATACGAAAACATAACCATTTCGAAAATCACGACGCGTCTACGATTTTACCGTAGTGTTAGTACGTACGACGGGTCTCGCGTACGATTTTCAGACTCGTCGACATCGGAGGGGTTCCGGATCGTGCGGCGGACGTATCGTCATCGAATTATCGAGCACATAATGTTATTAATTCTTATGATTTATTTTTCTGTACACGAGAAGACGTGGACGATTCGGAACGCAAGAGAAAATCATTTTGTCGCGACAAATTTACGACGGCGTCGTGAAAAATTAATTGATTTTTCGTACGTAATACAAAAGTACGTATTTGTACGAACATAAGTACTATTTCTCGTAAATTTCGAAAAATCATGTGTCCGTTTTCGTTTGGGAATATGAGATAGCGGCCGTATTTGAAAAAAAAAATAATAATAAAAACATCAAATGAAATCAGTTCTATTAATGTTTTAATTCATTGGAAAAAAAACACGATTTCAAACGATGGCGCAAAAACGTATTTGAAATAAATAACACTGTTAAAACACTGTTTTCGATACACTTACCGCACAGGCCTTCGCATTCTTCCCGGGTGCGCGGCAGGTTGTAGTTTGGGTTTTCGATCGTGTAAGTGAGGTTCGGCATCGAGTACAAAGGACGGCAAGATTTGGTCGGCGCGTAATAGTACCACCTCTGCACGATCTGTTTGGTCGATTCTAGATTGTCTTTTTTCATCAAGTTCATGTTGTACGGGTAAAAGCACCGGGTATCTGAAAAAAAAACAAAAATCAAAATCGACCGTTTAAAATAAATCGTGTACATATATATATATTTAAGCGTATATAATTTTTACTATACAATCTGTAAATATAATATTTTACAATATGCAAAAGTGATGCAAAGATAGAAAAAGTATAAGAATAAAATAAAATAAAAAGGACCGATGACTAAAGCGAAGAATCCATCCAGCGATGGGACTTTTTGAAGTTTTAATTGGGTTTTATTCAGTCAGGAGATCCCGACACCATTTTCGTCTTAAACGTCTGCCAGTGTCACCTGCGGGGATGCTGAGAGTAGATAAGTTGAAGATCAATGGATTGCGACGGTCAGAAAGGTTTGAGTGGAATCGTTTATACAGAGTTTTGGCTACGTGTTGGAATAGAGAGGTCTTATGGGATGTATCGTTCGGCACGTAAAAGAGAGCTTTGGTAATTTGCCTAAGGCATTTAGATCTAAATGTTTGACTAAATATATATTGTCACAAGGGGAGGGGGGATCCAGAGTATTTGGCCGCAGAGGCGAATGGAGAGAGTCGTCAACGTCTCTTGGAGATCTCAACTCTTTAACGGGTGCGAATAACCTGCCACTGATCGCCAATCGCTTATTTTCTGTCGTCTAAAACAGTGATCTTCAACCAGTGTGTTTTTTTTTTTAAATAAAAATTAAATTTATAAAATTACATAAGGTAAAAAAATATTTTTCGTTTTATTTTATATTTGCATATGAATTCTATTCGTTTTCAATTAATAATAATTAAAACTTCTAACCACAACAATGTAGTTTTTATCTATTCGGTTTCAATAGTGCCACTGCAAAGTATTAAGCAATTTTAGATTTTTTATAAAGCTTACGCGGGTCGCGAAAAACGTAGGCCTAAAAAAGTGGGTCGCGAGTCCAAAAAGGTCAAAGACCACTGGTCTAAAACGCTTGATAACCGAACAGGTCTAATGTCGGATCACCAATGACGTCGGTTCACCCGAGTACGTACGGGCGAGAAATACGACCCTGAGCCCAGTACCGGACACCGGGCCCGGTCGACGGTGTTGTCGCTGTTACAACATCGAACGACACGTGCCAAATGTGCCGCTCGGGAAGTGCGGAAATAAACGTAAACATTACCGTTTTCGTTTTGGCCGGAGAGAACGCGTGTATCGTCGTCAGGTGTGTGTGTGTGTGTGTGTGTGTGTGTGTGTGTGTGTGTGTGTGTGTGTGTGTGTGTGTGTGTGTGTGTGTGTGTGTGTGTGTGTGTGTGTAAACAGTACGTTTTGAAATATATATCTTATCCTATAGGACAAAGCGCGGCGACATTCGTTCGCCGACGACGATAATACGCAGAGGCGTAGCCAGGGAATGTTTTGGGCGCTCACACAATACTCTTTCTTGATTTTCATCACTACCAACTGTTGCCGCTCGTTCCATTGTTTTTGTACGGAGAAAAATAAAAACTCGTATGAGTGTACACTCACGTTTGTACTCCATCACGTCCAAGTTGAAACGCCTCAGGTAGTCCGAGTAGGTAAATTTAGCGCTGGACACGCAACAGACCACGACGAACGATGCACCGACGATCGCCAGCATTACAGTCGACTTGGCGGACATGTTGATCTCGTTGTGTACGCGATAAAACGATAAATACGCAATCGATTTGTGGAGTGGCGTGCCGGAGGAGACTTGTGTTCAGACTTGTGTTGACTGTGTTCCGACAGCGCACTGCGGTCTGTCTTATATATCCACGCGCATAACACTCGAACGTGTGACGTGTGTGTGTGTGTGTGTGTGTGTGTGTGTGTGTGTGTGTGTGTGTGTGTGTGTGTGTGTGTGTGTGTGTGTGTGTGCGTGTGTGTGTGTGTGTGTGTGTGTGTATGTGTCTGTGTGTGTGTGTACGTGTGTACGTGTGTAAGCCCCGTAGGACCGATAACGAGACGGAATAAATACACTAGATTCTTACTGTGGTTGACTTGTACAAACAAAATATATAAATGAATGGAAAAAAAATATTAAATTATTATCGTATTCAAAAGTAACATTAACGTTGAGCGGCTTTACTCCACTCGACATAAATACATTTTCAAGCGTCCGTTGTAAACAACACTCCGACAGCACGTCGTGTACGTGTTAAGCCGCGCAATGCGTAATGCGTATACACTAGACACCCGAACAAATATTTTGCTTCTTAGGGGGGCGGCCGTTATAAAAAGGTTGAGAAACACTGATATAAAGTGTTTCGTCGATATTTAATCAAACGAATAAGTACGTATTTTGTCTCAACTCCGTTGAAAATGACAATTTCGTGTTGTCCGATCGAAAAAATCGAAAAAAATCGAATTTTCAATCGTCACGTTCGACGACGATAGACGGTTGTAAAAGACATACTCTCTGAGCGTACACGACTGCACTGTGCCGTCCGCCGCTACACGGAAAACGAAGCCGGCGTAGTGATCGGATATTTCCCCGCTCGAATCCCAATAGAATTAGTTTTAGGAAAATATCACCCCCCCGGGAAGGTTTAAGTATCCGAGCATTTATATCTCGCACAGTCCTTATCGCAGTTTTAGTTTCATCTGACGGACGATCAGCGTATCCTAAGACGAGTTTATCGTGTGTGATTGCATTTAAATCACTATTAACGTGCGCCGAAAACTGTCGACAAAAACACCCCAACACATAAAAACGCGTGGTACTGATTTCTTAGGAAAATAGAATCTCCTTTCACACGAGCGGAATTCACCACTAAAATACTTGGATAAAACCACAAAGCGTAGAAGCGTAAAATGTCAGTGAAGACAATAATATTATAAGGCAAATCATTGCTTTAGACCAAAATGAAAAATAAACTCGTTACAATGTGGGGTGTAAGTCTCACCGGACTTGGCGTAGTAGAAAAGACCGTAGGTGTAAAAAATTTATTTAAAAAAAATAATTTGAATTTAGGTTCTCGATACTTGATAATACTCAAATTTTTATTGATATTTTGAAATTTCCAAAGTTAATTTTAATTTGATACGACTAAAAAAGATACTGATACGCAAGTCTCCGGAAAGGTTGTACCTATTTTTTGTATTGTGGGCGGTTTTGTAGACGAATCCGGGTACGGTGTGATATCGTGATATCGCTTTTAGCGCAGTGCTATCCGGTTTTTTTTTTTTTTTTATTGATAGCTTTAAGTTAAAAATTATACAGCTCAACAATTATAAAAAAGTAGATTCAAATTCAATTAAATAAAAAAAAAAAAACAAGATAGGGACTATATTATAATAAAAACAGTATCCAAAATAAATCCTAGGATGATTTTTATGGTGATGATGGAGTTAGTGTTGAGAATGGAGTGGAGATTAAAAGGGCAACTGAGAGATCTAAGAGAATTAATTAAAACTTGACGCTCAGATTCGTGTTAGCCAGTTAAAAACTTAATTTGACCGGCCCCAAAATTGTTTACTTCTTGAATATATATACATATATAGGTATAAATACATGCTTATTATCAGAGATTATCACTTTTTGCACAAATACAATTCCCAACAATTTTTGAATATGAGGAACTATGGGAGTAAACTTACATATTGACGCTACGACGCATCGGATGTAAAGTGACGTCGCCTCTATGGTAATTATTAATTAATAATAATACATCAAATATTATGAAGTCGAAAAATTAAAAAAAAAAATAGTAATTTTTATTATTAGTATGTATCACCGTTGAGAAAAGTCTCATTGTCCCGCCGGCATAGTCAATGGTTTTTAGTGATGTGATGTAAATCCTGATTCTCCGAAAATTTGAAAAATCCGGATTTCGGATTATATGTTATAAAATCCGGATTTCTAGATTTCAAATCGCGTTTCACATTGTGGATTTTGGTATTCCTAATCATTAGAAAATCAAATTTTTATTTCCGAGTGAAATAATTTTACAATGATGTTTATTTTTACTATTTATTTTTATTTTTTTTTACCTGGAGACACGTTTTGTTCAACTTAAATTTATCCAAAAGTTTGATCCAGCAACTTAATAGATCGAAAATCGTATGTAGATGGTACTTTGAGAGTTTCTTAAGTTCTCATCTCAATATTGTTTTTCCAGGCGAGAGAAAAAGATCCTAAAATGGAGCAAAAACGGTGGAATTCTCCATAAACGTCATTTTCATTAAATCACCTTTGTAATTTCGTCATTATAAGTTATAGATAAAACAATACTAATTTAATGTTTCAAAATCCAAAATCCGAATTTTGAATCTGAAATCCGGATTTTGCTCCAAATCCGGATTCCGGATTTTCAATTCCGTGAATTCGAATTCTCAAACTTCGGTAAATCCGGAGTTTTCCCATCACTAAATTAGATTTTACGACGCCATGGGATTAGTCGAACGGGGCACGCGTAACGCAACACGCACGTGCGACCGTCAAAACTTGCGCTCGAAATCGCGTCGTACTCTCAAGCCGGTACTCGACAGTCCTAAACACACGTCCGAAACCCATAGGCGCGCGTGAGTGTTGTGTTTCGTCGCCGGTAACGTTATGACGACCACGGGTCGTTGACTTTACGAACCGGTACTCGAGACGCGTTTGTTCTGTGCGCTCGAGTGATTGTCGTCTTTGATTTTTTTTTTATTGTGACAAATGCCTCGGCAACTATGGGCCATTGGCTACAAAAAATACATAGTATTTACATTAATAATAGATAGGTTACATTAAATATGGTAGATACATTATACTTATAATATATATTAAATTAAATTTCTTTATGAAGTTCTGTGTCCCTTAGGAATTTGAGAACGTTGGTTGTATCGATGTTGAGGTTTTCAGCGAGATGGTGAGTTAGATGGCATTTTTTCCGTTGTAATTCGTATTTTCTGCAGTCGGTGATGATGTGTTTAACTGTTATGGGATCGTTACAAGTCGGGCACATGGGTGGGTCTTCTTTCTTCATTAGGTAGGCGTGGGTTAATCTAGTATGGCCTATTCTGAGCCTATTGATAAATACTTAATTGAACCATTTATTTGAGAAACGACGTAAGTCACAAAATATCACAAATTGAGATAATGCGTGGAATGTGTTATCAACAGTGTTGGGACTTATCTAGATAAATTTATCTAGATAAATTATCTAGATAATTATTTAGTTATCACTTTAAATAATCAGTATAGAAGAGAAACAACGTAAGTCCTGGACTTATATGAAGTTTTACCGGAGGATTTACCAGTGGAAAACGACTGACGTGGTTCTGGATGAATATCAAAACCCCGATCGTTAATAATGTAATAGAAATTGTTTTAAAATAAATTCGATAAAAGAAAATTTATAATATTATAATATACCAATAAAATTAATTTGTTGCAGTAATTTTATCAGTTGCAGTCTTTTTATTAATGAAAATTAATGAAAATTATATTTTAATAATATATTTTTTAGTCGTAATAAGCCCGAATACGCTTATTTGAGTATAAACGTAAGTCCAACATGAACCTATGGTAATTCAGTCAAGTATTTACACTACAAAGAATCGTTTATTGTAGAAACAACGTAAGTCCACCAAATTCGAATGGACCCCACTTCCCCCCAAATGTGCCAAATTTAGTTGTTTTTTTTTAAATGTGTATCTCGAGAAGTTCTTGGAATTAGGCCTCACGGTTTATCTACCATATATCACTGGTAGCGTAAAAAAAGTTTTCTCTTATTTTCTACGAATCACCTTTTTGTGACTTACGTCGTTTCTCAAATAAATGGTTCAATTATTGTCTTTGATTTTTTGTTTTTTGCCAGTTTTTAGCTAGCGCGTTCGAACTCCTGCGTGCTTCAAATTATTTTCTCCCAATCAACTATTGCCATGTGCAACACGTACATAATACGTGATATCCAGTTTTTTTTTTTTTCATTAACCTATGACACGTTATTTACAAACTTAAACTTATACTGTACTCGAGCCTATGGCGTAAATTTAACAATTAATAAATCAATTAATTATTTGACTATTATCGAGGAACACTCGAATACGTTTCCCGCACGTGCGACTACGTACCGTTGAGTACGTAATTAGTTAAAACATTTTGTGGAACACGTGATTTCGACAGCGCTCGGTGTCGACGACCGCCAGGGACCAGCTGATAACGATATAGCGTATTTGACGATTGCGAACATACGGACTGAATAAATACGACGACACGAAAACAAACAAGACGTTTCGTTTGTTCGTCCTGTACGTCGCTCGATAAATCCGCTCGCACGGCGAACGAAAATCAAGGTGGGTTTACACGAGATTAATGCTCGGCCGAGTCACTAGAAGTCAAATAATTCAGTTCGTGTTCACACGTAAAAGGGGAAATATGAGCCAGTGAATCAGTATAATTAATAAGTAGACTTAGTAATAACTTCTTTGACAATAACTTCCTTGAGTTGTTTGAGATTTTTGATTGTTCTAGTCCAATTTTTTTCCCCCCTGAATGTCTTTATTTCAAACTTTTCATAAATCATTATAGTTATTTTAAATTCAATGAAATTCAAATTGCTTCTGAGTTTCTTTCAGCAAAAGCACTTTTTTACGACAAGCATTATGTTAATTATTTATATACCATAGCAATATGCTTGAAACATTTTCCTATCGCTTTTACTGGAACATAATAAATTATTTCATTCGTAAAAACTTTAAACTGCAGCATCAAATGAAAGGTTTTTTCTCATCGCTCGAAAATGTAAAGTTACATTTACGCACATCTATGGAAGATGAAAGACAGCATCAAGACAAAGCATCATGAGGTCGTTTATCATGATGCTTCAAGTCAAAAAATAAGAAGTTAATAATATAAATCTAGAAAAAGCTGTGGATGTATTTGCCACGCTTAAAAATCGCCGGTATCCGCTTCTTAAAAACTTTTTTTTTTTTTTTAGAACTCTGCTTGTACAAAAGTTATTAGTACCTATATAAGTTATCACAAATTATAATTATAATTATTACGTGTTTTTTTTTCCTTTTCTTTTTTTTTTTTTTTTTTTTTTTGCTGCATTTACTATCTTTGAGTATTTACGCATTACTCATCTGTTTCCTCAGATAAGGTTATTATCTATTCAATTATTTATTTATTATTTTTAAATTGTTTTTTTCTATTTATGTTGATTTTAATTCATAATCGATGGAAAAAATTTAAAGTAATACAATCATGTAGGTAAGTATAATATTATTTATTGTTATATTGCCCGACGAAATTTCCAAAATGGCCTGCTTAAAACTTGGCAAACCAAAAAAAAAAAAAAAAACTGAAATGACGCCCCTACAGTGAACACCGGCGAATTAATAACGCCGCGCGGGGTGGTGGTCTTTGGCTCCTTGGTGGTGATGACGGTAAACTCGCCGGGGACAGGACGACATTTTGACGTCGTGCGTTCACACGTGTCGCGACGGGTCCGGACGAAAACACGTGACAAACGACGTTTCCGAGAATCCGACAGGTAGCTGACGGTCGAACTCGATATAATAACGTCGTGGTGGTGCTGTCGGAACGCGATCGATCGGACATCCGACGACGGCGAACGGAGGCACAGGGGAGACGGTATGGCCAAGAGACCTTGCCGCGACGGCGAGACCTTCGCCCCCCCCCGGTGTCCCCCCGTGGGGTATTAACCGTTGAATAATTGAACGGTTCGACTGCGGACCGAAGTGACACCGAGTCAGACGTCAGACAGAGGACGCTCGACGCGCGGGTACCGGCCGTCAGCATTGTTATCATCACGTCTGACGGTCACATCTGCCAGACGACCCCTCCACGTCCTCCCCCCCCCCCAGAATCAAGTGAATTCAATTATCGCCGTTGTCACCGGAGTCACCGATGTCGACACACACGCATTCGATTACCCCGTATCCCGTGTGAGTGTGTGTGTGTCCGTAAGCGCAATTCCAATGTTTTAATCGAGGGGGAGGGGCTGGACAAATGTATGTCAAATATATCCGTGGTGAGCTTTACCCCCACCCCCCCCCTTCTATTTTCTGAACAAAACGTTCTACGTCAACACATTTAAGATATTATAACAAGAACAATATATGCAATATACAAACCAAACTACCATACGAGAAAAATTTAAAATTAAAATGTTTAAGCGAATAAAAACAAATGATAAAAATTTGTTATGTTTTGTTTTTTTTAAAAACATAATCCGCGGTCATTTTTTGAGAACTCGTTTAGATTTTTCTATTTCGATATTTAGATTTATTGTTCTGTGACCGAATCGTGATAGTTTTATTACAGAATAGAGTAGTAAAATATTAAAATCAAAGAAAATAATCTGGGTTCAATGGGAATATTTTTTAATAAAAGCAAAAAATTCGTATTCATTTTGAATGTTTAATTTATGACTTTAAATAATTTTTTGTTGAAAGTAAATGATTTCTTTATAAACATTTCGGGGAGCTAGGCCCCCTACAGCCCCTCAAATCGCCCTTAAGGTCACGTCCCGACCGTGGGTTTCGCAAAGTGGACGATGGAAACGGGATAGCGAACCTAAAATAAAAAAAAAAAATTTAAAAAAAAAGGAGCGAATCCTTCGGTAAAAGAAAATTTCGAACGGATTGATGACATTGTAAATTTAATTAAAGTTTCAGTCAGGGGTAATAAACCGATTTTCTACGTGGAAACGATCGGTATCGTCAAACGTGTTTAAAACGTGAATTGTCTAGCCGTCCTTGCGAGCGTCGCTAGTGACGTACGGAATAAATAGGCGGATAAAATATATAGTGAGAGTTTTAATTAGAGATGTAAGATTTACGTGAATTTTTTCATTATTTTTTTTTTTTTTTTGGTAATTTACCGAGGAAAATTTACCGTACATTCGATAAATTTGGTAAATTTTGATCATTTTTGTATGTCACATTAGAGACATCCCAAGTAACTCCACTCTTCTCCTTTTTCATGAACTTATAATTATTGTAACGCTTATTATTATTATGTACTGGATAGAAGGGTGTTCACGCAGTTATAAATTTAACATAATGACTTTGTATAAGTACCCTGTAGTGTACTATACTATTATTGACTTTTGTTCGTATTTTAAATTATTTTATATGAATATAAAATATATTAAAAATGTACCTGTAAAATGAATTGTAAATCGATCAAATCAGATTCATTAGATATTCTTGACATAACATCTACAACAAAATAAATTCTAATTTTTTAGTTTTATTTGTCTTTTTCTCTAGTTATAAATGGAACGTTTGACGTTTTAAATTTAATAATATCAACTATTCCGTTCTACTGATATGTTATGAATATTCAACTCATTAAGACGTTTAATTTAAGGGGTCACACGATTTTTTCGGTAAAAATATGTTTACTATTAAAAAAATAATCGGTAAATTTACCAAGCTTACATTTCTAGTTTTAGTTTAAAGAAAACGCCGACTGGATTTCGATTTGAAATATTAGACGACATTCCCGATAATTTCAAATAACTCTATATTTTGAGTTTCTAGCATCATAAGCTTAAGAACTACGATTAAACACCTGAGTAAAATGGATTTCATGGAAACCTAAGTCACGTCGTGATTTACCCGTTTTCACTCGATTTTTCGGTAGGTACGTCGTTTTACATCAATAGAGTTGTTGGACGTACATAAATATTGAACAAAACATTTTCCACGAACAATTGATTGAAAAAAATTCGCTCATCATTCGTAAAATCCCACACCTATATTATTGTCGCTTTACTCTGAATAATATTAAAACCCACTCTGTCTCCCACTTTTTTTAGGTTTTGTATCAATGTAATCACTATAATTTGTTTTATTATTTTATTCCTTGTATTCATTGTACTACCAACATATATTGAATTTTTAAAATGTATTAATTATCAAATATTATTATGTATACTGTTATTGTTATTGTTATTATATTTTGTAAATTGGACTTTGTCCGTATAAATATTATAAATAAATAAATAAATAAATAAATAAATAAATATATAAATATTCATATTTTTTTTTTAACTTTTCGTAAAATATATTTCGTTGAGCCATATAATATGGGTGAATCGCTTATTTGTCCGCATGGAAATTTCAATGTTTACGGGTAATCAATCCAAAAACACTTTGGACCAGTACCGCAAAATTTGTTAATTAGGCAGTTAATAATATGCACTTTTCAGCGATATGCGTCTATCTTTATTCGAGTCACCGACATACCACGAATAAACAGGTTTCAGATCGAACTAGAGCGTGTAGAAAAATTAAATACAAGTGCCATTATCAAATAGTAAGAATACACACAAAATTATCACGGTTTTGAAACAGCCGCTTCTCCGAAATAACGTTCGCACGTCGCGTCGTGTACGTCGACCGGTGACCGTCCCCTGATTTATTTTCTCAAGTCACAAACACGATTTTACAACTCGTCACCTTAGCACATTTTGCCGCATTGGCCTACATTACAAAATGTCGTTCTTAAATTTACGTACTGTAGGCACTTATCACATGACACGGTATTTTTTATTTTTTTTTATTTATTTAGGGTCGGCAAGCCATACGTTTGTATATGTGTTATATAAATACGATAATAATAATAATGCAACAACGTTTACGGGACAGCTAGCGGCGATTCTCGAAGAAAATGTTGAAATTGTGTAATTCTATTTGATTTCGGTTGATATTAGTTACAGTTGTTTTAAAGTAGAATTTCTTCGTAAATAATGAACCTAATTTGTGAAAAATTAATTTTCTAAAATTTCACCCAAACGCAGTATGACGTTTTGCGTAATCATCGAAAAACGCATTAAACATTTCAAAAACTCGCCTGGGCCCAAACTGCGCGTTTCGTTTTTAGTGTTACATTGGTGTCGGGAGTTTTTGTTAACGGTAATAATTATCACCTGCCTGTACACGAAGGGTTCACATTCACGAGCGCTCACATGATCTTAAGCGACATTCCACGGCGGCAGGTGTTCCAGAATCTTCAAACGTTTTTCTTTTTTAGAGTTCCCAAACGACCCGTTACTATTCAAAGAATAACATATTATGTAAAACGGGAGAAAAAAAGTGCGTTCATAATAAGAATTGTTGATATTATATAACACATGCTATAAATTAGTATGATAGGTTTAAAACTCGGTGTGGCATTGTGTATTTATGTGTGTGTATGTGTGTGTGTGTGTGTGTGTGTGTGTGTGTGTGTGTGTGTGTGTGTGTGTGTGTGTGTGTGTGTGTGTGTGTGTGTGTGTGTGTGTGTGTGTGTGTGTGTGTGTGTGTGTGTGTGTGTGTGTGTGTGTGTGTTCATGATATAAAACACATTTTTAATTCGCCAGTACAATAATCGTAAATGATACACTCAGAGAAAAATTAAAACATTTCAAATTTTTAAAGGAGTTTAGAAATCGGAATGAAATAAACATATTGCGAATCTGTAAGCCGCGAACATTTTTTCTAAAACTACTGAGATTTGTGATTGATTAAAATAATAAATAACTAAAAATAATAAATGAAAACGTTTCCAATTTAATATAAGTTATCGATTTTACAAGCCACAGCCTCTTCGCAAATTATGCATGCATTTTCGCCCTATGCATGCGTTTAGAACGGAGACGACGACTGATCGGTGGAGGGGGATGGCTAATAATACACTTTAATATTTCACACAGAGCCTCTCGATGAAATGTACTCTGTACAGTAATTAGTAATCAAATCAAATGGTCACGCTGTCTTCTTTTTTGTTTCAATTAAAAATTTTAAAAGTTCATATCTATACAAAAAAAAACGTTAGAGGAAGAAAAAAAAACCAAAAAATTCTGAAATTTACATATAAAACGAGTGTAAAACGATTCAACAAAAGTTACTTGCGGTTTAATAAAAACATGTCATCTGTACGTATAACCTCTGTTTTAGTCATAAAATTCGTTTGAGAAAAAAAAATGCCATTATACTCGTAATAATACCGTTACAGTTTCATGATATTTTCAAACTAAAACTTATCTACTCGAAATGAATACTAGCTGTCCCGATAATTACGAAAACACGCGATTGATAAATATTCAGGCGGTCACGTGTACGTCGACGGATCAAAGGACAATGCGAGCCGAAGGTGAAGTTTTTCGAGCGGACGCCACAGAACGTAATGGGACGTGTCCCTTATTTTGGACACGCGAGCGTCGATATTTCCACGTCTGTTTGGAAACGAACAAAAAATACACTGTCGTAATAATGGTGTATTTAATGGCCGAGTGTCAATGACACTGTATTCTAGAACACAGCGACAAGAGCCATGTACCTACTTGAAAATTCATTTTTCACACACTCAAAATCGTTATAATAAAACGTTATTGCTCCCCCCCCCGGACTCGATATGCTGCCCCCCGAACAAAGTCTAATGCCCGTATGCACAGTCACTTTATGGGGCCCATAGTACTTATGTATTGGTCATTTATGTAATTGTTAACAGTTTCTCGTTGCATAGTCGAACTTATGGGATAGTTGGGTAGCTAACGGACACATAAAGTTATGTGGTCAATTTCCACTACATAAACCTTATGTGATACATTTGTAATTGATTTTTCAATGATATGATAAGGAAAATGTTGCACTCAACAATTCGGTTTTGTTTAATTTTATATCTAAGTTTTGACAGTTAATCTAATATTAAAATAATATTATTTTAAAATTTTATTTATAATTCTGTTTAATTAGTGTTTTGTTGGTAATTTAGTATAGGTACAAGTATGGACGATTTTCTTAACTTTGTGGAGTATTTAGAATATATCGAATTAGAAATAGGTAATATCGATGATGATATTGATAATAATGTACCAAGAAGATATCTTCGTAATGTCGATGACCCGTTTGAGCTATACAATGAAAATCAATTTTCTAAACGATATCGTTTTCCAAAAAGGGTTGTTCTGGAAACTTTATTGGAATTAATAAATGTTAACTACAGAAATAAACGTGGATTACCTATTCCTATAGTTCTGAAATTATTAACTACACTTCGTTTCTACGCCACGTCAAATTTTCAGGTAGTTTATTTTAGAAAATATTATATCTAACGGCAAACAAAAATACCTCAAATGAGGACTGAAACCTAAAAAATACTGCTGGTGTTCAAAGGTTTACCATTGAATATTGTATTTATGTCTTCGTTCTTATATGTATTCTTTTTCTTCTTCTTTTTCGTGGCTATAATAAGACATAATTGTAGCCTGTATTCTAGAATTTTACCACTAGGCTATGATAAAATAGATTTGAATCATTCAATTTTAAAATGTGTATCTATACCAAATTGTCAGTTCATCTAGACATCTGGTAATTGTTTTGAATTGAAAAATAAATCAGGGGTAAAAAATGTTAATTTTACTGAAAAAATTGTAATATCTGCTATAATATATTTTACATAAAGTAGACATATTAAATTTTTTTATCATACATTTGTACTTATCAATCGTTATCTCAGCGGTTTTCAGTGATTGAACATAGTAACCGTGATAAAAATGTTTATCATCACATAAACTTTTACATAGCTATGGAATACATAAATAATGTTTATGCAACACACATTTTATGTGATCCATAAAAAATGTAATGGGCTACATAAATATGTTATGGGTCACTTAGCTATGGGATACTTAAGCAATAATATGTAACACATAACAGTAGGACTGTGCATACGGGCATAAGAAAACAAGAGTTTTCGGCTCGTTTAATCGTTATTTGCATCATAAAAAAAAAACGTAGGTTAGTTTTTTCTCATACGTGATAACGGACTATTATACAAATTATTTTTGTAAAAAATTAAATCAAAATCATTATCAAAGTAATAATATGTACTAATTAATATAAATTAGTATATTTTACCGTGATAAGAACCATTAAATATAATTATATATATTATATAAAACATTATCGATTTAATCGCGCTACCAGGCAGTCCGTGTTTTATCTATTTATAGATGCTTATCGAATTAATATTTATAATACCTACATTTTTTTTCATTTAGATCAAATAAATTTCTAGTTAACGAGTAGGTAGTACAAAAGTTGTATAAAACATGATTTAAAATATTAAACTAATGCATTTTCAACAAATTGATTAGATCAAAATTGTCTTTAATTGTAATTTATATTTCATGCAACCTCGAAACGTTGTGAAGCCCTCCCCCCCCCCCCGGGAACAAAATGCCTGAATGAAACACTGAACGCGGAACGGACGTCGGGTCGGCTTCGGGTCGAAAACGTATCATAGATAAACACTTGAGCGGATCACGCGATTTATATAAATAAAAAAATTAAAAAAAAACCGCCAGCAGGTGCCTCTACCGCCTCACCGCCATCTCCGAGGTTTAATCCTGCCCCGGAGCCGGACCGCGACCCGCGTTTTAAATGTACCGACCGCGTCGGGCGAAATATACGTTTTTAATCGTGAATTATACGACACACCGGTGGCTTTTGACACGATTTAAATAATTGGCCGACGTCGCGGTCCCGCTGCAATAATACGCGTTCGGACGTAATAATTGTTTAAACGGCCGCGCGCGACCGTCGTAATCACCACCGGCGCGGCGACGCATGCCGGGACGTTATTGCCGGTCGAGTCCACGGCGAATTTACACGGCGCGTTTCGACCGATCGCCGCCGTTTCGCCGGCGCGGAAAAATCGGCGAACGCTTCGGGACGAGTGTTTCGGCGTATAAGTATTTGTCCAGTAATCTTACGTTCCACAATGACTTAAAAATTCCAACCCTCCTCGCTCTTGCATCCGGTCACTACAAAAAATTTCACAAAAATACTTTTAATCATCCCAATACTCTCTCATCGCTAATCTCTCCTCTCTCACACTGCCTACATTTTTTTATAATCTTAGTTCGCCAGATTCTTAATTCAGCCGTACAGTGTCCTCTATATTGTTTTCTATCTCGGTGGCTACAATACGGATAAAATAGTTTTAGTTTTATTACCTATCGCTATTTTTATATTATTTTTAAAATATATTTAATTTCAAAAACTTTCGATTTGTTAGATTTTGATGTGAGGTTTTTTATTCCGAAATTTTCGATCGAAAAACCATATTTATATATCTACAGAAAAAAATATGCGGGGGGTGGAATATGATACTTTCTTATTTATGGCTTGTAAATGAAAAAAGTGGAATTGTGGTGTAATAATTAAATTTTTTGAGGTCTATGAAAAGAATCCCGGTTTATGGGATGTTTTTTCAACAACCCATAAAGATAGGCTTGCTAGAGAAGATACATATTCAAACATTGCAAAAGAAATGAATATTGAAGGATTTGAAAAGGAAGAAAACAAAGCAAAAATGCGGTCTTTAGGAAATGCATGTACTTTAGAGCAGCGGTTCTCAACCTTTTTGAGTTCGCGACCCCCTATAATGTCACCAAGATGTCTAACGACCCTTTTGTAATGTAAGCGTTAAAAAACTGAACAAACTGTTATCATTGTATTTATTTGTGTACACGTTTTACGAAAAAAGGTGTGTTATGTACATTTGACAATTTTTTGAATTCAATGACTCTTTTGCTGTTGTCGATTTGAAATAATTTTGTAAATCCTTGGCACACAACAGATTTGGATAGACTTATTCTCACTGTTGGTGATATATCCAGCCGATTTCTCGATTTAGTTTTAATATTGTAATTATCGTAGAAAATCCTGCTTCGCGTAAGTATGTCGTTGAAAAAGGAATTAACTTTTTTAAAGCTTCCTCTGTTAATGCAAGACACTCATATTGCATTTTTATCCAAAATTTACTTACGTTTTTATCACTATTACAAATTAGTTCCAACCCTTTATCTGAATACAACTCAATTATTTTTTTTCATTTAACGACGATAATTTATTTATTAAGTATTAATTGTATTTTATTTTATTTACGGCTCTTGATTATAAGATTCTTAGTGAAACAATTTTTTCCCACACGAATTGGCGACCCTAAAAAAATTGTAGGCTACTCCCAAGGGGGTCCTAAGGGGGTTGAGAATCGCTGTACTAATCCAACTAGTCGTCTCAAACAGAATTGGCCACGTGACCTGCTATAAAAAAAAAAAAAAACTTAATATTAAATAATTAATAATAAATAAAATCTCCTAATTGAAATAGTGTCACTGGGCACCCCTTTCACTCACGCCACCATGACTTGTAAATATTTTATCAAAATTTCTAAATGTAAAAAAAAAGTTATCTTTTATATATATAAAAAAAAAAAATGTTTGTGAAAAAAAAATTCTTTGTATGGACTGCGCGTAGTTATTAAGTTATTAACGGGATGTGCGGAAGGGAAAAAACTCGAGAAACATTTCGGGTGCGATTTCAATACGACGACACGTAAAGCGAACGGGACTGCTATTTCGAGGAGAAAATTCGATTTTTAGAAACTAATTTGTATTTTTATTTTTCCTGTAAACACGAAAAATACTTTTTTTTCCTATTTCAATAAATTTTTGAAAATTGTTTTACGTCGCCGTCTACAGATCCAAACGTTTATTTATCCGAGTCTACCACGTGAATAACACATTTCACGATCACATTAATCGGCTCGTATTCAAACCATTACTCCCTTATTTTTATTCCCCTATTACATTAACCCACTATAGTGTTGATATTTTTCAGAGATATTTGAACTTGAAACAAACTCAGTGCATTTTTCACAAGAGTAACAATAGCCAGTCAAAAAAACGGTTGAAATATTATCGTTTTCATACAATTTTAGGGCAGTTATTAAGTATTTATGAAAAAAAAATAAATAAATAAACAATAATTAATAATAAACGAGCAGGTAGTTATTGTATTTTTCAAATAGACCTGAAACACCCAGTGTTATGGCTCGACGAGGGTTCTGTGTGACGCCACGACAATGTCTGTATTTTGATTTATCAAACGCTCGACCGACCCCATGTGACACACGCCACGTGTTAGAAAACACTCGTTCGAACGCTGCGACGCGACGGGTATGACGTTACTACCTGACACGGTTTACACCCTGTACGCGCATTGTAAACATGATCCTAATCGACGGGCGCGAAGGTGTAAACAACAATGTCACATGTCGTATACGAAATCTGGTCGGCCACGTGTGCGAAAACTTATATTATATATTTAATATATATATACATTTCGAACTCGATTTGTATGAAAGTCTTTTAAAATAAATATTTCGTATTTTACTATTTTTATCAAAACATTATAAATTTACGAAAAATTTTATAACACCTTTTTTTCAGACAATAAAAATATCTACGATTTATTTTCTATACATTTGTATGCTTAAATCGATAGTTTTCGAATAAAATTTGATAAATGTTGAAACTACCCTTTTTTGCAAATTTCAACCCTGATGAAAAACACGGTACCTTCTAAATTTTACTCAAATGAATTTCCTATAGGACTTGAAAAATCTAGGGGATACATGTACAAAATATTTTTTTTTAAATATCTCATCTCTATCAATAAGGGCCACCCTAATATAAAAAAAAAAAAGTAAACAATAAAAAAACATAACGATCTACCATAACAAACGAACCGACTGCGACGAACGTACGCGGGTGAGCGATTACCTTTCGGAGAGATCTCAAAAATAATGTTTCGTACGAGATTCGTCTCCGTGAAATTACAGAACACGTGGTGGGTCGTCTGCGAAGGGTCGAGGGGCGGGCAAATGTCGAGCAACGACATCGGACGCCCACGTCACGACGACGAGACGAAACAAAAAACGTAACCGTTTCGGGAAATCTGAGAGTATTATTATTATTGTGATTTACAAGACGTGTACCGACTGCATTTTCACGTGATTTTCATCGTTGTTATTATTATGAGATTTGTGTCTGTGACTGAAACACCGCATTCAATTTCTGGAAATCCCGACCGTACGGCTCACGAGGAAGCCACGTCACGGGGACTCGATCTTAAGCCTCCGTCCGTGCCCCCGGTCGGCTCGTCCGAATCATAATACAGTGTTGATATCGCATTTAAAACACTATAATCCTGTGTTGTTGTATTACACAATCAAATAATATTTTCTTTTTTTAAACGAAAAAAGTTCATTGATTCGCCCCATGGAGTATTCTTCCACCCCCGGACGAGTTGATGGGGGTGGGTGTACTGAATTTTACAGAAATTATTGATCATTTCTTCGAGTAAACGATTCTGAGCAAAGCTTCAGAATTACACTGCATGGTTTGGATGGAACAATTTCTTTTAATGAATATTCAAAGTTGAAAATTGACGTAAAAACAGATAGTTTCGTAAAATTCGTATAATAATATACATACTTTAAACGCTTATTTTTTTTTCTCTTATATTTCTTTCGACACGGCCGTCAGGTCTTAGTCGATATCTTTTCACTTTTGGAGGGGTAGAAGTGTGGCACTTGTTACCCCATTCTCTTAAGAAGAGCATTCTCACGTGTGTGGACTTCACTCCCAGTGGAGTGAGTCCGGTGGGGGGCAGTGTAGTGCAGCCAGAACGATGGCAGGGGGAGAAACCACAGAATTAATTCTGCAGAATGTTTTTGCACTGAGCCGGGTTCGAGCTGATGACTGCGCGCGTCGTAGTCAACTGTGTGACCACTGCACCACGCCGTTTTTGCTTCATTTTAGGCTGTTTTTCTTCTCTCCTGGAAATGAGATGAGAACTTAATAAACCCTTAAAGTACCATTTACATCGCATTTTCGATCTATATAGTTACTGGACGAAACTTTTGGACAAAGTTAAGTCGAGCGAAACGTGTCTCCAGATATAAAAATTTAAAAAAAAAATAAACATCGTTGTAAAACCAGAAGATCCTTCGCTTCACTCAGAATCTGAAATGAATCACGATCGATTCGATAGAAAGTTACGAAGACGTGTATGACGTATTACGTTGTCACCGTAAGCGAGACGGGAAATTTAAATTTCAACGTGTAAATCGTATTTGTAAATGTGTGTAGTGTAATAGAAAATGTTATTAACGTGAGTCGAAGCGTTCAAAAGTGATTTCAATATGATTCAACACGACTGAAAACTCCACGATTCGTTAACCGTGTGAAAGCCGTGTTTTATTAAAAATCGTGGTTTCGTTCGTAAGAACATATTATTATTTTTATTTGCGCGTACGTCACGTTTCGTACACGCACATTGGTGATAAATAATAATAATAATAATCAGGCTAACGTGATTGTCCGTGTGAGAATGACGACGTTTTTACTTTTAAACATTACGTGACATTACTTTTGAAATTCGAATGCAATTCAATTATTGTTCTCAATCAACCCCCCCCCACCTCCCCCCACACACACACACAAAAAAAAAACCGAGTGTCTAATCGCCGTCTTTCGTCTGTGCTGCGCCGTGATTAAAGTATCGCCGAAAAAGACGGAGAAAAAATCGCGCTCTCGTTTCGTTCCAGGTCTCCGATACGTTCTTGATTTCGTGACCAGACGTCGCGTGCTTGATAAATACGTACGATTTTATAAAACCGTCTTTTAAAAAAAAAACATTTTTGGCGTGTACGACGCGCCCTAGCAGCCAAGCGTTCTTTTCGTTTTTTGTTTTTTTTTTCGATCTTAATTTCGTTTTAATCACACGGCGCCGAACTACGTGATTTTCGTCCCGTTCCCACTACGCCGCCACGTCCACTCTCGCCGTTGTTTACATTTTAATTATGTTTCACGCAGTTACTTCCAAAGACAACGCGTCGCGTGGTATTATTTCTCTCTCTCTCTCTCTCTCTCTCTCTCTCTCTCTCTCTCTCTCTCTTTCTCTCTCTTTCTTTTTTTCACCCTATTATTTTTCGACGGGAGCCGCGCTTTTGTCCGTTGATGCGGAACGTCTGCCGGTCCTTTGTCGTTAATCACGGTAGTTAATCAAAAATAACCGAGCAATTTGTGTGGCGCGCCGTGAAATTTTACGTTTCCGTCACATTTTATCGGAGTTCTTATCACGAAAACGATTTCGTCAACCGCACACCACGGAGGAATTTCGTTCACCGTCGTCGGCCCGTTATACATTTATACCCTCGGTGTTACACCGTTCGTATTCGATCGAACAAAGTATTCAATATTTAACGAAATATAAGTGGTTTCTATCAATGAGGGTTCTATTGAAATTATATGAAATTGTTTATATATAAATATGAAATTATACAACCTTAACCCCCCTCCTCAAAACCGTGCGTGTCCACTATAGAAAAATTTCAACGTATAGTAATATAAAATATACGCCATTCTTTGACATTCACTAGATCCCGTTCTCTTATTCACCACTCATACTCGATTAACAATATCAATTTAACATCGATCAGGCAACAAAAAAAAAGACCCGGGTATTTTATTTTCCTCTGACCTCAATTTTCACAATAATATACAGTCAATAAGTCGTTAGGCGTATTAGACATTAGGGATCGTATTACGAATATCGTCAGACTTTAAGCTTACCTCTCTATTGCTCATTAGTGCCTACGTCGTCTGCTCGAAAATTGTTCAATTCTCTGGGATCCCCGCACAGCCTCTGACTCTGCTATCGTTGAGCGTGTGCAAAGGCGCTTTTTATCTTATGCCGGTAACGCGTTGAATATTCCTCACCCGACGCACGAATACTCACCTATTCTCCAAGAGCTCGGCCAATCAACGCTAACCGAGAGAAGAGTTTCCAGTGACTTGGACTTTCTCAATAACCTCATTGACGGCTCTGCTGACGCTCCTGCGCTCCTTTCCCTGATCAACTTTCGCGTGCCTCCTCGTCGTGCCCACCCTACCACGAGTTTTGCTATCCCTCTATACACGCCACTAACTATAGTTCGAACAATCCGTTCTACCACGAGATGCGCCTTGCCAATGTCCATTCATAGTTTCCACTTTAATTTAAGCATCTAGATCCGGTTCACTCACGCCGATTCGCTATTATTGTGTGTAAGATTTAACTTTCAATTTCTGTACTTTGGGCCACGCCCGTATTTGATAAAATAAATAAAATAAAATAAATTCCTCTTCCAACACACGATCAGTCGAAAACGCGCGCACCAACTACACACACACACGCACACACACACACACACACAACGGTAAGTGCTGTGATAAATTTCTAAATTTCTAAACGCTTCGCGACGTGCGTGAGATAAATCACCGAACTCGATCGGAGCGTAATAATTGTGCCGTACGGGATATAGTATCGGAAATGTACAAGCAAGCGTTTTCGAACACCGTATCAATTGAACGTGGAATCGGACTCGACGGGCCGCTATATAAACATATATTGTCAATCGCTCGCGTACGCGTATTACGAACGTGTGTCGAGGACGAAGCGATGGATAAATCGAAAACACAAAATGAAAATGGTCGCGACGATTCCGGAGGCGTCGCGCGCGAATCGAAAATGACGCGTGTGAGTGGTATGATATTGTGTTTCGATATTATTGTAATAATCTGTTCAACATTCACGGTCGACGTTAAATCGTCGTGACGACTCACGTTCGGGCCGCGATCGAATTCGAGAGGGAAAACAATATTAATCCATGCGATCCATTCGTCTATGTGTATTGTGTATATTACAAAAAAAACAAAACACACACAAAGGAGAGGTCGACAATAAAAAAAAAAAATAAGTAAAAAGACAAGTGGCATTCGGGAACTGCCACGATAAAGCTATTGCATATTAAATAAATAAGAAGTTGATATAATTTTTAATTTTTTTATTATTCTAGTTATTCAGGAAT
Source organism: Therioaphis trifolii (assembly GCA_027580255.1). Taxonomy (NCBI): domain Eukaryota; kingdom Metazoa; phylum Arthropoda; class Insecta; order Hemiptera; family Aphididae; genus Therioaphis; species Therioaphis trifolii. Next base: position 27,020,144 of record CM050405.1, on the reverse strand, counting down.
TTGTATCATAGAAACTATAGGCCTATGATAACTAAAATATGAAACAAAAATTATTTTTTTTCTCATAAAATGAGTTTGTTTTGTTGGTATGACAATACGGTTCGCCGCGCGGTAGACAGAGAGGGGATTACGGGATTCCACAGGTAGTGGTCACGCTTTTTCGTTACGAAAAATTTTTTTTCAGTCACTACACCTGACCTGCGATAAAAGCTATGCAATAGCTTAAAAAAAACAAAGTAATCCTATGCCGAAAAAATTAAAATTTGCATAGTTTTCTCGGATCGCGACGACCGCGCCCGACGTCGTCATGGAATCCGATTTCGAGTGTTCTGATCCGTTAGCGGGAATCCGTCGAACAACGTGATCTCACCGACCATCACCGTACGCGTGCATAGTAAATCGGTTGATCGGTGCATAATTATAATAACCTTACACAACAATACTGCCAATCATGTCTGCAGACAGAAGGGACGTTTTGAAATCGCGCCAGCGCTAACAACAATAATATTAATAATAATCCGCGCACACGGTATACACAATAATGATAATGACGATAATAATAATAATAATAATAATAATAATAATAATACACGTCGTGTAGGGTATTTCATTGTTTACCGAATATCACTCGAACGCAGCGCGGGCAAACGATTTTCTAAGGCCGCGTCCACACTATGCAACGAACTTTAGCGAAGGCACATGTGACGACGACATGTTCGGCATCGTTCGTTGTAGTGTAGACAGGTTCGCGAAGCTTCGTCGAACCTTATCGAATGTTCGTTCACGTTCGATAAGAAAGCGGTAAATCAAAGAGATTTTATTTATAGTGTGGACGAAATTTGGTCTAATTTAGTTGTTCACGAACATTCGATACGATTCGACGTACGATACAATACGTAATTTTATTTTTTCAGTTTTTATAACCTTTTTTATACTTTATTAACGGAAAAAATAGAGAAGTGCAACTAGACCGATGAAAACTGTTTGAAACTTATTCGACTTTATCAAAACCACCCTATATTATGGGATCCAAAGCATCCAAAACTAAAACATACAAAACTAAAATATGATTCTTGGACGTACATAGCCAATGAAATGAACACAGACATAAATGAATAATGATAACACATATGACCGAACGCAAACGAATGCTCTTCGTCAGAATTCGTTGAATAGTGTAGACCAGTGGTTCCCAAACTTTTTCAGCCTCGGAGCCTTTTTTAAAGAAGAAGTTTCTCGTGGAGCCCCAAGAAATATTTAACGTTCATTTGCATTTGCCAGTGTTCTATGAAGCATACAATTAAGGAAACAATAGGTGTAAAAGAACTGGAGATTTAAATAATTTAAAATGTTTCAAAATATTAATTTTTTGTGTACTAATGAACGGAGCCCTTGGGAAACTATTGCGGAGCCCCAAGGGCTCCGCGGAGCACAGTTTGGGAACCGCTGTACTGTAGAAAAATGTTAAAAATGTTACCGAACGTTCGAGCATATTTGCCTTCGCTAGCAATCGTTACCATTCGCTATATAGTGTGGACGCAGCTTAATGTAATGACTGCGTCGGTTTTAATCACGAGCACAGCTTCACCCGCGTCGTTAGGTCCGGGCGCGGTGGATGCTGCGGCGAAGCGGCCGGGCGCGCGGTGACCCGACGCGGTTCGGCGGGCACCAGAAGCCGTCTGCGCGGCGGCGGCGCGTAGGTGGGCGCGTGTGGAATACTATTATGATCCGTGAAACCAATCAATCATCGCGGGACAATAATTCCGATGGCGCGGCACGGTTGCGGATGAACGGTCGCCGCCGCGCCACCTCCAGCCGCCCTGCGGATCCGTCTGTTTGGCGGCCGTCTACCGAACCGCACCCAACCCCGTCTCTCCAAACGAAAACGACGCGAGACACTGCTCGATCGAAACTCATCGTACGACGAACGTCAAATCGTTTATTCGTTATTATTTGCCATTTATTATTATCATTTTTTTTTTTTGCGATTTTTTCCCACGATATCGATTTGATTTCGATGTGTTTCCGTCGAAAAAAAGAAAACGATGTGCCAGTTGAAATCTGACTTGTAACGAAAAATATACGTTTTAAAATATCATCCGGTAAGATACGTTTTACACATTGGAAATATATACTGCGACTAATCCCAAGTGACTACTTACGACAGTGATGTTAAAACGATTGAAAACTGAATTTTTGATTGTAGTGTAACGTGTTATCTGTGTTTTATCAGCTAAACGTGTGTCCGTTGTCCACGCACGTCGTGGCGTAAAATTTAAAAACAAATTATCAAATCGACTTCAGCAATTTTTCCTCGTCTTACTTTCGTGTTCAAACAAATTTGAGTCGTCAACGTGCTTTGGAAAATGAAAAGATTCTTTTATGAGCGTTAATGAAAAAGAAAAAAAAATGCTCTCGGTCGTGCTTCATAGTTTGACTCGGGGTTTTCGGAGTACCATCAGTGGATGGCTTCTCCTCTTGTTACTGTCATGTCGTTAATGTTATTGTAAACCATATTCTTATTGTGTTTGAAGTACAGATTTTTTGCTATCCTAATATGAAAAAAAAAATCGCAGTTCGTGACTAAATGCTAATCGGGAACCACTGACATCAGAGACCTAGAATTTTCGGTAATAAAAAAAAAAAAAAAAAAAAAAAAAAACCAATAAAAAACGAAAAAAACAACCTGTATACGGATACAGATTATTACGACTGCCTCTCTTAATCACATAATATTTTTTGTTCTAATAGTAGAATATCGAAACTCACACAGAGGTGCGTATAAAATCGTACAATACCATGTTGTACGTACAGTATAAAAATAGTAAATACATTTACTAATTACCTAACGCAAGTTACAACGTTATTGTCAAATTATAAAAATTATTTACTTTTATGTTAAATCAATATTAGTGTTAATATTATGTTCTTGGTAAAATCGAAAAAAATGAATTATTTTAATATTTCAAAAAGCCGTAACTAAGTCAATTTTAGGTTCAGAACTATGATCAATGGGACAAATCAATGGGTGACAAAAGTAAGTGTTACTATAAAAAAAAAAAAAAAACATTCATACGGCGCATGCGCCTACTTTAAGAGTTAAAAATTTGAAATTTTCCTATAATGCGTACTTCAGTACCTCCTAGCTATTGCAGCATACCGTATTTTAATCGAAGGGCTGAGATATTGAGTGGTACATTTAAGACGGGACACACTGTATAGTGTGAATACGATTTATCTGGAGACGATTGCCGTGGCTGTCGATTAAAATCAAAAAGTGATATCACCACCGACTGGAACGTCAAAAGTCGCCAAACAGACATGCGGTTAAACGTTCCGAATGAACAACGGTTCGGATCACAAGGGACGACATTTATCGAATGTAACATTACGACAACGGTCGGTGTTTTAATCGATAATAATAATTGTAATAATCGTCTTTCTGGTCGCGTTTATAATAATGTCACACGTGCGGTTTTTTCGACTCGTTCTTATCGTAACGACCGGGAAACCTCTAAGCCGCTCCGTCGATCAAACAACATTTCATAACGCGTCTTCACCGAGCAAACAAAAAAAAAAAAAAACACAAAATCACAAAAAAAACAACACTTTGTTTCGGTTTATCGTGTGTCGACACTTGATCTTCTAGAGTCCGTTGGTGCCGGGCCCGAAGACAATAATATTATACAATTATCGGGCCGGTGTCGAAATCCGGGCTTACGGTCGTGTCGAACGGTCTCGAATCGTGTAAACAACGTACACTCCGGGTCTTATCGGAAACGTTTCGAGCTCAGAGCAAACACGAGTCCGGGCCGAGTGTCGGCGTTCGAGTGCGATCGTAAACCGCGCCCGCGCCGTACCCGTGGTACACCGTGAGCAGCGACGGTCGTCCCGAGTGCGTTACGAAATTTCGTGGATTTGAACGGAAAGAGTTCGATGCCCGCGACGCTCGTGACACGCGACGTCGGTTGTATTATACCACTCTGTGCATCGGTGTATGGCATTTATTAATTAATTTATTTATTTATTTATTTAGTATATATAACAAGGCCCAAAAGTGCAATAATACATTATACAGATAATTAAATAATCACAATTTCACTAATTTAAATAATCCAATATATCAGGGGTGGCCACTAACCTTAACTTTGGGAGCCGCAAATTTATAAAGTTAATTCGAGGTGAGCCACTTTGTAAAGTAATGTTTATAAAATGAAGATACATTTTTCATTTTAAATCAAGTGAAAGAACATTTATATTTTATACTACAAAAAACATAGTTATTGAATATTGACATTGATACGTTATTATCTTACGCTTCTAATGAAATTATATACTTATTAATTTTAGTCTAAGTTTGGTTCAAGAACCGCACGAAATTGATTTAAGAGCCACATGCAGCTCGCGAGCCTCGTTATGACCAGCCTTGCAATATATTATGGCAACAATCAGAAAGTAAATAAAAATTCGGTTCAAATAACTAACGTTTAACATCTTAACACTTTGACGACATAAAGTAATTAATAATTAAAAAAACACGTGTTAAATAATATATTATTGTAGACTAAATAAGGTCGGGTGCTCATTGGCCAAACGCATCATTCGATCAATTGGGTTGTTCTTACCATAGTTAATGTGATGGAAAGGAATCACAAAAGGAAAAGATGATCTAGAAAAACGTGGTGGAACTCTAAAGTTAACTTGGGAGAGTAAGGAGGGAGCATCAATATATTAACCATTAATTAACTTACTCGAAAAAATTAGATTCGCTGTCATAGTCTATCATCCAAGGAAATCAGTCCAAACTTATTAGTGACAGGAAGGCATCGATGGTAACGGTCCAATATGCGACCCACACACTGATTTACGGTCTATTAATACGGTCGTCAATTTCAGTCCATATTGTTATGAAACGTCTTTTTCATATCGCACAGTGGTCCAGAAATTCAAAAAAAATGGGATAAAATTGTCAAATTAAAAAAAAATGTAGTATTAAGGGTTTAACAGCTTTTTAAAAGTTTATCTTTAGAATAGCAAATATTTTTTTGAAATTTCTATATTTTCATTCAACATATAACTTTGTATAGGTTATTACACTTTTATCATTATTATCTACATCCATTGCAGCCATTCCTTCTTCAACTCCGGTCAAAAAGTTATCGAAAATGGCTTTTGGATTTCGACTCGATCTCCACCACTTTTCACGGAGTTGTCTATCTAGCGAAGGACACGCCCCATTATTTTTAATATTATATTTGAATTTCATAATTCTCCATAAGCCTTCAATTTGTTGAGTGTGTGCTCCTGTTTCCGGGTCAATAAAAAATTCCGAATGGTCAACTGATTGGTGAATGTATCCATGTAGATTTGATGTTGAGTACGCTCTCCATTGGTCACTATAAATTGTCGTTTCAGTTTTTATTACGTTTTTAATCATTTGTAAAAGGGTTTCTCGATCCCAGTTTTCTACGATAAACAATCGCCGTTCATGTGGAATAAGTCTGCCCGTTTCCAACTAACACCAAATACCCATGGGACCACTATACGATTTCCGTAATTTGTATTTGTGTGTACTGTTTTCATTTTCGTCAAAATCTTCGTTGTTTAAATTATATTTTATTTCTCTCGATGGCTGATTTTCCCACATTGTAATCGACCAAGGTTATAAGTCGTTTTACCTTGAGAAAGGGATTCGTCGTTATGGACAGTACAACCATGACCATCTGACCATCCATTTTCTCTCTTTTTGAAAAACAATTTACTGGTATATGTCCGCAAAGATCATACCGATCAATGATTGTGTTTTTACTTCTGCCAGTCCGATTTACAGCTTGATTCGCTGGAACTAAATTAACCCAGAACCAAACTATTTCAATTATTTCACATAATGATAGCTGACTATTACGACGGCCGTTAAGATCCGTGTGGGTGAAAAACTCATTATCTTTACGAATCGATTGATAAGTCTGGCAACCCCGTTTTGTACATCGTAATGGTACACATTTTTTCGGTGCTAGTTCCGTATGTGCTCTATAGACAAGTTACTGGTTCGGTGTGCGCTCTGCGTACGTCGCTTTTATTTTTTTATTTTAAAATTTTAAGTCGGTGAAACGAAAAAATCTGCAGCCAGATCGTGCCGATCTTGTTGTTTGACAGCCTCTTTTGGGACACCGAAAAGTAGGCATCCACTCCCCATTATGGCATTTCCGTCGTTTCCTTGCATTTCCGTCGTTTCCTTGCATTTCCGTGTCGCATTTATGACAAAGACCGTTGTCTTCAGCACTTTTCAACAATCCTTTAGATTCTTTAGATCTCTACTAGAAAACAAATGACACTCGATCTCATATGCCACTACTGTAGTATAAAACTCTTCTTCTTCTTTTTCTTTTTCTTCTTCTCAGCGTACCGATCCGTTGAGGACCATTGCTGCCTTCAAGAGGTCTCGCCATCTATCTCTGTTGTACGTCAGCTCAAAAGTTACATTTTGGCCTATCTCTTTCTGGTCTCTGGTTATCACATTTATCCACCGGGTTCTTGGTCTTCCTAGGGGCATTGTTTCGTTAATTTTTCAACAAGTACTTTTTTTATTAGTAGTCAATCTGCTCTCCAAGTGTGTCCAATCCACTCTGGTCGTTTGTTTCTAATAAACGCTAAGATATTTGGTCTGTTGTACAATTTCCGTAATTCATCATTTTTTTTCTTTCGTAGGTATTGGTTTCTTGGTTGAAACGTAATCCATAGATGTCCGGGATACTTTTCTCTCAAATATTATAAATTTATTGATTAATAATCAATTAATCAAAAAATAACAAAATCGTAATCGATTGTTATTGAAAATTAAAAAAAAAAAAAAACGCACGGTGTATAGCTGCAATAGTGATACATTCCGACGCACGTCAAACGTTTTTTTTTTTTTTCCGATGGAAAATACGAATGTCGCGGTGGACGAGGCCATGTTATTGTTTTCGCGGCGGCGGTATTATTATGCCACACTCGGACGCACGAAAATATTCCGCCTCCCACAGAGTCGTTTTGTCGGCGCGCTCGACTCGAAAAGACCATAATATAGTATCACGGCGGCAGTCGGACTGAAGCGATTGTATTTTCGTTCGTATCATATTTTCGTTTCGAACGGATTCGTGTTTACAGTGGTGTACACACTCACACACACATACACGCAAATACATGTGTATTATTATTTGCATGGTGGTCGTTTGTTGTGTTATCTCTGTGTTATTATAGCCATCAAGTCATTAAATATTCAGATTCGACATTGATAGTTTCAAATGTTTCATTGGTACGCCACCGAGCGGTGGTTTTCATTTCTCTATCCGCTGTCAAATTAAGTCCGTTCGACTGAATGACATACTACATATTTCATTCATCGCCAAAAGTTCGTTTGATACTTTTTTAAAGCGGGGTTTTTTTTTTCATTACTAGCGGGAAACGTATTAAATAAAGTAGCACTGTGTTTCGAGAAAAAAAAACGAGAAAGACTCGAGATATTTCCCGGAAATTTAGTTACTTTCGATTGATATTTTTATACGCACACACACACACACACACATATATATAATAATAATATTTTCAATATTCAAATTTTGACAAAAACTGTTGAATAGCTGTAACATATATATATAATATATATATTGTAGGATATCGCACGTCGTGATCGGGCAGAAGTGTAGTTGTGTAATGTTTTTTAGATCAATCGTTATTTGATTTGTTTTCCGAGAGCAGTGTTCAAATCGACTACAGTAGGACTCGGACGTCGATTTCTGAAACCGACCGACCATCGTGGGGTCTACAGAAAATACTACCTACTTTAGCGTCTCCGCGCGATTCAGTGTGATCACCGGGGTCACGTTGTTACGAGTGAAGTGTGTACGGACGACTTTATCGCACAGGAGGCGTCGGATTAATTTACGATATTATAATACCAAATAGTAAATATAATGTACTACAGCTAATAATAATAATAATAGTAATAATAAAAATATGTAATTTTCAAATAAAGTACGAATTGAGTATAATATATTAATGTATTTTTAAAATAAAGTTATCATGTGTGTACATATTATGTATATGCACTTTAATAGTTTCGGTTTATTGTTTTTTTCAGTTAATCGGGACAGTCGGATAATGGGAACAAATAGGTCACCGCCCAATGTTTCCCAATTAAGCGGATTCTACTGTAATTGAAATGTTCCAACTAAGTGCATAAAAACGTACTTAAAGTTCGGGGGAAAAAATGCTTTTCTTTTTCTTTTTATTCCTTTGATGCATACGAAACAAATACCGTGATTTTATCAAAGCATGTCTGATAACGTCAAAGCAAATTGATTTCGCAAAACGAGTCGTGAGCGCGTCGTATAGGAACTTCCGTTCTTTCGTATCTATATACACGAACGTTTGTGCCAAGCAGATTTAAATGAATAAGTACATATTGACAATTTTTAATTTCAATGATCAATACTCGTATTTTCCTCCCCCCGTAACGTGCGCACTCTGACTGAACCGCATGAAAATAAATAATCTTTTTTTGTTCTGTCAATTTCATATTTTGCGTCACCCTTCGCCCGCGACCGGAGAATCAAAAGTTTTAATCCGATCGTTTGATTGTTATTTCATTTTATGATTTTCGTCATTTTTATTTATTTATTTATTTATTATTTCCATAACGTATATAACGAATTATACGTTCCCATAAACGAATCGACAAAGGATAAAAAAAATTTCACTGTTCCTTTTGTTATTATTATTTTTTTTTTTTCAGTTTTTTGTCCTCGTCACATTCCATTGTCGTTTATGTTAATATCACTTCATCGTGAATAATTCACCGCTTGAACCGCGGAAAAACACCTCGCACGTCGCACTTTTGGCGGCAGCGGCGGCGCCTACGTGATGATTGAGCCACGGCCGGTGTACATATACGTATATACATAATAACATTATATATTATTATTGTGTGCGCGCGTGCATTTTGTTCGTTTTTATTTTATTTTTTTATTTTTCGAATCGAGATAAGACGCGATATTGTACGTGGTCCCGTACACAATACATTTTATTATTATTATTATTGTGTATACGTTCGACGGTCGCGAATTTTACGACCGGAGGTGTAGCCTCCGACGACCGACGCCTCGGGACAGACGAAAGTCGTTCTCCTCGGGGACGCGCGTGTGTTCGTAACGACACGCTGCAATTGAAATCGTTTTGGCACGTGTTTTGCATCGTTTAAACGCCGGCGGCGGCGCGGCGGTGGCAAATACGACGGCGCGGCGACAAACGGCGAACAACTCGAGAAGCCCGAGCCGACACATAGCCCCCCCGCCCACTATATTTCCCTCCACCGACGGAGGGAACGTAAAAAATAGTGTGAAAACAACAGAGTGAAACTTTTTTTCCCGTCTCCCCCCTTTGGATTTCGCACGCCGCGACGCCTTACGACCGTTTTCGACGAACGGGCATGTACCCTTGGCGATAATATCTTCCGAGACAATAATACGAACACGATCGAATTTCGATTTTTGTAAAAAAAAAAAAAATATTAAAAATCATAAAAAAAAGGTCAATGAAAATAAAATGTCGAACGGTCATAACGTCTGGACATTGTCTAGAAAAAATTTAGTACAAATTATTTTTTTCAGTCGTTTACTGGTAGACATCGATGAAAAAAGTACAGTAAAAACTAAACACTGTACTATTTAGGTACATATAACCTTGTGAATCATTAAAAAAGAATACATTTTTATTTTTATTTTTTTATATTTTATTGATACCAGAAAGATTACTGGGCTTCACCGAGTTAAGTACTCTTGTGGAAGTCCAGTAGTTATCTGGTTTACAAAATGTGTTTTACTTATACTTGCATGAAAATTCAAAACCACAAATTCAAAATACAATAAGATTGACTTGAATATGGAAAATTACAACTTTGGCATTGTAATTAAACATGTTATAACGATTTTGGTTTCCGTGTTCGTGAAGAAGTCAGTGAATAATGTACTTTTTGAAGTTAAGTAAGAACATGTTGGTCACATCGTCGGTTGATAAATTAATGTGTATCTGAGTATCAACAAACTCAAACATTTTACATATAATTTTTTTTTGGGGGGGGGGGGGATTTAAAAAGAATTTGTTTTATAAGAGACAATAAATTACATATAGGTACATATTACGTAGTTCTTGATAGATTAAAAGTAGGTGAATCTTCATAGGATACCCTGTACATTACATTGTGAATGTACATATTGTAATATGTCATTATATATATGTTGCAAACAAATGGTTTTTTCTCGCAAAGTTAGAGGCTAAGTCTAGCGTGTAAGTCGAGCGACTATCTCGTCGTGACGACACTCACTGATGTCACGACGACCGGACACGCTGCTTGCTGTGTTGACAAAAATACGAATAACTATCGTTTCGTGCAATTTAATTGACTTTTTTCAGTAAATATAACTACTACACTACTGCGCCACGGTTAAATTAGTGGAAAAAATATTTAGTTATTGTTCGTAGAAAAAAAAATTAATTTAATTCAAAAAAAAAATAATAATAAATACTTTAAGGGTGATTACTGGTCGACCGTTCGTTGTACGTTTTAAGGAACCATCTCGCACATGACATTATGCAAATGCATAATGTTTCGAGTACGCGTATTTTTATTTTTTTCAAATATACGAAACGGTTAGAAAACAGGCTACACGAGCTTTGAACGCGACGCGGTTTTTATTGGACGCAGCCGGAAAACCTGCAACGCGTAAAAATTTCGAATCTCGATGTTGCATGCGACGGTCGTAGCATCCGCAAACTTCCGAAACGTCACTCGCGCAATAATATTGTCATACCGCACGGTACGGTGCTCCGGGCGGACAGCGGGAGGGCGGTGGGAATGTTTTTTTGACGTCCGCCGGTCGTGTGTGTTTATTACGACGTGACGTACGTAGTATTCTCTAGCGGGACAGAGAGAGAGAGAGAGAGAAAAACGACTCGTGCGCGGAATATTTTCCGGTGAACTTAATACGATTTCGCGGCGCGTCTCGTAAACTTAATGGTAACAATAATAATAATAATAATAATATTAATAATAATGTTATTGTTCTTTTTTTATCTTTTTTTTTTTTTTTTTTTAACGCGCATCGTATTCTTCGCTCTTCTCGTTCCGCCCGACGGCCGCGCGCGACAACGTCACCGCGACAGATAACCTGTTATATACTACGTAATAATAATATTATATTACTATCGTTATTATCGCAATGTCGTTTTTTCATGTTTCGAGCGCGAAGCAGATAAGCGCGTTGTACGCGTGGGATTTTTCTTTATTTCCCCTTTTGTTCACCCGGTAATAAACGTGATCCCGCGCGGCGCGCGGACAATACGTACGTCGTCCCCGGTCGTTTTAATGGCTCCATTAGCGGTTCCGAGACGGTAATGGACGCACCACGCACTACGCACCAGCAACAACAACAACAACAACAACGACGACGTCGAAATCTCATACTGATCCGTTTGTACACACGCCCACACACACACACACACGCACACACACACACACACACACACACACACACACACACACACACACACACACACACACACACGTGTGTGTGTGTGTGTGTAATATAATATACGTTGTAATAATATCATAAAAGAGGTCCGATCTTACGTTAAACAAGTCCGCGTGACCTTTGAACCGTGTCGACGAGACGCCGGTCCGACGACGCCGTCGCACGGTCGGCGCGGGGACCTTTTATCCCGCGGGATTCGCCCTGGACGGACGCAGGACGTGTCGTACGTGGCCGCGGTGTGAAACTAGAAAGGACAGCGGTGTGATAATATCCCGAGGTGCAGGTAGTGTTTGTACAGGTGTCCCGAAAGGTTTCGTCCGCCGAGAAACGTCTCCGTATATGAATATTGTGCATCACGCGTTCGAATATCGCGTGTCGTGTCATGATTCAAAACGCTGATTAAACTTGATAACAAAGCGTTGCGGTTTTTTTTTTTTTTTTTAGCAAAAGAGTAGGTTCTTTTTGAAAATCCTAACGTCCTGATTTTTCTCGTCGTCAAAAGTCCACGATGAGAGATGATTGAAATGTTGAATCGAAAAATTCAAATTTACACCGTACAAGTGTTATATTTTGGGACATAGTATTCAAAAGGTTGTGAACTGCTCTAATGGTTTTAGTACTTCGGTTTGTGGTACACTCGGCGGTTTCTGAAAAATCCGGTTTAATAATAATAATTGTCCGTCGTCGAGTGTTCCGGAACGTTTTTCGATCGGTTTTATCGTGTGAGTTATACTCTTCGCGGTAGAAGAATCAATAGTGTTCGATTTATAAAACTCATAATATTTTATAAACACTCGTGAGGAGTGAACGCGTCAACGCAGGTACCTACCTACTCGTTTTCGGTTCGAGTGTGAAAATGCTTTTATTATTACCTTGGATATGGTAGAAAATAATTTTCGAATCGGTCGCGTACGAGTATGGACATGCTCTTTCGTATCGTTTAAAATTGTAACGAATCGGGTTTTAACAGATTCGGCGGCAGTTTATATAATAATTTTCGAGTGGATATTCAAGTAGTTACCACGTGAAACATTTGAAGCATCGAGCTCGGGGCCAAAATCCGCTATGAATCGTTCGGAAACGAATTGGTATTATGATTATAATATCAAAAGGGAATTTACCATATTTTTTTAATTAATTATTTTTTTTTTTAATAATTACTAAAGTCGGAACAAATGAAACACCGCGGTAATATTATGAACACTTACCGTTCTTGATTTTCAAACATTGTTATTTTACGTATTATGTGAGTATTTTTAATGCCGACTTTTTTTAAAACGAAATAATATTTTGCGTAAATAGACAAAATTACACTATTACGAAAACAAATTTATAATATGTTATACAATAAAAAAAATGAATGTTTTAAATTCTATGTCGTACAATATTATGCTCAGTGCATAAATGTATTATGTTTTAATAATATAACATGTGTGGATGAAATGTTTGCGCGATGATTTTTTGTTTTTTTTTCGAGTTTATAATGACCAGTTGCGCATTTAGAATATATGCACCCTGGGGCGAAATAATTTTACTGCCACCAACCCTCCTCCCACTAACTTGTCGGCACTCTCAGACTTCTCCCTCTCCACCCTCAATACTGATATTGTACAATCGCGTTTTCTAGTTTGACGAATCATGATATAACGTTAAAACTTCTTACTTTTTCATAAAAAAAGAAAAAAAAATGTTGGGCGAGTCTGACAAGAAAATTGTCAAATGAATATATTTTTGTATAATTAGAGACAGATTTTTTTTTTTTTTTTTTAAGAAACTAAAATATTGACGCCTTTCAAATCATGGCGCCTGCGGCATTTGCCCCTTCAACCCCCTTAAATGCGCCACTGATAATGACTGACACATTTTGGACACGCCGACGTCACGCGAATTTCAAAACCCAACGATGAAACTCGTGGAGTACGTCCGTAGACTGGAAAGACGTCACCGCCCTATGGCCACTATTTATCATCTCGGCCCCAGATCAATGCATAGGGAGACGAATTTAGCCGTTTAGTGAAGCCTTAAAATCTGTCCTCGTCTCGAGCTGGTCGTTTTGATTGTAACTCAAACTCCAGATTCAAAGTGCGTTTCATTGATAAAGTTTCGAATACGGTTAATAACAAATTATTTTAAGTGCCCGTTCTAAGGTTCTGGCTACGCACGTCGAAGTGTTGGCGTCGACCAGATGTGAGCTCGCGAAAAAGCGATTCGCTGCTAAAATTTCGCATATTGTACTTTATCGACTGTCGCGGAGTCGTCAAAGTGTTTAAGCAAATAATTGTGCTACAGTGATTTTGTTTATTTATTATATCATATTATAAACGTTCGAAATAGAGCGAAACGTAATATACATTTCACTCTATTTCGAAAATTTTATAATGGCCATGAAATTCACCTACTTTTAACTATAGATTTTTCGAAATAAAGTTGCATTACATACCTACACCTATGTTTTATTCTATGTTGATTCACGTTACAAGTGCGTATGTGTCAAAGCTCCGTGCGGCGCTTCCCCCAACCACAGTCCTGTGCCGCCGAAGTCCACCGGCGTTTTTCTGGACCAGAATTTATTTTCCGTTCGTTCCTCTCTTGTCGCCGTACTCCTTCGTGTTTTCGGGCCGATGTTTCTTTTTTAAATGACGACCGCACGAAGTTCGTCTTGGTAGTCGACTTTTCAGTGTTCACCCCTCGTCGCTTTTCCCGCACCAGCTCGCCTCGTCCAGAACGGACTTTTCAAGCGTGCCCGCCAACGAAGGTAAATTTTTTCGATTCTTTCAACTATATATATATATATATATATATATATTTGTATATATTAAATTTACCGTGATAATTATTTAAATCGTTATTACCTTGACGAGGTTTTATGTTTCCAAACAATAAAATGTTCAGTTATGGTTATTTTTTGTGCAAGATACATGAGTATGGAATCTTAATTTGTTTTTATAAATCATGTTTGAAATTATTATTTCTAAGGATCAATATTTAACATAATTTCATATTAAAAACAATGCTTATTTCTTGATTTTTTTTAATATTAAATATTTTCTACAATGAGTTGCCCCACCCCAAATGACGCCACTGGTTGATTATCGATATGACGAAATCGCCGAAACACGTTTTCTTAATCGTTCTGTACAGAAACACAAAACAGAACGTGTTCATATAATACTAAATGGTCTTTACTATAAACCGTGTACCTACGATAAGAAAATAGGTCGCATCTGTAAAAAAAAAATAAATATTCGCATACGCCTGCAGTGCTCATCGATAATAACATAATTTTATGTTTGATCGAAGGTCGAAATGATTACCACCGACGTCTGCGGGTATCGGGAAAATAATAAAATACAGGATATACGTTTGCGGCCAATGCTCGAATCGGGAAAAATGATGCGACGAGCTGACTTCAATGGTTTAGACATTGCGTTTCGAAATTGCAAAATTATTTCACACAGACCCGCGGAGGGGCATAGCTCCCCCACGACCCCAAAACATCAACAAATCGGTTTAAACGCTGAATTTCTACTTAAAAGAACTCGAGTGTAATTCATACGTCACGTTTAGTTGACATTCAGTCGTACGATGTTTGTAATTTGTATGGTAAAATTTAAATTCGCGTTTTGATGGTCTGACCGGATAAAAAAAAAATAAAAAAAAAAAAATACGCTATCGCTACTGGCGTGACTGTTGGAACGGTAAAAACCGTATTAATTTATTTTCAATTAAACCAAGTGGTATGAATTAAAATTAAACATTTTTAAATGGATTGCATTCTATTGACGGTATCGTCGAAAACGATTTAAAATCGATGCAAAATAAATTGAGGCGTTTGGTTCCAGAAATAAATAATAATTGGGGTACGTAAAAAAAAATAAAAAAAAATGAGCAGTGGCACTCCGTCTTCCTGCCCCCCCCCACCGATTCGAGCACTGCTTGTGCACGAGAGCAAACGAAACAAAACAAAGACGGGTTTGTGAGCGGAAAACTCGGATGCGTTTTGAACGTTAAAAATTAGCGTGAAAAAAAAAACATCAAAAATCGCCTATCCGTGAGCGTATAGTGGTTTCTGAAATCACGATGACGTCTATTCGGGGATACGATCGACGTACGGAGTGCTTGGTCAGGGGGTCTATTCTTGAAATCATTCGGATCGGATCCGTATACGAACAATCCACACGATAGATTTCCGTGTACGAACGAAAAATAGTATTCTTGAAATAAAACTATCCGTATACGAAAAACTTTCCACATACACGTAAAAATTTGTCCGAATGGTTTATTATATCGTATGAATTATGTTGGTAACACTACTAAAATATACAATCTCTTATATAGTATATATTTTATTTTTAACTCTACACTCGACAACTCTCTGTGTAGAGTTCGGTGATTTTAATTAATGACGGTATATTTATCGCGTCTTTTATTACCTACGTACTTTCCCTCGGTAATTTTTGGCTTAGCAACAATATTTTTTGAACTATGATACAATTAATTATCCGATTTAACTTGTGTTAATATATTAAATATCTGTCTCAGTGTTTAATGTTGAAACTTTAAACTTTATAAACATTACAAGATAGGAAGGTATGTACAATATTATTCGGATAAAAAATGTATTATTTATTAACATCAGCTAAATTATTGTCAAAAACCACGGTTATTGATTTGTTTTATCAATTATTTTGTTACTTTCCTATTCCTGTTTAATTTGCTGTACCAGAAAAGCCCTGTGATCTTTCTCACATCCTTTTCGAATGTCTTTCTCTATACTCAAAACGCACTACTTTGTTTAATTCCTTAAAATCCCTTAATATCTCCCCTAATCTATATTCTATTCTCAATTCTAATTCTGAAACTGTCATTAATTTAATAATAACCTTTATTCTGGAGGCTGGCTTTAGAATTTAATTTTTGTAATATTATATTTTGTTTTGTATTCTTTCTCGATTATTGTATTTGTATCACCTAATAATTGTTGAGCTATAATTGTATTTACAAAAAGCTATTAAAAAAAAAAAAAAAAAAAATTGCTGTACATAATCAATGAAAAAAAATAATCAATTATTTTTATAGTTAATACGCAGTTATAGTAATCATATATTAATTAATGTGGTTTAATTAACGGCAACAATAGGATAGTAACATTATAATGTGTTTATTTGTATAACAATAGGATAGTAACATTATAATGTGTTTATTTGTATTTGAAAATGATTATGATGAAAAATTTTGAATACTTCTGCTCTCTACACACGAATATACTACACGCACGCGCATTGTACAATGGTAAAAAATTGTTTAAACAACTCCGGCTTATCGTACGCTCACGAGCATTTCGTACTTTTATTTTTTCCAAAGTTCGTCGAAAAAATTAGGCAGGGGCTTATTTAGACTTTTTTTGGGGGGGGGGGGATTTTTCCAACTGAAATTCCCCAATTCAGCCTATTAAACCGAACTCAAAGGTATAATCGTTACCATCAAAATCGTCAGACACATAACATGAATAACTTGTTCGTTGTTACTAATAATTCTTTATAAAATTATATTGAATTTTTACGAATTTACATCTGATAGGACATAATAAGCATACTTCATAAACAATTCCTGGATTTCGGGGGGCTTCAGCCCCCCCCCCATAAATACGTACCTGCAATTAAGAATTTGAGACCTAGCGCTAGTAGTGTGATGTAAAATATCGAATTGTTCGCATTTCTTTGAGAAAACCAAAAAAGGGGGCTGCGGAGCAATTATAATTTGTAATCGATTTGAAGGCCAATTTGAACGCTTCGTGTTTAAAAACGTGATTGTCGCGTTTTTTTATCATTTTTTTCCCCCTCTCGATCCGGTGTTTTTCACGGCACGATCCGTCCACAGTCTCGCGTCGGGGGATGTTTCTATAGATACCTACTTAGCTCTTTCGAGGTGTTTAGACGTTTTTGAATTCTGCCTGCGCGCCGGCGATCGCGGTACCGTTGTATACGGGCGCTGTTTGTTCTCAAAAACGCGTGCGCGCCGCGCTATCAATCGACTGACGTGGTGATTTTTGTTTCAGATCCCGATGGCGGACTGGCTTCCGACAAACTGAATTCCGAAAAATCGTACAAAAAGGTAAGTTATTATTATTATTTGTTTTTTTTTCCTTTAATACCAGTATACCCGTTTTCAACACTAGTATAGGTACCTGTTGCGAAAATTGACAATAGATAAAATTTAGCTGTCACGTATCACGATTAATTAATATTCTAACACCTCATGCGTTTTAGCATTCATTATAATACGATTTATAATTATTAATATAGTTTTTAACCGAACACCGAACAAGTGTGCCCACAGAAATATTATGAACTATGCAAGTGAAAGAAAAGTCACACTACTGTTAAAGAATTTAATACTTACCAATTATAACGGTGTAAAAAAAACATAATTTTACGTAGAAATTACCGTACTTCAATAGATATGAAATACAAACCGAAATCTAAAAAAATGTTTGCATCATAATATATAGGTCTATATAACTTTTTTTTTAATGCGATTAAAATAACACAGATAAATGTAGCCTCCATTTTCACTAATAATAATTGGGTATTAAATGGATAAATGACATAAAATATCAAAACCACGAAAATTAAACGAAAAAATAATCAAATTATTATTTTAAATATTACATTGAAATTGATCTCTTCCAGGCCTTATGCAGAATATAATTTTGTTTTCTTTATAACCATAGATTTTTAGTTATTTAGTACATCATTAGTAGGTATTATCCGTTATAACTATTATCTATGTTTGTTTAATATTCTTTGATATTATCATACACACTATTTCATTACATTATTTCATCGGGTACTGTTTTATAAATGAAAAAAACTTAATATTTACTAAAAATATCAAGGAGGCATGTGACCTGGGGGCACTCTTAACGCCGAATACCTGTTGTTAGTCAAATACCATTACAATAAATAAGGAAGAAGATTTAAATATTAATTTTATCATAACATAGATAGATTCCAATGGTACTTTGATAAGTACATGTCTTAAATTTTTTTTTTTGTCATTATTATTATTATTATAACAATATTTATACATAACTTTATTTTTATCGGTATTTATTGTTTTAAGCTGAAAAAATTGTGTTAATTTTAAGTTCAGTTTGAACTTGAAAATGTTTTACTTTTGTTCGGTAAAATTGAGTAGATTTTTTTCAATTACAAAACTAATAAATTAATCATAAAATAATTTGTCTCACCGAAAAATACAACACCCATTAAACCCAGACAATAAAAAACCAAGTTCTTGTTCCTCATGACATTTCTATATAAATCTGAATAATTAAATTATAAACAAAAAATTTCTCATTTATTAAAACCATCTGAAATTGTTATATCTACAACCTTCTGCATGGATTATCCATAAAAAAATGAAAAACCACGTCAAGCAAAAATTCTTATGCATTTAAATTTAGTATTGTCGACTTCAGCACCTAAGAGTAGTACAAATTTAACAAAAAATGGTATAGGCAATCCTTATGAACTGAATCAAACTAAATTATAAAAATAAATAAAATATAATAATTCTGTGTTATTTAATTTATAATAACAATAGTAATAATATAATAATAATAATAATAATAATAATAATAACATAAAAAGAACAATAGTGTTCTCACACAGCACCTAATAATAATAAAAAATTGGCCTCAGAGGACACTAATACAATACTCAAATAATAATACTGATTTTGTCTATCGGCCATAACGTAAATGGTCAACCAATACTCACTAACACGTGACTGTGTCAGGTGGCAGATTTCATCCAGTTACAAGGCAGCACCAAATACATAATAATAATTAGTACAATAAACATACATAACCCGTTTAACTACATTGTTATGTTGTTAACAGGCTAGATTAACAAAGCTAAATAAATTATAATAATAATAAGTTTATTTGTAACCAATGTAACATTAATAATATCAATAACATAAAGCATATGTAAAAAATATAATGGTTACACATCATCTGTAAGCAGTTGCTTGTAATGGTGATACTGAGTTCACAAAAAAAGAAATTAAAAATTAATTACAGTACATAGTATATATATATATATAAAATTTAAATGAGGCTGCAACTCCTGAGGTTATTAGCCTGTAGTAAATACAAAATAGTGGTAATAGAGTATTGGTCTTAAAACTATGGGGATACATTATGTTTGACAATATAGGGAGTTTATAGAATATATGTACATTTGGTTACTTTTCTAAATTAGTTTTGCTAAGCTTGTGTTTTTGAAAAATTTGTATATGTTTTTGGCGTTCTCTTCGCCGAGAGCTTGTTGCATTGTTGATGGGTTTCCGAGGATTTGTCTGGAGCTGGTGAACTTGAGGCATTCTAGTGTGATATGTTTGATTGTCAGCTCTTTGTCACAGAGTTCACAGGTTGGGCTGTCTAACATAGTATATTATACAATAAAAATATTTATTTAATCACTTAACAGAAACTATAATGTATATTATAAGTATATTGATATGGTTGAACAGTTTTGACAAATATAATTACAATATAATATTCTTTACACATTTTTTAAACACATTTAAATTTTTTAAACTTAAAATTTGGTATTTAGTTGAAAACATAGGTAAATTCCTAGAATTAGGGGAATTTTGGAAATTTTCCAAAAGTGGTATTAAATATACCTATATTGTTAAAGATTGATATTATTAAAATGTCTCATAATATATACATGGGTACATGGGTACATGCATTAAGCATATGTTTAAACTGATATAAAAGAAGTAGTAAACATTTTTTAAATATTGAATCAAGTCCTTGCGCATTTAGAGTACTGTAAATGTTATTTGTATTGGATTTAGTTATTTATACAATGTAGGTGGAGATAATTAGTTTCTTTAATAAGTTTTGAAAAAAATATTCTATAGCTTTTATAGGTACAATGCCAGAATTCAATTCCAAACATTAATATAGACTGTACAAAGGATATACAAATTATACGTTTAAATTGAATATTACAAATATATATAATATCTTTAAATATATAAAAAAATCTTTTACTAGTTTAGACCAAATAATTTATGTGAGTATTCCATTTTAGTTCATCATCATAATATAATATCATCATAATAATAATATAAAATCAAAGATATTTAATTTTATCTACTTTTTCCAAACAAAATCAATCCGCCTTACAGTTTTCACTATTACAAGTTGATGAATGTACGTAAAATGTATTATCAGTATTATAAAAAGCTATCATTTTGTGCTTTAAAGTTTATTTTATCTAGTCCTGTTTAAATTTAATTGCAGTAAGTTTTGGTTGAACCATGGTTTGACATTATTTATTTGAGGTCTCAAAAGATATTGATATTTCAATATAATATCAATATCATTAAAATTTGTTGACTATTTTCAATATCAATATCAAATACAAATATCATGATATAAATTTTAAAAAAAATCATGAATAGAATTATGATTTAAGAGTATAAATAAAATTATAATATTCAATTATGAAATAAATATAATATAATCAATGTCTATATTTGATTTGCCCAATACCCATTTAATGGATTAAATATAAAATACTTTTTTTAATTTTAACTAATATAGTGTCCTCTCCAGTATTATGTAACTGTTTTAGTGGGCATAGTATATGAACAAAAAAGTATTTATTTGTTTTTCATATATCATTTTAATATTTTATCAATTATTATATTTTTAACTTTTTCTTTTTCAGTTTAAGTCATTACATTCACAATTGTTTTTTTAGATTTTTAT
The DNA here is from genome assembly GCA_027580255.1 of Therioaphis trifolii. Classification (NCBI taxonomy): domain Eukaryota; kingdom Metazoa; phylum Arthropoda; class Insecta; order Hemiptera; family Aphididae; genus Therioaphis; species Therioaphis trifolii. The sequence goes on along the minus strand of CM050405.1, from coordinate 26,998,778 downwards.
TCTAGATAGTTTGTTTTAGTAATTTTATCAGTATTCTTCGTTTTAGTAATATTATTTGCATTTACTCATAGAATTTTAATTTAAATATTATTACATTTATTTTTTTTTTTTTTTTTTTTTTATTGAGTTTGAAGGCTTCAACATCTTAGGTCATTAGCCTGTTTGTCTTACAATATAACTTGTTTATATATATTTGTCTTATTGCTAGGGGGTACATTTTCTTTTACATTTGGGGGTTTGTGGAGTTTCTATAACTGGATAAGCTTAGTTTATATTAATAATAAATAGTTTCTTATATAAATTTAGCTAGGTCTATGTCGATAAAAAATTTGTAGATGTTTTGTGAGTTTTTCTCGCCTAGTGCGTCTTTCATTGTTGATGGGTTTCCGAGAATTTGTCTGGAAGTGTTGAATTTTGGGCATTCTAGAGTGATGTGTTTGATGGTTAATTGTTTGTTGCATTCTTCACAAATTGGGTGTTCTTCTTTAGTAATTAGGTGTAGATGTGTTAGGCGAGAGTGTCCTATTCGGGTCCTTGTGATAACTATTTCTTCGTGTCTGGTTGAGGGAGAGAGGGATTTCCATGGGGTAATGTATGTTTTAATTTCTTTAAGTTTTTCTGTATTCGGGGTCTCCTCCCAAATGCGTTGCCAGTGATTTTTTATTAGATAATTGATTTTAATGAGTGCGTCTTGAAACGTGATTTTGTTTGTTTTTATTGAGTTGGGTGATCCTATTGCTTCGTTGGCTGCCTTATCGACTAGTTCGTTGCCTGCTATACCTGTGTGTGAAGGGACCCATAAGAAATCTATTTTCTTTTTTGAGTTTGATAACATTTCTTGAATGATTTGGGTGATTTCATTTTTGGGATAAGGGTTTTCTAGAGCGAGGAGTGCACTGAGAGAGTCGCTTATGATGAGTATTTTTTCTGACTCTAAAGTCATAGCGTGTGAAATAGCTTTTTTAATAGCTTGGTTCTCAGCGGAGAAAATGCTGGTTTCGGGAGGGGGTTTGAACAATGAGATTTTATTATTTTCCATAAAAGCGAATCCGGTGCCGTCGGTAGATTTTGATGCATCTGTGAAGATTTGTATGTGATGTGGATATTTTTCTTCGATTATTTCTGAGTAGTGGTTTCTTATAGTTGATGTTGGATAGTATTTTTTATTAAATTTGAGGAGTTCAGTATTGGGTTTAATATTCCATATCCACGGTGGAGATGAAGGAAAAATAATTTTATTGAATGTAAGGGGATTGAAGTTAATTTGATCTGAAATAGTTTCATAAATTTCATAGATGGTTCGAGGAGAAATGTGGCAGTTTTGAGTATTCTGGTGTCTTCGGGTTAGAGTTTGAGGTAAGTGATTTTGTGATTTTGTTACAAATTTCAAAGTTTCTTTAATCCTTCTGATATCAAGGGGAAGTTCTCCAGCGTTGCATATAATGCTTGTTGTTGGGCTTGTGCGGAATGCACCAGTGGCAAGTCTGATACCTTGGTTGTGTATAGGGTTTAAAATTTTAAGGATGTTGTTTTTTGCTGTGTTATAAATGACGGCTCCATATTCCAGTTTTGCTAGTATGGTTGCTTTGTATATAGTTATAAGACTATTTTTTTCTGCACCCCAAGTATGATGAGATAAAGTTTTCAAAATTTTCATGTTATTACTTGCAATAGTTTTTAAATTTTTTAGGTGTGTGTTCCAATTTAGTTTATGGTCGAATGTCATTCCTAGTATTTTGATGTTGTCTGTGTATGAGATGATTTTATTATTTAGTTTGATATAGTGTAAGTTTTCGTTACGTTTTTTATGAAATATGATACTTTGAGTTTTGGATGGTGAGAAAATAAATCCTGTTGATGTTGACCATTTGAGGAGATCGTCGATGGCTTGTTGTATGATCTGGACTGTTGATTTTATGTTTACGCCACTGCAGAAAATATTACAATCATCTGCGTAAATGGAATATTTAATGGGGGGAGGAATGTTATCGAAAATGTTGTTAATTGCGATTAAAAACAAAGTGACACTGATGACTGAGCCCTGAGGAACTCCATTTTCAGTTGTGTGAGTGGTTGATATTGTTTCGCCAATTTTTATTTGGAATGATCTGTTCTGTAAGAAGTTAGTAATGAAGGTGATCATGTTTCCTGTGATGTTCCAATTACGTAAGATTTGAATTACTCTCTGTCTCCAGACCATATCGTATGCTTTAGTTAAGTCGAGAGCTACAAGAATTGTATGTTGTTTAATTTTGGATGCATTGCATATGTGTGAGTGGATGTTGGATAGCGTATTGAGTGTGGAGTGGTTTTTTCGAAAACCGTATTGTTCTTTATTGAATTTATTGGAAACTTCTAAGTGCCAAATGAGTCTTGAGTTTATTATTTTTTCTAGGAGTTTACAAGTTGTGCTTATGAGGGAGATAGGACGGTAATTTTCTATAAGGAATTTATTTTTATTAGGTTTTGGGATAGGGATAATGATCGCTTTGCGCCATTGATTGGGGAATAGTCCGTGTTTCCATATGATGTTATAGATTTGAAGGAGTTTCTGTTGGGCGTAGTTGGATAGATGATGTAGGAATATATAGGGGATATCGTCAGGGCCTGGACTTTTGCTTTTGCATTTTTGAAGAGAGTGGTTGAATTCGTTCATAGTGATAGCAGAGTTGTAAGGGGCTTCGTTATGCTGTGGTGTGGGGTTTATGGCTGATGACTTTTCGATTTCTTTTTTGAGTTTTAGGAAAGATTCGCTATGGTTTATATTGCTGCTGTTAGTTTGAAATTGGTCGGCGAAAGCTTGGGCAATTTCTAGGTTAGTTTTAATATTTTCCTCCTTGTATTTCATGATGTTGGGTATTGAGTTGAATTTATTTCCTTTGAATGATTTGATTTTATTCCACATAGTAGTGGCGGAAGTTTGTTGGTTAATTGTGGAAATGTATGTTTTCCAAGCTGTGCATTTGCTGTTTTTGGTTATGAATCTTGATTCCGCTCTAGCTTTTTTAAGTTCTATGTGGTCAGATAAGGATTTAGTTTTTTTGAAGCGGTTTAATTTTTTTTTGTAATTTATTATGGCTTTTTTGCATTCGGGGTTCCACCAGGGAGTAGTTTTGGAGGTTTTGGATCGGAAGGACTTTCCTATGGAGATATCTGCTGCTTTTATAATAATATCGGTGAAGGAAGTCACTATGGAATCTATTTTGTTTTGATCTATTTCTGAGTTCATTAAATTTTGTTTTTCCCAGTCTTGGTTTTCTAGATGATAGTCTACTATCTCGGTAAAAAGATTCCAGTTTGCTTTTTTGAGTTTCCACCGTTTAATTGGTTCATTTGGTGAAAATTGATTGAACATGTTGAGATGTATTGGCCAATGGTCGCTACCATTATAATCATTGAGTACTTTCCAGTCGATTTCTGGAGCGATGTTACTACTGGATATTGTTAGGTCGATGGCAGATAAAGAGCTGTTTGTGGTGTTGTGTCTTGTTGGGTCACCATTATTTAACAATGTCAGTGAAGTGTCTTCTAATAGTTTTTCTATGATTTTCCCACGACTATCTGTTTGAGAAGATCCCCATATTGTGTTTCTGCTGTTATAGTCACCAAGAATTAAGAAAGGTTTTGGGAGTTGGCTTATTATTGAGTTAAGTTCATGAAATGAAAGGGGGGTACTGTCCGGGAGATATATATTGCAAATAGTGATTGTTTTCCTTAAAAAGACTTGAATGGTTATTATTTCTAAGGTTGAGTTGACGTGTATTTCTTTGCTGTTAATGTTGTTTTTTATGTATGTTGCAACTCCGCCACTTGCCCTGATTGCATTTGGGCGATTTTTTTTGTATCCGGTATAACCGTTAATGTTGCCTATATGGAGATTTTTGAAATTTGTTTCTTGTAAGCAAATAATGTCAGGATTTTGTTCGTATTTAATACGGTTTATGTCAGTGTTATGTTTGTAGAAACCATTGCAGTTCCATTGAATTAATGAACTCATATTTGGATATTAGGTAAAAATTAGAGTAGAGAAGGAAGATTGGGTAAAAGGATAAAAGTTTTGTTTAATTTATTGGGAGGGAGGTAAATTTTCTGAGTTGGGCATACTTTGGAAGAGGAGATTTGATAGTTTGGTTATTTTAATTTTTAATTTACGATCTGTTAATAGAGGTTTTATCTTTTCAGCTATTTTGAGAAGGTCAAACGCATTTGTCCCAGTTTCCTTGCAAAGATCATGTATATTTACATTTTTATTTGTAAAATTTTCGATGATGTATCTGAAAGTTGTACTGTTTGGAAGGGAGTCTTCATTCTGAGTAAAGATATCAGAAACTATTTCCAGTTGTTCGTCTATATAGTCCGTAGTACTTTGTAAAGAGGAAGTAGAGCTGGAACGATTTTTTGCTTTTTTGTTGCTTTTATTGTTTTTTGTCTTGTCTTGAGTCGAAATGATATCTTTTGTAGCTGTATTTTCTAGTAGGGGGTTTGGAGATTGAGGGGAAGATGGGCATGAAGATAGTGGCGCTGGTCTTTTTTTTGGAGCTTGGGATTCAAGTGTTTCTAATGTGGATACATTATTGGTTTGTTGGTCATTTTGCTTGAGTTCTTGCATATGTGATTTGTTGGAAGTGGGTGTGTTTGCGGTGGTTTGAAGTGTTGGGGTATCGATTTCTGATTGATTATTTAAGTGTTCCATTTGTTCGGGAGATTTCGAAATGAAGAGTATGTTTTTGCATGATGATGATAGGTGTCCGGGTTTTTTACATAAAAAGCAAGTAACAGTGTCGTCTGTGATAAATATTCGATATGTCGTATTATCTGAAGAGACAGTAATCGATCCGGGGAGTTTTGTATAGTCATCTGGGTTTATATATAACTGTCTACGGAAACTCGTTATGTGCGCGAATTTGTCGAGGTGGAAGCCGGCCTTTAGTGTTGTTATTGGAGATGTTACTTTTATATCAAGTTTTTCTAGTGCTTCAGTAATGATGTCATTAGCGATAGCGGGATAGACGTTTGATAATATAATGCGTTTTGATGGGTTAATTAATTTACGTATTGGTAATTTTAGATTATCTATGTATATCGCTGGGTGATTTGTAATTAAATCTTCTACTGTTTGTTTATTTTTAAGAAATATACAGAAACGATTGTTTGAGATTCGTGATGCAGAAATGATGTTGGATGGATCTGTAATATTGCCTAATGCGATGATATATTGAATTTGTTTGATGCCATCGATTGAATTAATTACTATAGCTTGGTCCATTTTCGGTAGTACATAGTTTGCAGTTGTTTCTGCGAAACTTTTTGTTTGATTGGTATTTTGTGGTGGGTTGGTGGAAGTAGTGGAGTCGTTTGAGAAGCTAGAAGAAGGAAAAGCTTGGGATAGGGTTGTAGTGGGTTTGTTATTTTGAGTAACTTTTGTGTTGGCCGCCAATAGTTTATCATTGAGCGATAATTTAGTTTTTTCCGATTCTATCGGCGGTGTGTTGGCTGTATAATTATTCATGGTGAATAATTATCGTTTTCTTTGCAATTTATTTTATGTGCGGTAAACGTTGATTATAGTAATGTATGTAATCATATTACCTGTTTGGTTTTGTATTGTGTAGGGTCACTTCTATCGGTAGATATAAATACGGACGCGATAACGCTACACACGTGTTGCTCGGTCGGGAGTCAAACACGAACTGTATTACATTTATGTAAGTATGGCTAACATGAATTAGTACTTCTTTCTTGTACAAGGAGTGAAGTATGAAAGTATTTTGGGTATAAAGTTGATTTAAATGGAGTTATTTTAATTTAAAAAAAAAAAAAATTATTTATATATAATTATTAATATGTAAAATTATACCTAATACTATTACATAATTTTTTTTATGTATTTTATCAACTGGTGATTTCCTCTTCTTTGCTTGCATTGTGCAATGCCAATTTGACAATTGGTCTCTTCAACTGAATCCCGGAACAGAACTGCACTATGGCTACTCGAACTACGATGTCTGCTCCTCGATGCGTAGCAATAACACGGGCAGGGCTGCAAGTAAAAAGAGAATTAAGAAAAAGTGATAAAATTGGCAAATTAATGTTAATGCAAAAAGATAAGCACAATTAAATACAATACTCAAATTTTTTTTTCAAATATGCCATACCATTTAAACTTTAAACAATAATAATAATCACAATAAACATAAATAAAATACTAACTGTGTAACCACTAACAAAATACATTCCTTTGCATTAAAACTTAACAATATATCTTATATATTTTTGGTAAAATGGTTAGTAATATTAACACTTTTTAATTTTACAAACATTATTAATTATTAGAATCTAATAGCATATTATAATAGGTAATAATAATAAAAATAATAATAATTAACAAGTTAATATTACTTTTTTTATCATAATTGAATAGTGTTATGCAGAAAGCAACCAACCTATAAAATTTGAGAATCAAGGTTTTTGTTTTATTAGGTAGAATTAAAATATTAAATATTACTAACTCAATTATGACCTGATGGAAAACAAATAAACAAATTAAAACTTGAAGATATCAAATCAATGATGCACCTTATTCCAGTAAACGCACATGCATTTTATTCTAATTTAACTAGAAATAGTGTCACCAATGAAGATATTGGTGGCTATAATAAAGTATTTGATTTTGAAATTGAAACTGATTAAATAAATTAACAAATCATTTTTTGTTTTTATTCATTATAGGAATGTTATAGCATTATTTGTTTTCTATGTTTTATAATATTAAAACTCAAGAACAGATTTATTTTTAATAATAATGTTAACTACTAGTCCAATTGTTACTTTACTATTTTAAGATTTTGTAATTATTTTTAAGAACTTTATAACATTAAAACTCAAAAACTGATTTATTTATTTATAGAAATAATGGATAAGGCCCTTTGTAAATTAATGTAGTTACATACTATTTAAATACAATCATAAACAATAGAAAATTTAACAGAAGTGATATAAAAAGAAAAAATTAAGTAACAATTTTTAATTATTATTATAAGTCAAAATGTTACATTTGTTGTAGTTTTAATAGACTTCTTATTTACTCTATTATGTGTATTTTTTATTTCAGTATAGTAATAATATTATTTTAGTTTGAATTTTGAAAGCAATCATACTACATTTTTATATTAATCACAAATCAATCAACCCACATAAGTATTAAACATGTTGATTGTATTAGAAATATATTGCTACTGTTGGTATGCTATTAATATATATATATTATATATATATTCAATTAATACATTTTTTTTGGAATTATGCCATATAAAGTGAAAACAAATTTTAAAAACACTGTTTTTACAAAACTTAAATTCTATTCATATAGAACATTTGTGAGATGGCTGCTTTCTGCATAATGCTATTCAATTATAAAACTCAAAATTTTTTCAAATTGCCATACCATATAAACTTTAAATATTAATAATTATTATACAAAAAAAAAAATAAATAAAAATAATATAAAAATTGTGTAACGACTAACAAAATACATTCCTTTGTATTTAAACTTACCAACATATTTTATATGTTTTTGGTAATATGGATAGTAATAGTAACACTATTTAAATTTACAAACATTAATAATTATTAGAGTCTAATATCATATTATAATAGGTAATAATAATTAACAAGTTAATAATATTTATTCAATCATAATTCATACTTAGGAAACTTTATAAGAACTCAATTAATTTTTCTTTTTTTTTTTTTTTATCAAAAATAGTTAGTAAAGATGATTTATTTTTTAAATTTCCTTTTGAATGACATCAGCCTCTTTATTAACCTAACTTTTCTAACCTTTTCTAACCTAACTTTTCTTACTTTGTTCACACCTAATATTGCATGTGCCAATTCGGCTTCTTCAAGGTTTTAGTACTCCAACGCTATTTTCAACCGTTTATTCGCTTCATTAAATAATAACTTATTAGCAACTCCTAGTTTAATAGATTCCACTTCTCATTTTTTTTTTTAACTTTATTTAATTATATTTAATTGATTTTTGTTCATTTTTCAATTCTATTTCAATTTCAGCTTTAGCAGTTATCTTTTTCATTTTTTCCTATTCATTATAATTTTTGTTTTGCATTTTTATTTCTTTTTATTTATTTAAAAAATCTTGGTAATGTTTATGAGTTCCTCTTACCATTGTTATCAATTCTTTGGGTATTAAAATCAAATGAAGTTTATTATTATAATGTGTTAATGTATCTTTTATTCAATAAAGAATAATTTAAAGTCCTCTTATTCACTGAAGCTTCATTTTCAGTAAGCATTTAACCAGAAGAAGAAAAACTTCTCTCTACATCAGCACTCCTGTGTATGAGAGTGCGGCTTTTATCACTTTCACAATATTAGGATATTTTTCTTCTTTGACAATGGATTTTTTACCGAAGAATTGTTGTCAATATAAATCTATTCGATAGTCAGCAATTCCAGTTATATATTTTTTAAGTTGAAGTAATCTCTATTCATCTAGTAACAATCTGTATCTACGTTTATGGACAAATTTCAAAAAATGTTGACGTCAGCACTTTAGAATAATAAAAATTTAACCGAAAATGGTGTAGGTAAGCCTTACGGACTTAATGAAAATAAATTAAATATAATAATCTTGTGACATTTCATTTGTAATTATAATAATAATGGTAATAGTATCTTATTCTCTACTAAAGGCTTTGTCTTGTTGTTGAAAATCTGGTTCACCATTCTTGTCTGTTAAAAGCCAGTTTTTTCATGTCTATATATCGACTACACTCAGCTTGTTTTATCATTTCTTCTGTATATTATGTCTTCCTCAGTCTGCCTCTGCATTTGTATTCATGTATTCGTCCTTCAAATATATTTTTCATTAAGGAATTATACCTAATTAGGTGACCGCACATTTTTCCACTTCTTTCATTTGTGGTGTTTAATATAATTTTTTTTCCCCTACTTAGTTTAATACATCTATGTTACTTTTTCTTTCTGTCTTGTTGACTCCCAACAATCTTCTCCATGTCCACATTTCCACGGCTTCCAACTTCTTCTTTTCTTGTCCATTGATAGTCCACGTTTCATAGCCATATAATAGTACACTCAACACAGCATTTGCCAAATTTTTCTCATATTTATATCAAGTTTTTTTATTTGTAAGTAGATGTCGTTTCTTCATAAACACTGTCTTTGCCATAGCTATTATTTGCCTGATATCTATTGAACATTTACCATTGCTTGTAATCGTACTTCCTAGGTACTTAAATTGTTGGAATTGCTGTATTAAGTTATTATTTACTTCCAACTTCACTAAGGGAATTTTTTTAGCTTAAGTCACCACCATTGTTTTTGTTTTATTTGCATTTATTTAGCTTTGAAAAATTTGCTTTTGTTTATATTTGGCCCAAAATCTTCATTGTTAGACTCGATTATGTTTGCAATATTCACAATAAATCGGCCACAGCAAATAATAATAATAAATCGGCATCGGGCGGCACCAATACAATAACAATCGAATCCTAATACTAATATGGCCCGTCGACCGTAACACGAATAATGGTCGACCGATACTCACAATAACGCGACTGCGTCAGGCGGCGGATTTCATCGCGCCGGGGACGAAATATGATAATGATCGATACAATGAAAACACACGACCAGCGTTCGTGGGCCGGCCGCGGTCGCCGATGAACGACTCGACAGACGAACACGCCGCTGCGGCGTGAACGGAACAGGACGGACCACGGACTCGCCATCTTCTGCCGGTACAAACGATTGACCGCCCTAAAACCGGGGAAACACGCAAATATGAGACAAAAGACACGGAAGTTCGTGAACGATACTCACCAGACGGAAGAAATGACAACGCGGCTGCAGCACTCGCCCCGTCGACGCCATGACGGAAGACGATATGGATTATGGAGAGGAAAAAGAGCGGCTGCCGCGCGCGCTCGGCTTTGACGACAATTTTGACGAACGCAAACAATAAATTAATAAATAATTATAAATAAATCGTAAACAATCGAATTCGACCGACACCGTGAGAACGACTTGACGAAACGACTCGACGAGATCATGGGCCGAGCACAGCAGCAGCTGACGCAATATCGAAAACACGAAAACAACGGTCGTAATCACGTGACCAATGGCGACACACCGCACAAAAACCGGTTGGTCACCCGCGGAAGCCTATATAGTGCGGCTATCGATGACCGGGCGTCGTGACTGCGGATACGTCATTAGGTCACATGAGAATGATAACACGGCGTACAAATACTCGACGTGAAGACGTGCGTAAATGTTGACGAGGACGTGTCGTAATCTTATATCATCGAACTCGGTCATTGATCAACGATTATCGAACAGAGGTGTAGCCACTTGAGCTCTACGAAAATACCTTTTGAAAAAATGTTTTATTTGATATTTAAAATGGATTTTATTCCTATATAGTGTTCAACTAGTGGCGCCAGCGTGCACGACAGTGATACTTGTACGCCAGTAAACGTTTACACGTAGTTCCACTTTTATGCCGCCATTGCATTGTCTGTTGTGTGGTTTTCTGTAGCGCGGTTTTTACTTTTTACTTAATTTTTTACTATTCATTAAAATTTTAACTATTTCACATTGGGCTTATAAATATCGTCAACTCCTACTACAGATTTTTTACTTTTATTTATTTTGGTTAACTCTAAAGCAGCGATTCTTAACCGGGGGGTCACCTACAATTATTTTAGGGTCGCCAATTCGTGTGGGAAAAAATTGTTCCACTTAGAATCTTATAATTAAGAGCCGTAAATAAAATAAAATGCAATTAATACTTAATAAATAAATTATCATCGTTAAATGAAGAAAAATTATTAATTGAGTAGTATTCAGATAAAGGGTTGGAACAAATTTGTAATAGTGATAAAAACGTAAGTAAATTTTGGATAACCATAACAAGTCACATAATGCAAATTTTTCTTATTTATTCTATCTATTATCACGTTTAAAACGCTTTTAATAGGCGGGATATCGCCTATAACGCTATCCCGCAAAATGCGCGGTTTTACGATTTCCCGTTCGAGAGCGTCTTAACGAGGTTTTACTGTAGTTTGATTTTCTTAAATTCAAACTCGTCTGTAATTAGCATCGAATGTATTTCGAATCGGGTTCGACCCGTTTATTAATCGATAAATGAATCGTCGACCTGGCCAAAAACGCGTCGCGAAAGTCATTAGTTGTTCACGTACATTATTTGTATTCGAAAAACGCCCCTCGAAATTATTTTCTCTGGGTGTAACATGCACACCGACTCTGTTGTCTAATAAAAAATTTTATAATTATTACATTATTGGTTTTATTTCGACGACGCCGGAAGTTATGTATGTTATTTGGAAAACGTTCAGCTCAATACGATTTTATTTTAAAACATGTACATATTTTTATCGTTATTTAAGTACCTACCCCCAAAATTTGTTTAAGTGTGCTTAAAAAATTTGATTGTTTGAACGTGCTCGTGGACTGCGGTCGAGATTGATAAATCCGCACGTGCGCATGTGATAACTCTTCACTATTAATGCCCTCGTCGGGGAGGATGACCGGAAAGAGACGGAGAAACAACAGAACGTATAAAACCCTTTTCGTGATATCGTTTCCGCCCCAGGGACTGTTTTTCACCTGGTCGACAAATTTACGATACGCGATGTAAAACGACTTTTTATTTTAGGCGATTTTTTTCATTTATTTATTTTTATATTTAAGTTCATATATTTTCATTTTTTTTAAAACTTTTATGATGGCTCTCTCTCTTCAGATAATTTTAAACGCCATTTTTAATCTGACATCATCACGGGCCAAGGGTTTAAATGTTAATTATATACGGTCGTTTACTCGTAGAACATTGCACGCTGATTTATACGCGACAAAACGTTCGGCCACAAACGCGAAATGATCGTATCCTACCTACAATCATTTCGTTCGCATCCGAATATATATATATATTTTTTCGTCATTTGAATCTCAAACCCCGGAAACATTTTCATTTTATATTCGTTGCGTTCGTTTTGTCGACCGTCAAACAATAATATTAAAAAATAAGTATCCGTCGGACCAAATATAGTGAATCGCGTGAGCGTCACTATATATCGAATTTTCGATTGTGTTTCGTCGTGTTTTCATTTCCTTGCGGTCACAACTCACAAGGACGTTGCGCGTATAATACGTTTTCAATTTAAATCGCAATCAAATCGCGTCTTAAACTGCACAGTTAAAGTTTATCGCCTTGATGAAAATAGTTTTACGGCGAAGAGACGACACCTCGTAATCCCTTTCCTATTTGATAGAAGACTCTCATGTCTCATAAATACAGACGAGTATAGGTAATAAAACCACTGATTCACGGTGCCTGTTTTATTGAAATAAAAATAAAAACGAACACAATTATTTTATTCAAAACAGTTCAAGTCATTTTAAGCTCCGTGTTTTTGCTTTTGTGCAGTGCCGGTGATATTTTATTCGTATTTTTCGAAAAGAAAAAATGTATTTAATTATTTTTATAAGATTTTTCAGTGACAAATTATTATGCCAATTACGTCATCTTTCTTTTTCGTTAGTTGACCGTCGTTCAAATTTTAGGAAATTTTGACCTTAGACAGATTCTTATTGATACCAAAAATAGAAACACTTATCTCGTGATATTTATTTCAAAATTGAATTTACTATTGTCGTTGATTAACATACAATTGTTTTTTTTTTTTTGGTCAATATAATGTGCAAATTTGTATTACAATTTACAATACGATACACCACGCTTATAAAAATCGATTTAATTGTAGCTGTCGATAACAATAAATATCATTAAATAAAAATATTTATAAATTGCTGCAGTATCGGATACTACTACCATTTTTTGTTTTTCATACGAGTTTCACCGACTGCCGACGTCTTTACGAAACGAAATATAATCGATTTCAATCATTTAAATTCAATACGATATCTTGGTGTTGACAATTCACATAAAAGTGTATCGGTCGATGTCAAAACGAGTAAAAACATTTCCCTCGTAACGATTATTAGTATTATATTTAATCCATAAACAATGTTATTCAGACGAATTTCTACGAACTCGTATACGAAAGCGTATAGTCGCCGTTTAATCTGTTTGCCAGACTATCCGCTGACCCACGAATAATTTCACGCCCTCTCCCCTCCAAATTGATTTAATTTTGAGAAAAATTGGGAAAGTCGACCTTTTCGTTTTTAGTAGGTAAAAATAAAGTTGCATTGAGTTAAAATCTGTATTATGTCGACTGAAGAAAGCAGCACTGAAAGTTGGACTTCATATTGATGAGGACAAAACGGAATACAGGGTCGTAAGAACACCAAATACGATCGGATTATACCCATCTCTTAATGTCAATAATCGAAATTTCATAAGAACCGAACAATTCATATACCTAGTGTCTATACTTTCGGAAAGAAATGATATCGAAAAAGAAATAGAGGCGAAAATTCAGTCAGGAAATAAATAATGCTTTTATGGTCTTGCGAAATTACTATGGTCACGACCACTTTCTAGTGAGTTCAACCTACAATTGTATATCACAGCAATACGACTCGTAATTACTTATGGAGCTGAAACTTGGCCAATAAGAAATAGTGATCGAGGAAAACTCGCCGTGTTGGAAACAAAAATTTTGCGAAAAATTTTTGGACCTGTAAAAGACTGGTTAAGTGGAGAGTGGAGAATAAGAAAAAACAAAGGACTAGAAACGCTCTTACATAAATCCAGTGTACTGGAAATGGTATTATGATTACAATGGGCTGGGCATGTTTTGCGTAGTCAAAACCCACTCATACGCACTGTAATAGAAGAAAACCCTACTGGGAAAAGACAGCTGGGTAGACAACGTATGAGGTGGATCTTAGGCGTAGTGAGGGATGATGTGAATGCGTTGAGAGGAGGTATGGACTGAAGACTATAGGTATCGGATAGGAAAAACTGGAGACAAGAATGTATATGTCGAGATGGTCCTGGTGGCCGAGAGTACCGGAGAAGAAGAAGAAAAATAAAGTTTTAATTAAAGACCTTTTTTTCTGTTTTAATTAGTAACAGTATTTACTCTTTGCTTAAGAGTTTCAAATTTTCTAGTTTATAATAAAATAACGATTGCTTTATTTGTTCGCGTGAATAAGTAAATAAAAGTTTAAAATTATCAAATACATATATATATATATATATATTTATTATTTGAAATCTTAAAACAAATGGGATGGTATTTTATCCAATTCATCTAAAGAGCTTTAGCTGTTAATTTAAACAATTTTACAATTTTCAATACGTAATCATAAACAGTAAACGGTTATTGACAATTTTTACGTTTTTTTTCCCACGATTAAAATAAAAAATATAATATCTGTGATGTCCGTTTGCGCATCTCCAGCAATGTGTACTAATAAATTTCGATCCAGAAGACCGGCGCGCTCATGGCGCTTTGATCATTGCTAATATTACGACATACGTAGCGACGTGGCGTATACTGTTTTCACAATCATTAAAATCGATTATATTTGTTTGCAGGTTCCGGCGACTCCCGTGGTGGACGACGATCTCTTGGAGTTTTTGGTCCGTGTGGCCGACAATCCCGCGGAATGGAATAAGATTCGACGTGTTTTAAGTAAGTATATGTGTGATTTTATCATAAAAATATTAAGTTTTTTCACGCGCAAAAAAACATATTTATAATACGAGTATTTATTAACAACGAGAAGATAATCGCACCCGCATCACGACAAAGGCATCATATAAAATTTTTCCCACGAAATCAGAAAACACGGTACGAACAATCGATATATCAATTATAATTGAAGTATAAAAAAATTAGTCGTTTCGATCTAAATATTTCTATAGGTGAAAAAAAACAGGGTATGAAAATCGCCAACACTTTCACATACTTCAAATGGCATCCATACGTAAAAAATTGTAAGAGAATTGTTATTAAAAGTTTGCAGCATTTTTTTTTTTCGTTTTCGAACGAACCTTGTAAATATTCTCAAAAAAAAAAAAAAATAATAATAAATAAATAAATAAATAAATAATAATAACATAAAAAAATAACGACAAGCACAGTTCATTGAGAAACAAAAAAAATTAATTGTTCGTATTCTATTGAGAACATTCTTCTTCGTTCACGTAACATTAAAAATGTGTATTATCATACCGTGTCGTCGACGACGTCGTTCGGAAAACACGGGTAAAACGATTTTCCTTGATTGCGCACGTCACGAGAACGACGACTTTTAACGAGTGTACGTGAACGACGTTTGGATTCACACATTTCAGCAGGTGCGTCTCCAAGGGGGGGCATTCGCCCCCCCCATAAAAATTTTGAATGTATAAAATTACTATTATATCAACAAGATTTTAATGATCAAAATTTTAATTTATTGTTATACCTAAGTAGGAAAAACTAAATCTCCACAAAGATAATAAATTAAAAGATAATAACTACTAATTATTTGGTATCGGCATAGTTTACGCGGGTATAGGTTTATAGAAGAACGCAGCATATATTTTTATAATCGTGGCTTCAGTCTGTCATCGGTTAGATATACTGCAGTAATAACACCATAGCATATCAGTGTTGTCAATATATATATATATAATACTAATAATTAATAATATTAATTATTGTGCAGTCACTAGTCACACACGAAGGGCGCCCTCTATCTACGACCGTTCTACGTGTACGAAATACCAGTAGATAGATCTATTCTGTGGTAAAAGGTCTATGGTGTATACTTATCTGAGTGATTTATTATCTAATTATCTGTAATTATCTAATTATTATAATTATAATATTTCATTGTACAATTGTATTTATTTATTATCATTATTAAAAATACGTAGGTATAATAATATATCGATTTTAGGTTCGCCCTCCCTCCCCTTGAAAACTGTCTAGGGACGCCCCTGCATGCCGGCGATCATTCACGGTGCGATTCGAACAGCCGTTATTTAATCGTATTGTTATGTACAATATTATCATTATATTGTTCGCCCACGCGTTTTTATCGTCGTGTCGTTGGCGACTCGCCAGAGACGTCCTGTAAGAGACGTCGCACAGCCCGTTTCTGCCACTCGGAGCCGAGCTCAGTGGCGTATTTAGGGGATTTCCGACTACGGACATTATCCGATCCGCCGCCTCTACCTCCTCGCTTCTCCTAAAATTTTCCTCAAGACATATATTTTTGAATCCACAGTTTGAAAAATCGAACCCACGAATCGAACCCGCACATTTTTCGCTACCTACGTACGTATTATACTGGTCCGTACCGTATTGCGCGTGCGTATGTAGGCAGCTGTTTAATTTTGATCAAACGGACGCGACTGTTTACGGTTCGAATCGTAACTCTAAACCAAAAAACATACGATGCGTATAAAAATTCGTCTAATCAAAAAATCGGTCAAATTTCATTTCGTCAAACGAATAATACTTTTTGTAATTTTGTGGAAAAAATTTTTTTTTTCAATTTGTCGCCCTTCATATTATGTCACCGCTCTTGGCCCGCGTCTAAAGGGCCTGTGTCTAAAGACGCCACAGGTCGTGCGCCCTCGCAGTAGGCGCACGCTATCAGATAATAATACGAGTAATAATCGAAAAAACAAACAGTATTTTCGATCACGACGCGTGCACATGGATTTGCGCCACGTTATCGAATGGGCGAGTATTCGAATTGATAATACCGTGTCGTTTACGACGTGATGAATGTGTCGTCCACGGACGGACGGGATAAAAACACGCGTTGAAAAGCACACGCGGTCGTCGCCGGTAATTACCCGTGATCGATATCGTCACTGCCGAAGCTGGACGTTAACGAGCTAAAAGTCGAAAAGTTAAGTAGATTTTAATTCGATTTTGTATCGTGGTATCATTTTTTTTTCAAATCGACTTTTAACTTCGAGTCAATCGTGTACTGTTATATCTAAATCGAGTTGAATTTTATCCAGAGATCAAAATAAGTAAATTTTCTGAATAATTGTACTAGCTGTCTCTTTGAAATTAATATTTTATAAATAATAATAAAAAAAATATCTAAATTAATATTTTTGTGGTGAAAATATAGAATATCTAAGTATCTTGATAAATAAACTTATTTTCTCTCTCTTTCTTTTTTTATTTCCAGTAAGTTAATTTTTTTCTTTAAATTAAGTAATTTCTATCCTGTGTTATATTATAACAAAATCAAGTAAAAAAAAAAAAAAAACAAATATAAGTAACTTTTAACGTAAATTAACTCGTATTATTTTATATCTACTTAACATCGTACACGAGTTGAAAAAATAAGTCAACTTGTCCAGCTTTGACTATTGCGATTACAATCAACTTGTTTGTCAAACTATTTTCGTGCTCGTTACCGTACCTCACGTCGTTACGAGTCACGGGCAATCGAGAAAACGACCCGGCGATATAAATATTTCAACGCACGAATTATCACTGTTGATCACAACAATATTATTATCATAATCCTTGTTCGAACAACGTTTACTACACTCCTAGAGACGGATTACTGCGTCCCGCCGCGGCGCTCGGCGATTACTCGTACGTTCCCGAAACATCACGTTCATCGGTACGATCACGCGGAGTACGCCAGCGTACGTACAAAATTATCACGAACCGAAATCGAAACGGGGGCGATTTCAAAACCGATTCCCTATACAGGTGAAAATCCAATTTCAATGTCGAATACTCGTGAGTCCTTAAAACTCCGTAGCCGGTAACGGATCCAAACATGAAACCTTCGAGATAGAGAAAGTCGATCGTCAAAACTGAAACTGTAATCATTAACGAAGAAAAAAAAACAAAAAAACTTATAATCATCTAAATGTAAAATATAAAGTAATATAAAAATTATAATCAAAATCGAGACCACGATTATCATCACGATTAAAACCAACGCTCCATGCTGGAATCGATAAAATGAAAAAGCGGTGAATAGAACAGAATTTTTTTCAATAGGTCTCACACCCCGATAACTAAGATCCGATACGTTATGCGCGTATAGCACTCTTCCGTGCCGATGTTTTCCATAAGATTTCTTTATGTTGATAAATGGTTGGAAATGATTTAAGACTTTGTTCGTTTTGCATTATCAATCAAATAAATATATCCATCAAGCGTTAATTAGCTGTGACGTTGGTTAAGGCGCTCAAATCAAATCACTGTAACGTTTTACTTCCGACCGTGAAAAACGAGTCGTAATTTTTTTTATTTCGTGTTGAATATCCGAATGTTTATTATTCCATATTATATTTTTTAGAAGTTTACGATTAATGATCTCCGGAGAAAAAAAAACAGTGTAAAACGTTAAAAACACCGTCGACGTTGTAAATAACGATAATTGGAAAAAAAAAACCGCCACATAATAATTGGACCACTGTTAACATAAATGTTCGTCGACTGGCATCCTCGTTATGGTAACAAAATTACGATTGTAACGGTTTATTAAAATCCATTATGTCGCACGATAGTAATTGATCGTAACATTTTCGTGTCATAAAATTAAATAAAACCGTGCAGCGGACGCGTTTTGTGGAGGAAACGGACGCAAGCATCTAAGACTATAATACAGCACTGTATAATAATGTACATATTATTTTAAACCATTCTGGGCGTGTTTTGCAACGGCGGTAAATATCTACGGAGCGACCCGAACTTGTAGAACTATTCTAAATTTTAAATGTTTACATCTCTTAAACTATAGTGGCTCGTAACTTAGGGGGGGATCTTATATTATAAAAATGAAACACCAAATTTATTACGATCTAACGTTCTATAACATTATTACGTTGTAGCGAGTGATGACCGAAGCGACGCAGACAACGTAAAAGTGTCATATTATCTTAATTAGTGTGACGATAAGTTACCTATATTAAATTTAAAAGAACCTTAAAGTGTTTACTTAACGTTTTAAATTTTTAGATTTTAGTATTATAATAACTATAATGTAATATTAAATATTAATGATGTTTGTATTTGTATGTTGGATAAAAAAAAAAAAAAAAAAAAAAGCAAATCAAATTATATTAACGATTTCATATTTACAAATATTTGTATAATATACATTATACTTTATATTACAGAGAGGACTTTTAATTTTCAAATAAAATTATAATTTTTAAAATATTTTTGGTTTTAAATGGTAGTTAGAATTTTGAAGAAGTTAACAAGCTCAAAAAAATCTAAAAGTTAAAAAAGTAAAAATATCAAATTTTTTCATACAATTTATTGTTGAGAGAATATAGATTACTATTACAGCAATTATTGACAAAAAAAAAATAATGATAATAACAATAATAAATTATAACAATTAAATAATCAATACAAAAAATAGGTATGGCGTTTGTCAGATAGATCTAAGAAACACTCTGTACACGGTAGTAATTAAAAATCTCGTAACTCGACGACATATACGAATAAAACGGTGATGGCGACGACGAGAATCAATCGCAATAGGCTTTAGAGCAATACACCGTTCTCTATTCGGGCGGTTAGTATTTCGGAAACGTTCAACTACACGAGTGGTAACGCGACCCCTGCTAAAACATAACATAATGCGTACGAGAGAGTGTATTGTCGCAAAACGGGAGTTTTATTTGTTTTTATTCTTACCGCGTCGATGTATTACGATCGGAGACCGAAATGATCGTGCTGCATAATATAATATACGTAACCCCGATTTCGTTAATATAATATAATGGCGCGGGTGGCTTTTGAATAATTCCCGCACTACAGAAACCAAAAAAAAAAAAAAACCCAGTGATTTCTCTCCCTCTCTCCTTCTCTATCCAGTCTCTCCCTTCCCCTCTATCACCATTCCTCTCTCGTTCTCTCGACCCCTCTACTTTTCTCTCCCTTTTTCAACGACAGTTCACTCCTTAATGCGCGTGTTCGCGCAAAAGCACTTAGGGGGAATAATCGTGCGACGGAAAAGAGACTTTTGTACAATATGCAAATACGGCGGTCTCGTATTACGTTCCGTAAACATTCGGTCGTTACGAAATTAAAGTATGTACGCACAGTGCGTGTATTGAAAACGGCAAGCGTTTAACGTTCACGCGCCGTGTTTTCCGATTCGGGTCCGCCACGGGAAAAGAACGTCTGTTTTCAAGGTTTGTTTTTCGAAAAGACGTCCCGTCGTTGGAACATATAGGGTCCGCGCGGCTGTTGTCGATCACACGTAATAATCATACGGTTATTAACCAATCGGTCGTGGAAGTATCGCGGGTCTTCGACGAATCTAAGACACCGAAACGACGGGTCTATATGCTTTCATCCCGACGCAGTGGCGGGTTTTTTCGATATTTACCACGATTTTCATGACGTATTTGCCGTTTCCTATGTCCGCCTTGTATTTGAGAACTAAAATATTCGCGAATTTCTTCAGTGCGTCCAATGGCGTGGACCGAAACGAATATTTAAAACAGAATTTAACTCTTAATAAAGTGGTCTGATTTGTAAACTACGAAAAATTCCAAAATAAAATGCAGAAAAAAGAGGACGTCCTCGTTTTTTTATCACTTGTTTTCAAATTATATTTCTTAATGCCACTTTTCTTTTTATCTTTACAATGTATATAAAGTTGTCAAAAATAAAATAGACGACGCTGTAATTTGTGCACAGAAAAGTCGATTTAGATTTGAAAACTATTTTCATAATTGCTTTCAGTTCACGCGATTGGACGTAAGTTTACTTATTACCTACTGATGGAATCCGATAAACATGTTTTAAATCTAAAACACGTAGTTGATTTGAACGTTTACACTTAATAAAAAAAACTCTATATAACCATTAGTGACCGAAAACAAATCAAATTAAAAAACAAATACATACATTTTTTTACATGTGCAATTAACCTTGCTTTAGGGTTTTTATAATTTGGAATGGTTTTAGTCACTTTTAGCTTACGTGAACAAAGAATTATTCATTATTAAGTGTTTAAATCGAATTAATACAATCGCCTAAGTTCGCTCGTCGATATAAGAACGACAGAAGAATTATTTTACATGCGTTTTGTTCCGGACAGTAAATTTTGTTTTGTCATTGACAAATTCAAATAATTATGTTATAATAAATACTTGTATCTAATAACTATACTAATACTGAAGAAAAAAAAAGTAAGAATTAATGATTCACCGTCAAACGTTTTCCGTCCTTTCCGCGGCAGGTCGCGCTTGTTAAGTCAAATCGCTTTACATCCGCCACTATACACAAACGTCGAACACGAGTTTCGAAATCGAATAACCGTTTACCGTATAAAAACAATATTATACTATAATATCATGACGCCCGGTGCGCGTCGAAAACTTTATCCGGATATTTTCAAATGTTTATCCTGTTTATGAACACCGGAAAACACACGTTTCGTCCAATCGACTCGGAACGAAACACCGAGGACGCGACGCGACGATAGTATTGGTTTTTTACTCGCGAGCGTTTTATAATAATTTAATTTTTACGACGACGATAAAATCGTGATATTATTACGTGTCGGTGTTTTCGCGATAAAAGCGTCACCGGAAAAACGACGCCATGACTCCGTTGACCGTTAAACACGAACGCGATAATATGTGGACCGAAGTGTGTTTTCGCACGAGGTAAAAAAATGTAGACACGATAACGAAACTACTCCGCACAGATCGATAGTTATTGAATAAAAGTCGCATTGAAAAAAAAAAACAAAAATGAAATAATAACAACGGTAATAATAATGATAATAATTGATGATAAAGGGTGAAAAAGCCATATCGTCCGTGTCGATTCGTCGGTGAACGAAAAAAAAATCTGTTCCGGACACGATATCACTATACACACGCGGGTTCCTATTGTGTTATTTATGTTATTATATTGTGACGTACAGCCGTTTCATCATTGTGCGTCTGCAAAAAATAATAACTACTCGTAAAATTTCTCTGTTCCACCTCGGGGTTTTCGACAGTTGATTCGATTTATATCGTATCACATTATCGTATCTCTTATTGGCGGCCTTTTGTTCGGTGCGTGCGGCGAGTGACGTGTGTCATTGACAAAACACGCCGATCGTCGAGATTCGTCGGTGGATAAAACCAGACACGGCCGAGGCTTCGCGTGACGACTCGACGACGCGATTGCCAGAATAATGTATAGGGCATAACACGAAAATAATGTTTAAGACTTCTGACATTATACGCGGAATACGCGAGATGTCATTAAAAGTTGTACGAGAAGAACAAATCGTTTAATCAGAGCCTTGATCGTTCAAAATCACAAACCTTTCCCCGCGCGACGGAAATACTGTGTGATTATTAAGTCGTTTAAAGTCATTTGTCAAAAGTTAGTTAAACGAATACGTCTCTGCGAATGTCGTTTATAATTTTCAAAGTTTCATCGCGAACGGAGCATTGCGTGCAGTATATATATTTGTATATATATATATACACATTAGTACGAATTCATAACGTCATATCTTTATTTTTACCCATTCGATATTACATTTTACGCGAAATAAATCAATATAGCCCCGTGGCGCGGCGGGAAACAACGCAATAATGGTATAGTAAATATACACACACGCACACACACACACACGACCGCAGTCAGTTATACAGAGAATACCGTGCGGCATAATAGTTTACGACGTTAAAATATATTTTATGCGCGCGCGTGTGCGAATCGGATAAACGCCGAATGGTTGTACTATATCACCGCAACGGCCGCGTCCGTGCGCGTTTATTTTTATCAACGGAAATCGTACTGCTATTACGTTCCGATAAATCGTTGAAAATAATTGGATTTTTTTCGATCTCGATGGCGACGCACGAGCTCAACGGACCGACAATATTAATACATCGTTAAAAGGCGCCGAAAAACCCGTACGCAACGCTAGGGTGTCTTCTAACCACATAAAATATCATACACCTTATATTGTCATAGATATTATTATGCCGATTCCACCGACTGGAAATTAAGTGTATCGGTTTCGTGCTTCCAGCGTTGAATCACAAAGGAAATTAAAACCAATAAAATCACAATCACATACGCAACGTAGTTACGCGTACACGCCGGACTTCCAAAACATGTCTAGGGGGGCCAAAGAAAACAATATTGAACTTCCGGAAACCGATTTTATTTAGCTTTTCATTTGTGTTTATGCATATTTTTACATAAACTTTTGTGCCGGCACGCATTGTCTCCGCCTCACCCGACGTCGTAGGCAGCAAAATATTATTTTTATGTTTTTTTTTTTTTGAGGGGGGGGGGTAGGTTGTAAGTTTGTATTTTAACTAAAACAATGTGAGAAAAATACGAAAACACTTAAAAGGTTTTATGATTTTATCGTCAAACTTAAAGGTAAGAACATTTTCTATAACGTTATGTGCACGCTATGTTTTAATTATTAAGTATCGTAACTATGTACAATATACAATCAACAGTTATAAGACGCGATCATAACTTACTTAAAAGTTCAAATGTCTTGAAAAAACTGGCGTGTAGCCACAGACAACGTGCTTGCCTTTAAGTTTGATAGGCGGTCAATTTACTTTGATATTAGTGTTGATAACACGAAAGAGGTTCTGCTAACGAAAATAAGTTATGTCGTACGTTGTTGATACAGAGAGAACACACGCGGGTTTGGCGTCCACTCAATATTAAGATTTTTGTACGCTTTTATCGACTTTGACGAATTACTGCAAAGCTTTCATATTAAGCTACAAAATATTTGTAACTTTTTACTGCCAACAAAACTATGACGACGTTATTTTTTATTAAGAACTACGTGGAAAAAAACGTACAACCTGAACACGTCATAAATATAGGTGTACTCGTTGAATTCACGAGTTATTGAGAACGAGGAGTTGACGGCGCGAGAAACGGAGACAATCTTTGATACTGTTTCCGATGAAAGAGTGAACGTTTTTCAAAAACCAAGTCGAATCTCTTTACTGCCTACGTTTTGTTATTTTTTTTTCCTTAAAATCAAATAACCAGTAAACATAATATTATAGTCAAATAAATACACAAAATGTATTGTAGTCACACGATAATATTAGAATGTACAGTATACCGGTGTGAAGACAAAGAAAATTACAGACGAAAAATCACAGCCGTCGCAATTACTATATCTTCGAAATAGTGAAATACTCGAATGTTTATTTATTCTCGTTGTGAACGTATGCGAATTTTTATTTTACGGTTTATAATTGAAGGGTAACAAGTCAAAACGTGTTATTGCCAAAAACGTCAAATTTCAGAAAACACATTTAAAAAAAAAAATACCAAAAATCTATTTTTTAAATTAAATTCAAATTAATATACATTATAAGTAGTTTTTTTAAAATATTTGTCTTTGAGTTTGATGCAAAACGTACTATTTCCGGAGATAATAAATTTTGAAAGAATGAAGGTTGGAAATATTACGTTTTGAAGAAACTTCAACTTTTTAAGCCTTATGTTACACCTTAAAAAATGGACAAAAAAAAAATAAAGACAAAAATGAATTCTTTGATTGTTTTACCATATGAATCGATATTTATCTCGATTTCGTCAATTTTGGCAATAACACGTTTTGACTTGTTACCCTTCAATTCGAAAAATATATAATTCTAACGGGCGTGGTGCGCCGAGCGGGAGAATATTCAATATACGGAGCGTTCGAGCACCGGGCCGTTGCGTGCCCGGGTCTATGCAGTCAATACAGAAACGTATTGTGTACGAACTCGATTGAGACGCACGAAAATTGTCGAATCCACGAGGTACCCGATCGTGTGCACTGGCAACGGAACAGCAAATACGAGCCGTGACGGCGGCACGCGGTTTAATGATATTTCATTGATATGTACGCATATACAGGGTCACAGGGAGTATCGGATCTGGTCGACAGACGCCATGACTTTTGTCACGTCGTGAGTTTGTGAACTCGAAAACGAAAATAAAGAAATACCATTAGTACTACCGTACTATGCGCCAGGTTTTTTTACGAATGAAACGATTCGCTATCTATTTTTTTTGTGGACTTTTTTTTTTCAACGAAAACCGCCATATTTTATGACTTAATATTAAAATAATAAAACAGAATACTTTTTTTTTTTTTTTTGGAAAAATTTAAATTTTCAAAACCAAAAGAGATAACGCGATTTGAAAGTTTTATGTATTAAGGGCCACTGCTCCCCCCCGATGTAATGGATGCATTTTGTCCAGGTAATGACGGGAGCAAAACAAAATTCAGCGCGTCCGTCAAATAGATCTGAAACACCCTGTGTACGCGGGACGCGTTCAAACACAATGCCGTCCGGATAGAGGGTGAGGGGAATGGGAAGGGAGGCACGAAAGCCGCGCTTTCCGTTCGTTCCGCGTATATTAATTGCGAGACAAAGTCAAACAAAAGAATAACTTCCGAACAGACACTGTGACGGTAGGATTCGACTCGCGGAGTTCCGAGTCAATAATTTAGTCCGAGACGTCCGCAAACCCGTACGCCGTTCCGCACATCGCGCCACGGTTAAAAAAAATAAAAATAAATATGAAACGGCGCGGCGCCGCGTTTAGCTATCAAAATATACACATACGCGCCGCGCGAGTCCTAGACGATTTCACACGCGGCGTGACGCGTTTACTCTTCGGACCGGTGGCGGTAAGCTCCGCCGAAAAGTATACGTCGAGTCCGCCGAAAAGTATATGTCGAGTCCGCCGTACGCGCAGGACCCCGTGGCAGTTGATACTTATTTTCATCAAAACCACAAAATTGACAAATAAACGCGAATCGCGTGGTTTTTCGATTGCTCGGAAACGCCGCCTATATCGTTTTGTGTAATTCGTATAAAGATTTTATAAAACGAATTAAACACGATTTAAATAGTAATAATTAAATTTATAACTGATTCGTCTTACGGGATAAAAGCGCTGAATTAAACCGTACCGTCGGCAGTTACCGGCCGGCCGTACCGTAGCCAATGGACTTTGTGCTGATTTATAAGTGATTTAAGTACCAACATTTTTCTAAAAATTCATCTCAGAAAATAGTAATTTTTAATTTTTTACTAAATAACATACTGAAATCAAAATTTTTTAAGTGTGTTCTCTAAAAATACAAAAAAAAAATATTTAAATGAAATTTTATTGTAGAACATGGCCCAACATTAAAAAAAAATGTAAAAATAATGAATAGAAAAAAGTTATTGCATTTGTCAAATAGATCTAACTCATCCTGTATAATATATATATATATATATATATATATTGACTTGACCTAGTAATAACGAATGTCGTTAAAATAGAGAACAAGCAACATCGCATGTCGTTACAATGAAAGTCGTTCAAATCTACGTATAAATTTTGTATTTTGATTCATACTGTTTCCATTTTTCACTAGCAGAAGGAACGAGATGAATGTCTCGTATAATTTAATTCAATATCAGTATACGGTATTATTCATATCATATCGATGATACGAACTAACGTCATTGGTGTTTTGAAAAATTGTCTAGCGGAGCGTATTCGAATAAAAACTTAAACCCGCATTCTCCTTTAAATAAATAAATAAAGAAAAAAAAATCTATACGTATAAATATAGAGAGAGAGAGAGAGAAAGAGAGAGAGAGAGAGAGAGAGAGAGAGAGAGAGAGAGAGAGAGAGAGAGAGAGAGAGAAAGAATTTAAAAACTTGTGCGTTCTTCAAATACTTTTTCAATAAACGTGTTCGATATGTTTGAAAAAAAAATAAATAAAAAAAACATCCAAGTACAAATGTTATCATAAAATTAGATACGTCTGTGAATACAGCGAATGACTCTACACATGTTTCAGTTGATACAAAAGCGAGTCCTGGGCACTTACACGAGACGTGTATACGAGTGCTCCGATAAAAAAAAAAAAAAAAAAAAGATAATAACAACATAATTGAAAACGTTCGGAAGACCAAAATAAAAGAAAAAAAAACACGAATAAATCATAAAAACGTTTTTTAAAGTAGCGTTACCGATTCTCGGGGTTTTTCGAAACGTAAAAAAGCAATCGGTACCTACTTAATGCAATTTATTCTATTTTCGGAATGCTGCCGACGCGATAGCGGACGTTCTCGTGTACGTATTTACGTGTAACATATTTACGGCGGTGATCAGATCCAACAGGGTGTCCGAAAATACAAATCGAATCGCATTGACCCGGGGGCGCGTCCGGAAAGCGTCTAAGTACAGGTCGGAAGGACAGACGCAAAAAACACGACGGAATCAAAAATCATAATAAATAATCAAATAGTTTTTACCTATGACTTGATGTAATCGACCTGATTGGTACTTAGTAATTACCAGAGAAAATCAAAACACAATCAAAGAACAAATATAATATAATGTTTTATTTTTTTACTTTCAACACGGGTATAGGTTATACGATTTGATTATAAAAAACGATTTTTAATAAATAATAATGACGATAATAATTCAAATGTCGTAGGTACGTAATAAAAAAATGAAAAATTCTATTTCATAATTGAATGAAAAAAAAAAAAAAAAGAAATGCGATTTTTTCTCATTGATTTACTGGGGTAAAATAATAGTCGCTAAGCACCTACGAAAAATAATGTCAAGTACCTACACGGTTTTTTTGGATACTACGGCACTAAAAAAGTGTACGGTTTTGATTTATTATTAAAAACGTGCGATTTTGTCATATTAAATACTCTCTAGTCGCGCCGCTGTTCGGCAGCCACCACAACAATAAACGCGTGGACGATATAAAATAATAATAATAATAATAATAATACGTGGAACTATATTGTATTATTCCTAAAGGACTTTTCGGTGCGAACGTACTTGTGCGGCGGCACTGTATTAGGCTCTCGTGTCGAGCCACCCCGACCGTGAGCGGTTTCGGAGCGGAGAGGAAACGACGAGGTCGACCACGATATTATTACGGCAACAACGACGGAACTGCAGAAGTGTTTTAACGGCGGCGCGGCGGTCCGTTTCGGTTTACGGGCGAACGGAAGGCACGCTTAATTGTTTTTCGTCACCGGCGACGCGGGGTTGGGGAAGAAAAATATTTCAAATATTAAACAATAAACGTTTTGAACGCGCGTCGTTTATTTATTTGTTTTTTTATCTCTCGTCGCACTCGAATTAAACGACTGTGAACAATATACGCGTTATAATAATATTATTATACGTGCGTTAAACAGATTCTCGTGAAACCCACACGCACACTTAATGGTGTAGAAATAACAGACAAGTGAACAGGAAATCCCATCAAACCGCCGGGTGCGTCATTAAATTACAGTTCAAGATGCTCCGACGGGAAAAACAATATTCAACAGAGTAGAAAACGATATAAAGTGTATTATAAAAATATTATAATAACATTTTGATGCTCGTTTCGATAAAATCAAAAACGACGTGATCAATAAAAATCATCTTGAAAATAATTTAATTGATAAAATGTCTAAGATCATCATTGATGAGACTGTGTGTGTGTGTGTGTGTGTGTGTGTGTGTTTCTATCGAATCATAAAAAGCCGATCATTACGAGTAAACATGAATATTTAAACGACACCGTTGTTTTTAATGTCGGTAGTGTAATACAATAGAACCTCGATTATCCGAACCTCCGTTACAGGAACCCTCTTTTATCCGAACTACAAATTAGAGTATCCGAACGCTCTGTTATCCGAACATTAAAACTCGTTGAAGCACTCGTATCCGTGGCCGCGGTTTATCAAAATAACTTTTGCTTTTTGTTTATTACAAGCGCGTAAATATATAATATAATGTATGTACGTGCGTGAACAGTCAGTATATGATCAAAACGTAACGGGCTTATCAATTAATTCGTCTTAAACGTTTGCAAGACTTGGCTGCAAAAAAAGGGCGTTGCAGCTCGTCGTCAAATGAAAATCGATAATTTTGTCAAAAAAATATAATAAACATAATAATGTGTTCCTATGTATGTAATGTATTTTTAATAATGTAATGTATGTAGTACTGATAAAATATTAGTAAATAGTAATTATAATAATAACTGTTAAAAAAAAAAAATGTTATTTCCAATATCCGAACTTTTGCGTATCCGAACTAGGTGCGGTCCCAATCAGTTCGAATAATCTAGGTTCTACTCTATCCGTTCAGAGTTTGATTCGGAATCTTCGGCCCGCCCGGCACGAGAATTCTCCCACGGATCTAGGAAATAGGCATTTCTAAACGCGACAACAATGTTTTCGTACCACGTTCGACAAGCGACGATTTCTCGGACAGACGACGCCGCAGTGGACTGCCTCGGCGTTGCGTCTATAGCCTTTTGGTCCGTAGGTACCCGAAGTACGATGTAACAAGACGACTATTCGTCCTGATTCGGAACGGGAGTGAAAAACCGCACCGACGACGGTAAAAGCACATTATATTGTATATAATTATAAAAGTCCGTTTGACGTCGTCGTACGGAGTAATGCCGCCTAATTTAATCCGAGTTTCGGGGTGAGCGAACGCTTAAACCGCTTATGACGCCCACGACCGCCGCGCCTCGTCCGAACGCCGTACGCACGGTTCTACGCACGACGAAGGGCATGGGGTCGAATCGAGCGACGAGGGGTGGAAAAAAACGGCCGTCAGCAATGCGTGTTATGTTATCACGGCGATCTGTTCACGTGTGCCCGAGGCGGACGAAATTTTGCACCGGGGTAGACGACGACGACGTCGACGACGGTGATGGTGGCCGGTGCCGCAGTGCGATTTCGTTTCCTCCGGTCTACAACTACAGCTGGATGAAGTGACACGCGTGTGTTTCTCCTCTCGTGCACACGAGCGGGGTAGGCGTTGCGAAAAGCGGTGTGTGAACAGGGGCGTGAAAAAAAAGTTAAAGATAAACCTGCACGACCCCGGCTGGCTCGAAAAGCGACTCTACGTAGGTAGTCGGGGAATAATATTCGTTGTTGCGCCGCCGCCGTTATCGCCGTCATCTGTGTCGTATGACCGCGGTCGAGCACGCGGGTTCCCTGGAGACAGGGTCCGTAAAAACCACGGAAGAGGAAAACGTGCGTGCGGGCACACCGTCGACGGAGGGGCGGGTGATTGTACGCGGTGCGCGCCGAGTGGCGCTTTTCCAGAGCTTATCGGACCGAAGAGATCTGCATCGCTCGCGTGCGCGTGAAAACATGAACTCACACACACACACCGACACACATAATTAGGGTTCGGAAGTTATTGCATTTGCAACTTTTTCGCTATTGTTTGGATTTGTTGCTAAGTACGTTTTAAATTTGTTTCTCAAGAGTACGAATTAAAATCTAAAAGTTTTTTATGCAATTTTTTGCAATTTTGGGCATTTTTAAATTTAATTGCAATTTTATTGATTTTTCTCATTTATAGTACAATTTTATATACCTATTCGACAATTATTAAAAATAATGTGAGTTTGAAAACATGAAGAAATCGTTTATCGTGCAGTACAATCATTTTTAAGGTATACAATTTTTTACTGTAAAAAAGAAAAAATTGTTTTTAAATTTTGATAAAATTGCTTGCAGGTTCATAAAAATCCTGCCAAAGTTTCGTCCAGTTTAACCTAACCATCCAGTTTTATTTTATATTTAATATTTTTTCAATTACATTTTTAATTTTAATTTTTAATATTTTAAAAATTGTATTTATAATTGTACCTAATGTAATTTTCTAATTAAATAAATAAGGCATTATCATTACTTATACCATTAGTGTTTTTTTAAAGTTAAAAGTCAATATAAAAATATTTTAAGTGCAATATTTTTAAACGCAATTTTGGGTATTTTTTAGTGCAATAATGCAATAAATTTTTAAAGATTTTTAGTGCCCTACACATAATATACCGTAGATGACGTGTTCAATAAAACAAAGAAAATAGCCGAACTACACACCGACGATAATCCGTCGTCGAAAAAAAATCCATTCTTGTCAACCGTGATTTATATTACGACTTATCGGAAAGTTAATGGATAAAATGTTGAATATTTAAACAAACAAAAAAATTGTGATCAATGCAAAGAGAATTCAAGTTTTAAACAGAGAGCCCTCTAGCCCAAAAAAAAAAAAAAAATTTGAGAACCCGTACTTAATAGTAGATGTGGTGTTTTGTGAAACGTCTCTCGAACGCCCTATCGAAATCGCGTCTCGTCCGTGAAACGACTCAACAAAATATGTTTACGCGTACATATTATTATAAAACATGATAATTCTGAGTAATGACTTTCATACGGTTGAACCGACCCGTCGAATAGCGATCTATTAATATAAGAGTGACCGCTCGGTGATATTCTTTCTTATTGTGCGATCGCTGCAACACCGGTTTTGTGAATTATTTTTTTAAATTATTCACCGTGTCAATTAATCGTTATCGATTGTTCGTCGTACTTGAGCGTTTTCGAGAAAATCAACAGGGCGAGAAAGCGAGCGATTATCGGGTGATTGGGAATTCATACGAACTTAAGCGGAATCTAAAAACAATCGCACGTGGAATAATATTCACGATAACGAACAAACGAATTACAAGACAAAAAAGGACACGAACCCGAATTTATGATGTTCAATAAAAACGTGACAAATATATTCACGTCGTCGTCTGTACAATCGAAAGCATAAGAACAACAATTTCTTTTCCAACCCGATTTTTTTCGCTCTACAATTACAAATATATATATATATATATATATATATATATATATATATATATATATATATATATATATATATATATATTACAAATCGAACATAAACGAATTCGAAGTCAAGCTTACTCCCTAGTCGAAATTGTATGTATTTTTTTTTTCTTTTTTTTTTTTTTTTTTTTCAAAAAACCGTATGATATCATGTTCTCGAGAAAAATACGTAGGTAGGTGAACCGGGCGCGCCTAAAGCCTATAACTGAAATGTAGTTTCGTTTTCCTTTAAAATCGTAAACGTTTAGATGTAAAAGCGCATACAAGTGCGTTTTAATTATTGAACGAACACGACGACAAACGTATATGATCTCGTGGACAATGTTTCATTTGCAGTCTGTTATTCCGCACGAAACGTGTATACGGTGGTTTTGTCCGGGTTTTTTTTTACAAGGGGACGTGGATCAGAACCAAACGTATTTTCGCCGCAGGTAAAACGAGGAATAATAAAGCGACCTCGTATCAGACGACGTGAGCGTGCGGGTGAAAACATCGTAAATAACGCCGCCGGTCGCTCGCGTGATGTGTTTTTTCGAAAATGAAAAAAAAAGTCCTTCCGAATGCCCCAATGTGTGTGTGTGTGTGTGTGTGTGTGTGTGTGTGTGTGTGTGTGTGTGTGTGTGTGTGTGTGTGTGTTTGTGCAGTGCGAAGAAAAATTAGGTAACAAAAAAAAACAACAACGGCTTACTGAGGATTAATGTCACCGTGTTATTCATGAACAGATGGGTTTATTATATTTTTTTCTTCATAATTCCATTTTTTTTTCGTTTTTTTTTTTTTTTTTTTTTTACGAAAAATAAAAAACGGAAAAAAATAAATGTTTGATTAGACACTCGGTTTTTGCCGATGAATTATTTTCCATCCTTCGGATCGGGTTCTGTCGCTTTCCCATGTGATATTTTATTCATCGCACTATCGATACTTTTATCGTCGTCGATAAAAGATAAAAAGATAAAGGTAAAAGGAAAGGCTATGTAATGCGTTCACATCGGTAGACCCGAAAAATACACACAAATAATACGTCACACAGTAAATGCGAACTATATTATGTAAAATAATTCACCGGTACATCTCTTCTCAAACAGCGGGTCACCAACACACCATGCGCTGCAGTGGTCTTCGAACTTTTTGACTCGCGGTCCACTTTTCTTACCATACATTTTTCGCGACCCGTGTCAGCTTTGATAACCAAAAAAAAAAAAAGTTTATACCATTACATTGATTTTCTTTTTCTTTTTTTCGTAAATGTTTTCCTCCGAGTTAGATGTTGAAGATACCATTGGTAACGTAGTTATGTTTTCGTCTCTGTGTTACGTTTATACTTTTCACCACTTTTCCGAATAAGAAATTTATTCAAAAAATATATATTACGAAAAAAAACTTAGACGACACTATTGTTACGGCTAGACTGCAAGATTAAACGTAACTAAAATTTATATTCTATAGCTATAATGAACTCTTAACACAAAGACGACAGCAGTAATTCATAAAAACAAACTATAAAATTTATAGATAAATAACAGTGTATTTTATCGATAAAGTCGGACTATCGCTATACCGTTACTTAATTTGGTTGTTCCTTTTTATCTTCTACAAATACAAAGTTCGGTTTACTCGAAAATTATTTCATCCGCTGTCATATGAAATAATTTTTTTTTGTCATGAAGTACATAATATTATATAATATATAAATATGGATTTTTAACATTTTAAACAGAAGACCCAATTGGTGACCCAATTTCAAAGCTTACACGACCCAAAAGTGGGTCGCAACCCATTGTTTGAAGACACAACAGTGTTTTCGTACCGTAAGACCATTTATGATTCGCGATACGTTTCCGCGAGGAAATCTGGGTCGTTGCGTCGAAAACATTGATACGACATAATAGCCTTTGATTCGTATAAGTCTGTCGGAAGTTCGCGTTGCTCAGTCATCGTGTCCGATTCGTAACATTGTCTTTATGTCAATAACACATCCGATGTACGCACCGAATAATAGACACGTTGATTGCGCGTGTGACCTACAAAATAATTGATTTTACACGTGTAGATGATTAGACAATAATAATTAAAACGGATAATATGAGACAGTATTGAAATACAGAGAGACAAAGGTCTCTGGAGAAAAATGTTTACTAGTATAACATTTGTTTTCTGTTACTTTTAAATTTTTTACTAAAAAAAAAAAAAAAAATGTATCTAATGCGCTTAAACATAATAAATCTATTTATTTGTTTTATTATTATTATTTTTTTTGTAAATTGAAAATTTGAAGAATAACATATTGTTGTACACCCGAATCTAACCACTGGTGAACTCGGTGAGTCGTGTAAATAAAATGAAGTTTCGAAGAAAAAATTTCTCGTAACGCGCTCGCAGTCACGAGACTTTCAAACAGTTGAAGCACCGAATTTTCGTTTCCAAAGTAATAGTTGTGCAAAACTATACTGCTGCTGCTGCTGCAGTCGTCTGTTCGGTCGCGTATTTTATTCGTTCGTTTATGCGAGATCTTTGTGTTTATCCCGTCGAGTTTCGTTTACTTTACTCTATTGTCATGGTTATTACTATTCTCGTTATTTTCGTTTTGTTTTTATTTTTTCTATGAACCGTGTTGATCACGAAGAAGAGCGCGAAATGATGCGATTCGTTTGCGCGCGTTTTAAACGGTTCACCGGCTGTTATCTCGCCGTATCATTTGCATAATGAAAAATCGTTCATTGTTCCCACAAGCCCGCTGAAATCAAAGTTTTTAAAAATCTCTGAAATGATCTTCGTGCGATGGCCGTGGAAAGTTCATTGTGTGTGCGCGGTACTTATATACCCTTAGATCGTTGACCGTTCGGTTATCGAGTGCGGCGCATGAATTTCGTCCGTACGAGACTCGTACGAGAAGAAAAATCATTTTTCTCCGACCGCGCACCCGTCGGTAGATCTCGTCGCGGTTTCGCTGTACTTATCATTGTATATTTGTTCGGAACTATTTGGACGTACAGGACGTTGGTGGGCCTGCGTCGTACCGCTCGCACGGACAGAACACTGACGTTTCTATGGACAAGGGGTGTATACGAAAAAGGGGTTTCAGTTGTGCAAACCTCTCCCGAAATCGAGAGTCGAAGAAATTTTAATGCTAGCTAGCGTACTGATATATTCGTTTTCACTGTCGTAAAACAGTTTTTTTTCTACATTTTAACCACCTCCGAAGAATAATGTTGTATTATTTAAGTTATATTAACCGATATTTTCAATTACTTTCTGTTGCCATACATTAGATCATTTAAGTGTATGTAAAATGTAATATTGCACTTTTGGGCCTTGTGCCCGTTATATAATAATAAATAATAAATAATAATAATCATTCTGAATACGCGCTGGGTGCCGACATGCGTGGCTATCGTGTTATAATTGTGTTACCAGTAGAGCCATCGTAACATGAAAAACGCTATTTTCGAGCTACAATAATTCGATATCTTGTAATTCCACCAATGGCGATGCCGGGATGGGTCCGAACGGGCCAGGGTCCATCTCGAAAATCTCTATCCACCCTTACCGCGTCAACCCACCTTGGATTTTTGATTTACCTATTTCAATAGTTTGAATACGATTTTTAAAGTATCGCTGTCAAAAGTTGAGTTTTAAATTTAAATAGAAATGCATATTATTAAATGTATTTCCGGGGTTCAGTTTTACAACATAATTCAATTATACGCAAACAGCTGTAAATAATTGTTCTATATTTTGTGCCGTTGGCGGAAATTATTTAACGATGAATCGTATTTTAAAAAATATATATATACATATTTATTTATTTATCGATTTATTTACAGACGAAAATTGAAAAATGTGTTATTTTATGCAGTGATTTGGGCACAGTTGTCGTTATCGTTATTGCCGTCGTCGCATTCTATATAATAACATTACACTGTCGTTTTGCCCGATTGTCACATTTTGTTCGCATATAGTATGGTAAATCGACTGCAGGTGATATCGATCAATAACAATTCGTATCGTTTCCTATTTATTATTTCATCGTGAAATTTTAACAATAGTTTTAATTTCAAATAATTTCAACTATGATACTCATAATAATACGTAGACACAATCTGTTCACTATACCCGGTTATACAAGAGGCTCCGTTTCCAAGTTACAGGAAAGCTAATTGAGAACTTTAATCTGTTATGCGACTCTGGCAGCCTGAATAATATCCGTGGGCCTTTCTTTAGCCCGCCTTGGAAAAAAATCCAAGCGCCGCCACTGTGCTCGCTTACCCGCCGTCGTCGTTAACGGGTTGTTGGAACAGAAGTGTTTAGGCGAATAAATGAACAATATCACTCATCTCCGGTTGCGATGTTTACGACGTGTTCGAAACAAAATTTATTATAAAGCTTTGGGGAAGTTTGCGCGGTATTACCACTGTTTTTATGTGCGACGGGGGGGTTTATCACTCAATTTTCGGCTTACTGTTTGGGAAGGGCTTAGAGCCGTCGGGTCCCTCCCGGATCGCGCCCAAGAGTGGCAGATATTTTAGTGGTCTTGATTATCGCTATATAACGTCGGAAATGTTTCTAAAATTAATCCCCTCAACTTTTCCTCTCAGAATCCGTGCCATCTACTCACTGTGACATAAATCCCAATCACTGGTTCGTTTTTCGAACGTATTTTCTACACGCGTACAGTTGTGTATACATTTTATGTATTAACGGTCGTCGCAAACACTCGACTCGATCCTTCCCAATGCAACGCGGGATTTCATCCATCGACGAACTGACGTCTGTCCGGCCTCTTGCGATCGATAACCAATACGAAATTCCCGAGATCAAAGAAGATCGCCGAGCAACGTGCCACATGTTTTGCGTGCACGTGATCGAAAAAACTAGTGGTGTTACGAACCCAGATCCTTAAGGTCGAACCGAACTTTTCCTAAAATTATCGAAGCAAAAAGAACCAAACTCACAGATTTTTATTCGAACCCATACCGAACCATACTTTTTGAATATTTAATCGTTACTCGAATCGAACTTTAAACAAGTCAAAAGAATCAAAAATAAAAATAAATACACGCCGCAATAAATACTGGGAAAATACAATCGGTATCCATTTTCCAAGGAATTAAATGAAATTATTAATTTATTATTTACATTTCATTATTGCAATATTTTCATCACTCTAAAAAACAATGAGATTTCTCGGGTTCGATTTTCGAATTAAATTGTTGAGAATTTGGTTCGATTCGATTATTCGCTATTTTAAGTTCGATTTTCGATCAGATAATCGAATTGTTCGTAATATTACTGGAAAAAACCCTTTGAAAACACGAAATATTACTGCGTTATATAATACCTAGTATAAAACCACGGCAATATTCGTCAAAATAACCACTGCCGGTTGTGACGTCGCCGCGGAATAATAACTTTAAACGAACCGTTAATCGTACGTTGTAAAAAAAAATCCGGTCTGTTCGGTGTTTTGTTTCGTACTTTCGGAACCCCGTGGCCGCCTTTGCAAGTCGCACGTCATACGCGATCGCAGTCACCGGCGTCCGCGGCCCGCACACGCGAGCGAACCCGTTTTTAGACCGTCTACACACTATTCACTAGAAACTAATAATTATTGCTGGCGCGGATCACCAACTAGTCCACGTCGAGTCACTGCCAGACAAACAACAGACGGCGCTACGATATAGTTACAACGATTGAACAACTAACCTAACCTAACCTAACCTAAATATTATACGATAATAGTTAAATGCACTATCCACGTACACGGTTTTAAGAGAGCATCACGTGTTTAAAATTTTTTTTTTTATCACGAAAACATTTATGACATAAAAATTATTAGAATTAACGTTGCCGCGAGTGTTTCTTTTAGCGTGGACGCTATCCGATAAAATTATTCGATAAAACCTCGGGGACGCACTCGGACTATGAGAAATAATGACGGATAAGACCGTCTTTACGTACGGAGCTATTCATTAGAAACTAATTACGGACGCGAACATCACCAAATGGTCCAAATAGTCGAGTCACTGCCATTGTTATTCAATGGAACACAACAGACGACGCTACTATAGGGTGAACAGACGTCCTGTTTTTCACAGGATTGACCTTTATTTTAGAGTTGTGTCCTGTTGTCCTGACGAACGTCACTCAGGGAGTTTTTTATCCTGTTTTTTCGTCACTCTTATAAAACTACAAATATGTTTGTATTGTATACGTCAAATATATACAAAATACCAAAATTATTAGATTTGATAAGTTTTTTGGAAAAAGATGACAAATCAAAATATGTGAGCATGCAATCCGGAAAATTGTCATCGTTATGGATAAAAAAGTTTTAAGAAAATTGAGTACAGGATAAAGTATTTCAGAACATTATAAAAATTTTAAATTTATTAAGTACCTTACCACTAATTTTATTTATTTATTTTTTTATGTATTGATCTAACCTAACTTTTGTAACTGATTTATACGAATAGAAATAATATTAAATGCATATTAGATACTATTTTAGGTATATCACGTTATATTTTTTATTGGATTAAAAATTGTGATAAAAAATTTGATTAAAATTATTTAAAAAACTATGAAAATTATTTTAGTCCTGTTTTTTGTTTTGTTTAATATGGTCACCCTACGCTACTAGTTACTAACGCGTTATTAATGATAATTTTCATTGTCGAAATTAATTGTATACACAAAATTTCAATAAAAAAAAAAAATAAAAAAAAAAAATAAAAAATGATAAGTTTCAAGTGATTCGACTTACCTTTGTTACCTTTGAATCGCGACAATTTAATATTTTGCTACTGCTCAACGAAGCTTTTTTTGTTTTGTACGAAAGTTTGTACGAATTTAAAAAACGAACAAATGAAAAAATCATTTTCACCAAATACAAGTGCTTTCTTTTGACATCCGATAAAAACATAAAAAATTCTGAAAGAATCAATTCTCTCGCAGCAACGAATAATCGGTGGTGGAAAATTTTTCCGAGGTGTAGATGAACTCAAAACCTTCCATTTTTTTTTTTCATACCTTCTGTAATATAATGACGACAAATGTCTTCCGTCCGTGGACACACGGTACGAACTACAGATTTCTTTCACGAGTACCAGGTATATGTTATGAGTAGCCTCGCGTATAGATTCGAGTCACCAATGTTAGTACCCGATTAGAGATTTCAATCACAGTTTAGTATTTTTCTCGAAGAGCTTCGTGTGTAGAAGGCCTTGGAGTCGAACGGTGGTGTTCTGCGGTCTGCTCCGAACACCGTTTAAAGGTCCGCTCAAACCAAAGCGGTAGCAGCAGTGAAATTTAATGTCCGTACGTTTTAATACGAGCGCACTCACTATCGCGAAATTAATACCGCGGCGCGAAAATGTTACCGCAAGACTGGGCGGGGTATTTTTATTTGTCGCCTATGTACGCATATCTAGCAATAGCGAGACGTCCAGGCGGCGGTATTGACACACGAAAATGAGTCGTTTCTTTACGTATATCTTCATTAATAAAATTTAAAATTTCATCAAAAAAATTTAGCGTCATTTGAAAATAAATGAAAAAATGTTTTGCATCATTTCGTAATTGAGCCATTAAATGATTGAATTCGCCTAAACATTCTATATTT
This sequence comes from Therioaphis trifolii, assembly GCA_027580255.1. Classification (NCBI taxonomy): domain Eukaryota; kingdom Metazoa; phylum Arthropoda; class Insecta; order Hemiptera; family Aphididae; genus Therioaphis; species Therioaphis trifolii. Next base: position 26,959,451 of record CM050405.1, on the reverse strand, counting down.
TGGTATTGATTTCATGAACCCATTTTCGGTTTTCACGTCTAAAAATAAAATTTTACTTAATTTTTTTTATTATTTGTCAATGCAACAGCCCTGCAAACCGTATCCGACGTGTGTCCAATATAATATTGTTGTGTTCTACTGATAATAGACATATCGTCTCTATTAGATACGAATGAAAGAGATTAGTCTACGAAAATTATCAATGTATTGTTACATATTGTTAATATTGAACAGAAATGTCGCGAATCGTGATATTTACAGTTAGTCCGATATAAATCGCGTGTGCGTTCATGTTATTTATTTTATTTCAAAATTTTATAAAAATATAAGTAATGGAAAACAGTACAAATATTGGTGAAATTATTAAAAGCACCAGAGGCAAAGATTTATTATTATTTTCAAATTGTACGTACCGAAAAGTGCATGAATCGAAAAATGCTTCAGTACGATGGCGTTGTACTGTCAGAACTCATTATTATATTATAATAATAATTTATTTCAAAAATTATATGTTATATTACGAAAATTGTACATACTAAACGAAAATTTATATTTATACATTACAATACTTATACATTTATTTATAATTATTATTATTATTATTTTTTATTTATTAAAATTAAAATGTTTCAGCATATTGTCATGCTATTACAAGTTTACTAACGTGTTCAATTACAAAAAACAAATTTAATTATAATTATAATATGACTGATTTTCATATGTTTTATTACTAAACCAAAATTTATATTTATACATTACAATACTTATACATTTATTTATAATTATTATTATTATTTTTTTTTTTATTTATTAAAATTAAAATGTTTCAGCATATTGTCATGCTATTACAAATTAACTAAATTTACTTATTCAATATACATGAAGTTCGTTTTACTTGTGGCGCTAATTACAATTTCAATAAGGTGAACTATGGCGCAAATTACAATTTTTGTAGGTAAACGATGGCGCAGATTACATATTGCCATTTTATTTAGTTTTATTTGGCGCAAATTACCAAAATACAATTTTAGATGTGGCGCAAATTACATATTTTTTATTTTTTTTTGGTTGTTTTTGGCGCAAATTACATATGCCCTTTAAAAGCAGTTTCAGTTAATATATTATAATCCTGTGGTACCTTTTTTGGTCTTCATCGTCTATTACAGCTGCTAACAGTGATAAATCTTCTTCATCTGAACTTGAACTTTCACAATATAGTATATCCATAGTGTAATAAAAATATTAAAAAATAATTAGCAATTTTTCGTTTATGTACTTACTCTGAATTATTTATATTAATCGTGCTAAAATACGCATAGGTACACACGCGTGGGTGTCGCGACGTCGAATAATTCTCGGCGAAGTATTTCGCTCCTGTCAGGGTAGATCGAGCGGTATTTAATATCGATAAATACCGCAGAAATGACCGCCAGTGCTACCGCTTCGTAGTTTTAGCGGACCTTAAAACACGATAATATTGAACGCGTGTTAATGACGGCTGCTCCGTAGATTAATATAAAGGTCGAGGTGCGCTTAGAATAAAGCTCTTCTGGACCCGGGCTCGACCTAAACCATTGTGCGCGAGGTCGCCCGGTGACGCCGTCGGGACAAAAGACGACGTCGAACGGGTCATATCGGTGCAGGACGTAACGGTTGTATTACGCGGTTGCCGCTTGCGCCGTATTATTGCAGTGACCGTGGTCGTGAACATTAGGGCAAATAAACAATAATAACGGCCTCGAGTTCATTAGCGAGGTTAGGGTTCGAAGACAAAGCGATATACGAATAGAATAATATTTAGGTACGTTTGTTTTTCCAGTAAAAAGGCAAGTAGAAACATTGAATGTACAGGAGAAAACAAAAAAAAATAGGATTTAAGAATTTTTCAGTTCGTCTGTCGTCGTCGAAATACTTATAAAATTGAAACGATGCTTAACGGCTTAGCTAACGCATAATCCACTCGTAACGCGCGCACACGAATCAAAAGTACTCAAATGTTTTACTCGAAAATTTCTCAAGGTTATATCACTTGAAAATATCGTATCGTATAAGCATGAAAAAGTCGTGATCGAGGCAAAAATCCCAAATTCATACGAGATGACCATTCAAACGGTCCAGATGACAATTTCATCGTAAATAAGATTTACGCGGCCACTGGTCGGGCGTGACAGTTAAGAGCGTATGTGACGTACTAATGTACTGTGGACAGGTATCCGTATAAATTAGCCTCTCGACAGAGGCTTATGAAAATACTGTGTCACGTCTATGGCTTTGGTACTTACACCGTGGATAAGTGCGCGTCATATCAAATCGGAACGAGAAAGAGTTTATTAACGACATTTAAGAAAACACTAAATGTATAAACGAGAATGTTTTCCTTTATTTAAAAAAAGAAAAAAAAGGTTCTTTTCAAAATTCAAACGCTAAATATTTCAAATATTTTTAGGAAATTTAAACATTTTGAACTTCCAATCATTTTTATTTAATTTCAATACCACAAAGCTGATACTGATAACACCTCTAACTAAAGGAGGACGTTTAATTGGTACACGTTGAAATTTTTTTTCTAATTCGTAATTTGTAGTTCTATCCCAAAACTAATAAAAGTATATGTCCGAGGGCGAAATTGGAAAAAAAATTTTTATTATTATCATAATTATAATAACTCAACAATCGAAGTACAATATGTGTCAGTTCAATTTTAAAAAATTTCACTTTTTTAATGTTTTTATCAAATTACATCGTCAATGTCAAAGACTATTTGGTCAACACTCATGGCAAACGCATATTTTTTATACAAACAATTATTAAACAAAACATTCTACGTCGGTTTACATAAAACATAGAGTCGTGTTAATTGGTTTCAATAAAAAACGTGTAGAAAACATCCCCTCCACACACATACACACACAAACACACACACACACACACACACACACACACACACACACACACACACACACACACACACACACACACACACACACACACACAATCGTTACCACCAATTAGATTTAAATATTTAATTTCAAAACGGATAAAATATATTGCACCTGCTAAATATAAACAGCAAGTAAATAATAACAATAATCGGACTACATAAATAATGAACGTCAAATATGTCGTTCAGATGCGCTCGCGTGAGTGCGTGTGTGTGTGTGTGTGTGTGTGTGTGTGTGTGTGTGTGTGTGTGTGTGTGTGCGCGTGTGTGTGTTGAATTGAAAACGTCATACAATTTTTTTTATACCCGGTGAACACACACACAATTATTGTGTTTATTTTGCGTCGTCTGTTGCACTGCATTTACTTGATGTCACCGAGAACGGTAAACTTTGGCAGTTTAAACACGGTCGTTGTTTGACTGTTGTTTGTAAAACTCGCGTAAATCACTTTATTCAATTGTGTCGTCGTGAATAATTTCTCGTGATTTTTACGGCACAGTCGGGTCCGTTCAAATCGCTTTTTAGAATCGACTCGCATTCGTCGCATGATATTATTCACTCGCTATTTCCAGCCATCGAACGATCACACCCAGCTCGTTCGGTGTGTTTCGAGAGACGTCAAAGACCGTAGAAAAGAATGTCAGACGCAGTGGATCGATCGTGTAATCCGGCGGTTCAATTTCAGAGCATTATATTATTATGACACGCAGTTATTATAGTAATATATCGTACCAGTTCATTTTTTTAAAGACATTTTCACCGGTCGACGATAGTGTGTTTTCCTAAAACAAACAGTTTACAGTTACAAACGGTCGTAGTGCTACAGAAATATTTCACACACTTACTTCGTGATTATTAAAAATAAATCTAAACGCTAATATCAAACGGTAAAACGTAATAAACAAAAAGTCGTGATTCACGAAGAAGTAGAGGGGATTTCAAAGAAGATACAATTATACTCGATTGAATATTTTTTTGTTTACTACTCTAAATATTCATGTCTAGATGAATTTAAGTTTCCAAACACAGAAATAATTCATTAAACAATTAATAACAATCGAATAAAAAAAGCTGGTAAGATAATGGTGGTGGAAGTTCGTCCTTCGTCGCTTCGCTCCTCGGACAAGATAATGGTGAGGAGTGTATAGCACTTTCTATCATGGGATCACCTAACCTAACCTCGGACAAGATATTGGTGATGAATGTATTAAGTTTTAAAGAAATGATGACTCATTTCTTTAGTATAAAACGATTCTGAGCAAAGCTTCAGTGTAATATAATATATTATTTATACACTGTTTACGTATTTTTCGGTTATTTGTCTGATTTTTGGTGAGTTTTTTCATTATTAAACCCTCATAAAATATTCAATTTTTAACTCGTTAGAAATTTTCTGTTACCAAAAGATTCGAAACATGTTTTTATATCTATATTCCAAGTTTCATTGTGATCGGACTCACCAAAAAAGATTTATACAGATTTTAAGTTGAAAATTAACGTAAAAACAGTCGATATTCATATACGAATTTATATGAATTTGTTAAAACGTGTATAAAAAAAAATCCTGACTAACGATTTTTGAACTTTAGTTAGGATAATTAGGTAGGTATATGAGTAAGGTCATATTAAATTTTCAGAACTTTTTGTCAAATATTTAAAATTATATTACATAAAAACTTTCAAATAATTTGGTAAATTAAAAGTTCTATATTTAAGTCAAAAGTGCTTTAATTGTTCTGAAAATTTTGTCCAATATAAAAAAGTATGTATTTGATATTGGATAAAATTTTCAAGTTTCTAGCTTCAATACTTTTCGATTTATGACTAAATACCTAAAATCTGAACAGTGAAAATCTCGTTTACGGCGGATTTTTACCGATTTTACCGTTTTTACTCAGTTTTTCGATCGTTATTCTTGATTACTGGAAAAACTATGGAGATTTTGGAAAAATGACCTCTCTAAAGTACCATCTCAGTTCAATTTCGAATCTAAAAAGTTGCTGGACGAAACTTTTGGACAAGGATTTCTATACGAAAAAGTGTTTACAGAAAAAAAAAGAAAAAAAAAAAAAAAATAAACATCATTGTAAAACCATAAGATCCTTCGCTTCACTCAGAATCTAAAAAAAAAAAAACTTCAACGAGTAGTGTTTATCGGTCACGTCACTCGTCAAACGAATACACCATCACAACTGCTAAACCCGTAAAACGAATGTGTCTAGTGAGCATTTGTTACACGCTGGTCGTCTTCTCTAATTTCAACAAATATTAACATCATACATATTTTATCTGTCAACAGTTTATTGATATTATCAATCTGTTTTACAAGTTGATCGCCACACAGATAGTTCCATTATAGAAATGGTAACACTTTGGTTCAAAAACGACGGGATCACGTTTAATCCATAGTCCGTATTTGGTTTTTGCAAGGTCTGGTCTTTTATTAAAATTATTAGTATTACTATTATTTTAATAAATATAGATCCTTCGACACTACACTTTTCATTCGTATTTATGAGTCATATTAATTCATAAAATCCATTAAAAAAAAAAAAATAATAAAATCATCTAGTTTATATATCGTTCCCGTTCACGCAAAACGCGCAGAGTCCAACAACATAATTTTTAACAATTTTTTTTATTTATTTATTTGTTTTTTGTTTTTTTTTTTGGAAAATTCGAGTTGATTTGAACGAAATAATTTTGTTCCTAAATTTGTTAATAATATTATTGAACGTGTAAGTTTAAGTTATTTGTTATGGTTCATTTCAATTTTATAAAGGCTTTATTTTTATATACTATTGGCTTTTGTACGATGAAAATTCAAAATTCAATTGTTCTATATCTCATAAACCGAATTCAGACTCGATCTACTATTGCGCTTGAAGGTGGAAATTTTCGTCTGCTGTAGAATAAAATACGATTACTGCAACGGTGATTTTTGGACTCGACGCGAACGGGTTAGCGATATTTTTTTATCGTTGTGCGTCTGAACTTCAAACGAGGCGCCTCCGTCAACCATCTCGCCCCGGGTGCTCGCCCGCCCCCAAGACTATAACGCACATGTGAATAATATAATTAAACGTATCGTAAATCGTGTACTGCACAGTGTCTTTCGTGTACGCAGTATAATATTATATTATAACGGCTACAATACACACACACACACACACACACACACACACACACACACACACACACACACACACACACACACACACACACACACACACACACACACACAAACGACACACGTGCGTCTGACGCGCGAGAACGCGATACGCGAAATATGTAACGTCGTAAATTTGCACGACGACTGGTGTGCTGCGGTGGATGTTATTACTGTTACAACACGAGATAAAACAAAACAGTTATTGTTTCAACCGTTATTATTGCGACGCTCCGGAGCTTTGAACGTACGATCGAATATCGCACAGAGTATTGTTGTTATTATTATTCTACACATTGTATAATATGGTCACCGCGCACACCGTGGTAATTTATATACAGGGTGTTTCCAGTTTACGAACTGGCCCAGTACGAATAAGTGAATTTTATTGTTATTTTATTTTTCAATTCGTGACTTGGAACCGCACTATACATTCCTATGAAAAATATTAAATACAGTTTTTACCGTTTTTTTTTTTTTTTTTTTTTTTTTTAACTTTCTACAAATGTGGCCTCTTTAAAGAGACACGAGTAAGTGATGTGATATATTTTGAAAATATTACAATTTTTTGAAAACTTTGATGTTCACGTTTCTATTATTGGACCATTAGCCCAAAAGGTATTAGCATTTAAAACTGAGTAGTGGCAATATATTTGTGTAGTGTTTTCTCGCTTCTCCACTCCGCTTATCTAACTTTAAATCAAAATTTCCAAAAAAAAAAAAAAAAAAATGACTTTCTTTCGTAATAATATATTATGTTGCCGTTTAAGAAAACTTAAAAATTAAAAAAAAAATCACATAGATAAGAAATAGCAATAAGGATTTGATTTTTCATAAAAACGTAGGACATTAAAATATGAATTAAAGTATATTGATACCTATATCATTTCTTTAAAATGCAATAAATCCATCATCATTGACTTGTCCGAGGAGCGGAGAATACGCCATGAGGTGAACTAATACGTACTCTTTAACAATATTGTAAACGATAAACGATAAATAATAGGTACTGTTTGTTTCAAAATATAAACGTTGTCTGTTGATGTTCTATTCGTGTATTACAAATTTTATTGATCACTGGTAAAATGAGGTTGTTTTACTAGTGTACAACATTTGCACGATAAGAGCATTGTAATAAAACGCGGTTATGATGAAACTTTTGACATGCTATTGGTATGATTATGGTTTTGAGTGAACCATTAATTCATATAATTAACTGCGATGCCAAATTCTATTTTATTTGAACTTCGAACAAAAACTTCATGAAAATTCTCCCCTTCCCTCCGTTCAAAATCAAATTTCTGCGAAAACTATTCAATAACACATAATAATATGACCTCCCTTGTTCCGATCAAGGGGCATCGAATCGCGTACATCTGTCCACAAGCCTCGAGTAATCTAGTCACTTGCCGAGGCAATGGCCGAGACATCTTGTACGTCATGAAGTTTTGACGACATAAATTCACGACTGTGAATCGAAATCCTACACGGTTTTCAAACGCACGAAAGCGTTACGCGCGAATCGATTAGTTTTCCAATCGTCTTCGACCGAACCGCCAGGTTATGACATCATCGTTATTATTTTCGCGGGCCGCCGAGTGTCGTGCACAATAACGACTACGGTATCGCCGGCGGCGCGGCGGCGGCGCACCGTTCCCGTCGTTTACAATTTATTTTAATCACTTTTAAGTCGATCGCTGTTTCAGTACGTACACGTTCCGGCGCGCGTTTAAGGGTTTGAATAATTAACACGTTTTTCGGCGAATTCGCGCACTGCAATTAAATATGTTAATTGTTCCGGTGTTTTCCGACGTGCGAAAATACGAATCGATTTCGCACGGATTCAATTGATTACGTCGTCAAACAATAGTTTTCAACAATATCATAATAAACTCGGTGTATATATAAAGTGACCATATATTTTTTTAATCAAAACGGGACAAAAAAAAAAAAAAAAAAATCATAATTATTTGTTACAAACAAATATTTTTAATTTAATAATACTACTAGCAAATTTCTGTGCTACTTATAATGTTTTTAAAGGACAAAAAAATTAAATTAACTTATTACACTTACTAGGTAATTAACTTATTATAAACAAAATGTTTTCGTGTAATAATTATTACAAAATTGAATACTTGTATATTTTTCTAAAAACGATGTTTCGTCAAAGAACATTTATTTTCATTTTTTTTTTTTTTTTTTTTACTTTTTGAAAACGAGACATTTTAGCGTCCCGAAGATTTCCCATCATGGGACAACCGGACAGAGATTCAAAAAACGGGACTGTCCCGTTCAAAACGGGACGTATGGTCACCTTATGTATATATCATTGTGCGAGTCGACCGAGAGAGTGTTCGCAATCACTATAGTGCGGTTTCGTTTTGGTCAGAACGCGCGCCCGAAACGTAAAAACGACCGGAGAAAAACGATAGGCATTACCTATATATTATAGTATTTTGTGTACTTTGTCTATGTATTTTACACGTGTAATTTCACACGGTTAGGGGGTCGGATTTTCGATTTTCTCTCGGACGACAATAATTTTTTTATTTTTTTTTTATTGAAATTTTGTAATTTACAATTAATCTCAACAATAATTGACGACAATATTACGGTGGATACGTAGCTGGTCTCGAAGATGATAAGCAAAGTCGAAAAGTAACTGAACTATATATTTTTTATCGAAGATACAACATTAATAGTACGAAATATACGAATCGTAACCTGTTCCTACGTTATATCAGAGGACACGTCTTATATTGCGAGCCAAACAATTCGCATCTTTCGATCTCGAATATTGATTTTGATTTTTTAATTTTTTAACTGTTAACGCTTACAATTCGGCAAATATATTCAAAGTATCTTGTCGTTCATTTTAAAACGAAACATTACGTATTTTATCTATGTTTATCTTTTTTTTTCAACAACTATCAAAATAAAGGTATTTTGTATCCATACATTTTAGCCGGGATTCGGTTCGATCCCTCGGTGTTCTTTCCTCTGGTCTAAACTGGGTCGACATTTGATTGTTAAGAACGATTTAATCCAATTTAAATCCAAATTAAACGAATTATATCCATTTAATATACGTCTAATTATGTGTGTTACTGAGACAATACAACGCATTAGTTGATTACAGTGGGCAACAAGTCTCAATACAAAGTACCGCTGCAACGGATCAAATTTCCCTCCGCAACATTGTGTCAAATTAACGTGGTTAGTCGAATTGATTCATCTTATCGAACTGGTTGTATTTTTGGTGAAGAAAATACGCTTTTGAGGGGAAATATAATTGAAAATCACACAATCGTGAATCGTAAAAGCAGCTAAAGCTCAGTATGTGAAATCAAAAGTACGTCGATTCAAAAGGACAATGAATATAACGAGAGAAAAACTCTAGTCGACGGTATGAAATGATCAATTCACAGAAATATTATGCTCTTACGGAAAAATAATAATCAAAGAGACGTAGATATTCTTCTGGACCGCATTAATGTTTTTTTTTTCATTAATTAACTTACCTTTTGATAAGATGGGTGAATATTATACGAATATTTTAAGGTGCAAAATGTATTGATATGTTATGGTGCATTATTATGTATTATAGTGAATACCTGATATATTGGATGATGGTATATATTAGGTGTACATTAGTATATTAACATTAAACAAAACAATTTTAAATAATATAGTGTATAAAATCTATAAGAATATATGTTCTATAAAGTATAATGCATTGAACAGTATGTATAATCATAATAATATTATGTTTACTGTTTGCATAATTATTTTCTCGTGATTTTGTTTGCTATTGTGTTATGGACTTTAATTGAATTTTTTCAAAATACTTTTTGCTGTTTAACATTGTAAGTTATAAAGGAGGTAAATATTGTCCCTTGAATTGTCGAGTCCTATAAAATATAATTTTTTCAAAATACTTTTTGCTGTTTAACATTGTAAGGTATAAATGAGGTAAATATTGTCCCTTGAATTGTCGAGTCCTATAAAATATAATTTTTCAATACAACGATAGTATAATGAAAAATATCAAAAGTGTTTTTCACAAACAATAATTCATATTTATTTGATTTTTTTTTTCGTTATTACGGACGAGTGAGTGGCGTTATAGTTTCAATGTCAGCACGTGCGACATCCGACATTCTCGTGACACCCACTCGTCTCGACCGTGGTGTCAAATCGTTCGGTGTCTGTGGACTGTAGACGGGGTCGGGGGTCTTTACCCGCTCTGCGGGTGTAAGTTTAAAAACGTTAACCGGGCACGGCAACGACTAGTCTTACGAGTGTTGTTTTGACTCGCCGCGTCACGTCCTTACTCGTGGGATTTTCACGATTTTAGATTCTGAGTGAAGCGAAGGATCTTATGGTTTTACAATGATGTTTTTTTTTTTTTTTTTTTTTTTTTTATTTATTTTTTTTTTTTTTTCTGTAAACACTTTTTCGTATAGAAATTCTTGTCCAAAAGTTTCGTCCAGCAACTTTTTAGATTCGAAATTGAACTGAGATGGTACTTTAGAGAGGTCATTTTTCCAAAATCTCCATAGTTTTTCCAGTAATCAAGAATAACGATCGAAAAACTGAATAAAAACGGTAAAATCGGTAAAAATCCGCCGTAAACGAGATTTTCACTCTTCAGATTTTAGGTATTTAGTCATAAATCGAAAAGTATTGAAGATAGAAACTTGAAAATTTTATCCAATATCAAATACATACTTTTTTATATTGGACAACATTTTCAGAACAATTACAGCACTTTTGACTTAAATATAGAACTTTTAATTTACCAAATTGTTTGAAAGTTTTTATGTAATATAATTTTAAATATTTGACAAAAAGTTCTGAAAATTTAATATGACCTTTATTCATATACCTACCTAATTATCCTAACAAAAATTCAAAAATCGTGAGTCAGGATTTTTTTTTATACACACTTTAATAAATTATTATAACTCACCAAAAATTATACAAATAACCGTAAAATACGTAAACAGTATTTAAATAATAATATATTATATAACACTGAAGCTTTGCTCAGAATCGTTTTATACTAAAGAAATGAGTCATCATTTCTTTAAAACGTAATACATTCATCACCAATCTCTTGTCCGAGGACCGAAGGGACGAAGGACGAACTTGTACCACCATCATCTCACTTACCAGCTTTTTTTAAATATGTGAATACAAAACGTCGCCGTCGGCGAAATGACGGTCTGCGTACGGGGGAGCGCGCGACGTGATAACGGTTAAGTACCATTGAAAAATAAATAGCTACACGTCATATGGCGGATTACACGGGCGTCCATTAGTGTTGGTATACGGGTCTTTAAATATTAAACGGACCCAGGAACGTCGAACGCTGATGTGCGCCCGATGGGTCCTTAAATTTTAAGGAGTCTTTGAATTTCGTCTAATATCCCGGGACTGGTCGGCGACCGGTGTACGAAGGTGCATATGACGTAACGTGTATTACAGTGGTAGTCGACCGGGATGGGCGGGAGGATAGATCTCTCGTCCGTGATTTTTTTTTCCCGATATTTATAATGATACATTTCGTGACTTCGGACACATCACGTTCATATTTATTTATTTATTTTTTTATTTGGATAAATATAATAAACTAGTGAATTTACACAAAATATGCGTTAATAGTTACTAATAGTCATATATTATATGCATATGGTGTTTCATTGAAAACGCCGTATTTGAATTGTTTTGATTTTTTTTTTTTCGTCGGATAATACATTTTTATTGTTAATATTATTATCTATAAACTCTCCGAACACATATAGACGTGTGAGTTTATAACACGCAATTTATTCAAAATTATTATAAATAATTAAATAATTATTATTATTACTTACCAATTATTAATTATTATTATTATTATTAATTATCATAGGTTATCTACCTATACAAACGAAATGTGTGATACACGAATACCTCGATTGACGTTCGAAAGTTTAAATTATAATTCAATGAATGGTTCAAACGTGTTATAATACACTTATATTATATTAAACTTAAACTTTTTAGAGTTTGCTCATTTATTTTGAAGTTCAATTGAAAGCGTGAATGAAATGTTGATGTAATACTAACACGCAAATATGTGTGTATATCCATTTATTATTCAATGTATTTGTGAGTAATCAATATAATATTCTAAGAGTATTTTCCGCTATGGCTAATGTCACTGTGGATATTTATCGCGGGGTTATAAATATAACCGAAAATTAAGTATTGGCTGAAATTGCAAAAATAAACACTTAATTATCTTACTACTGCATTTTTATTGATACCTTTTTTACAAACTTTTTAAATTTTTTGTTCTACATCAATATATTTTATAACCTCGAATTGTTATTTTTTTTTATTTTTTAACGATTAAAGTGCATTGTTGATAAATCAGCCACAACCCCCCCCCTCTAACTACCGCTTACCATGACAAAATTATTTAACCGCCACCGGTGTTAAGTCGTGTTATTATTTAACCGTCGGCGATACTCGTGAGTGTTCACTCGGTAGATGGATTTTCCACACGTGGTACGCACATTGGTATCTCAAGACGTTTCATGCGAGTGCATAACGATTTAATCTTGTATTAGGCAAAGACTGTATTTTATTTTTGAATCGAATACTACTGATTTATACCTCTGTGCAAAAACCGATTAAACAGACTTCCCATAGTTACTATTTTGTGACACGGAAAATCATAAAACAGTGCCATCACAGATACATCTCTCGGTCAGGTATCGAGCGTCAGGTCGAGTCATGTTATATAAATGAGATGTGAAAAGATTACATCTATAGGACTTCGCAAAAAACTTTGAACTCGACTTCCGTCGGATACAACGTGTTTAAATCGCTCAGTAGTTAGTAAATAAATCATAGACTTCTTTAGATCATCACGAATAGATTACAACGATCTCACTTGTATGTTAAATTAAACCACTAGCCATATCGCTGATCTATCGCATAAACGCGGTAAAAGACATTAAATAAACCGTTCAATAAAAGCATTTGAAAGTTCGCATTTCAATTTAAATCAATACAGCTCAATTTCGGAATAGAATCGTAAGTGTTTTTTTTATTTTATATCTAGTTTTTACTATAATCAAGTCATTTATCACGAAGAGAACTTCACAAAGTACTCGACTCATTTTTAGCAAAAGTGTCACTTACCACACCTGCTCACTAGACCATCGATATTATGTTTTATAATAATTAGTACATGTCTTTGTTCTTAAGAAATTAATCATTAGCTTTATTATACACAGTCTTTTATGAACTTTTGAAAATGTTTGGAATAATAAAACAAAATAAAAAATGCACGTCGATTCGAGAAAATCCATAGAACTACTCTAATCTGTCATATATATATATAGAAATATGAAATATGAAATTGTATAAAATAAATGTATTATAACTTCTTAGTATCGATGCGGTCTTCTATTATCCGGTATTCGTCTCCGAACGTTTTGAGCTATAAATTCATTAATTTAATTTAGTGCGCTAACGTATCGTATATCACTATTTTTATACCGATCGGTGGTGACCGTAATGTTTGGGGTTTCGTTTTCGGTTATTGCCGATTGAACGCGAACCGTTTGATCCGAGAACGGAACAACAGGACGCGATATCGAATATACGTAAATACACACTGACCACTTATCTCTGTAAGTCCGTCTTCGGCCTCAAAACGCCTAGTGGTTCATTTTATTCCCTTGCGTTATGTGAACGTATCGCCCTACGAGCTATGACGTTACGTTTACGTTTTTATCCTTTTCGATAAATACATTTTACCGCGTACCAGCAGCGTTCTTATCGTCTAGTACCATTATCTATACGAATGGGTTTTTTTTTTTTGTATTATTATTATTATTCTTAGATCCTAAAATATATATATTTCTGAGGTCCTGAATTCTCGGTGTAACGCAGTATAGGACGGCGACGTCATAGGGACAAAGTCGCATACTGTGAGTGTTGTGTGCATGCGTCTGTATGTGTATAGTCTTTGTTTTCATAAAAACTCAATAACGAACTCGTTGAAAATACGAAGTTTTTCTCGGAAACGACTTAGCAATACGTCGTCTATGACGATTACCGAACTTGACGTAAGACGCGGATGGAAATATTAAAACACCAGCGACGATCGAAAACAGTTTTCGAACACGTCCGTCATATAAACCGGAATCATTCGATTAAAAATGATGTACACTTGATTTTCGATCGAAACTCGATTATTGAAATTATCATCGAGAAAAATCTCTTTATTCGCGACGTTATTTCCCACGTTCAGCAGCCGTACCCGTAATTCGTCGATACCTGTAATGTACAACGCCGACCTCTGATTAATTTTTCGTTTTCATCAATCAATTCACTTTTTATTGATTTCAAATATTGAACACGAGTATTTTAGTTTTGTCGAAACGTTACGCAAACGCTATAATTAGTCGTTAAAATTAAAATTCAGTTTTATTTCTGTTGTTAACAAGTAAACGGGTTATTTGATATAATATATACACAGATGAACGCAAATTAATTTCAGTGCCCGAGTTCATGATCCGATTTCGGGAATTCCTAATTACTATAATAATTAGTATGGAGATTTCGGTAAATATTACCCCCGACGTGACTGCAGTTTAACTATGTTTATACTATCGTTAATTGTCAATACAATACTGTTCAATTATTACGATTTATTCATGTTCCTTGCGATCGACGAGAATCCGATTGATGCCAAAATGTTCGCGACGACGGTGGCCATACATTTGACACAGAACTTCTCAAATATCTCAACCTTGCCGTCACGATTTGTCGCTCACAGGGCCGGATTAAGATATTTTGCGCCCCGGGGCAAACCTACCTAAAACTGAGAACTACTTTTTAATAATACATAAACATAACATTGTTTTACTATAATTTGGCATTTATTAAATAATATTAGAAATATATTAAAATTATATGATAACAATCTTTTTAATATTACTATATACCTGAACAATAAACAATGTAAATACATTTATTAAAATAACAATTTTGTAATCATGATTTAATTTAATTTTAATTAATTTATTAAAATGATATATAAAATACTGGGATTAATTATGTAAGTAAATAAAAATATATTTTATTTTTGTTATTTATAATATTTTTATAAAAACGCTCTAAATGGTATCTACAATATTTCAAAACTTTGCGCCTGTAAAATCTTGCGCCGGGGGCAGATGCCCCCTCTGCCCCCCCCTTTAATCCGGCCCTGATCGCTCACTATGCACTACGTCCCAGTACCTAAATATGACATTAACACATAAATTACTCGTTTCTGTTGGCTGTCACCCGTGTCGATACGATTAAACCCACGTGGAAAAAATTTACAAACCATAAAATAAATAATTTAATATCGCAATTTATAAAATTTCACAACCAAACGTGTTAGACACGATGCAGATGAACTTACGATAGTCGATTACAACTAACAGAGGTCATGTTTTACATTTTTTCCCGATTTGACAAAATATCGAATATATACCACCTAAAAGTAACCCGTCCATTGGAGTCGTAGATTTAGAAATCGATCGTCAAATTTTATATCCGCACGACTCGTACAAATTCAATTATAATGTTAATTTACATTTTCATCTGTCGACTGAAATGTCATTTGCTTTTTTAATTATTATGACAATTGCAGACTAAAATAAAATCACACGATTACACATAACACACACACACACACATTCCCTCCCCTCTCTCTCTCTCTTTCTCTCTCTCACTCTCGTATGCACGTAGGTAAATACTATATGAGACACATATTGCACTATCTAGGGTAGGTTTTATTTATTAGGGTAATCATTATTGGGATGCCCACGTCGACTGCGATAATTGCACGTGTAATATACGTTTTCGACCGTGTCGTTATGACGTGCAGTAGATAACGATACTGATTCAACGCTGCAGTCACCGCGAATTATTCTCGAACGCGTGTTTTGTGAAATCCGCAACACGATGATGCGTCATAATATTATTCTGTATATCGATGCGTACTCGAATACATCGAGTATAATATTTATATCGCGACATTATTATAATATTAGTTCACGCTTACCGTCCGTCCAGACACGACGGGTCGTTCTGTCACGTCCGTTTTAGCTCTTCGCCATCGTAGACCTCGTACGCACGCCGATACTGGTAAATATTTAAATACACTGTTTGTTTGTTTTTTTTTTTTTTTGCATTCTCGCTTTTGTTATAACGGTATATTACGTCATGTGTATCTTGGCGTTAAATAGAATACATGCACATCAAAAAAAAAAAAAAAATCCTTCAAATGACACGAATCAAAATACAATGTAGTATTAATAATAATAATTTAAAAAAAAGGGGGGGGGTTCAAACGCATAAATAACTGATGATTAGTGTGAGACGAGGGCGAAGGTTGGCGGCCGCCCACCGTATGAAATTCACACACCCTCTCATCTTCTTCCCTAGAATTCGTCTCGGTTGTTCCGGGACTTTGAATAGAATGTAATTATGTTACGCGAAAAAAAATAAAATGTAGTTAGCCATCATTATTTATTGTGTCGACGATAATATTAATAAACGTTCGTTCAATTTATACACTAGCGAATAGCGATGCGCTTTGATCACAATGTGTATTTATTTATTTATTTATTTTTTTTTTTTTATTGATCATTTACTACTTCGGCAGCAGTGGCCATTAGTTATTTTATTTTTTTACATTACATTTGAACCATTTATTTGAGAAACGACGTAAGTCACGTAAGGTAATTCGTAGAAAATAAGAGAAAACTGTTTTTACGCTACCAGTGATATATGGTAGACAAACCGCGAGGCCTAATTCCAAGAACTCCTCGAGATACACATTTTAAAAAAAAAAACTAAATTTGGCCCATTGGAGGGGAAGTGGGGTCCATTCGAATTTGGTGGACTTACGTTGTTTCTACAATAAACGATTCTTTGTGGTGTAAATACTTGACTGAATTACCATAGGTTCATGTTGGACTTACGTTTATACTCAAATAAGCGTATTCGGACTTATTACGACTAAAAAATATTATTATTAAAATATAATTTTCATTAATTTTCATTAATAAAAAGACTGCAACTAATAAAATTACTGCAACAAATTCATTTTATTGGTATATTATAATATTATAAATTTTATTTTATCGAATTCATTTTAAAACAATTTCTATTACATTATTAACGATCGGGGTTTTGATATTCATCCAGAACCACGTCAGTCGTTTTCCACTGGTAAATCCTCTGGTAAAACTTCATATAAGTCCAGGACTTACGTCGTTTCTCTTCTATACTGATTATTTAAAGTGGTGCCACCGTCTTAAAATTGAATATTTATTTTACAAATGTTCACACATGATCTGTCTATCATTTGATAACACATTCCACGCATTATCTCAATTTGTGATATTTTGTGAATTACGTCGTTTCTCAAATAAATGGTTCATTTGCTAACATGCTATTTACATATTTTTGTATTAGTACTTGGATTTTTTTGGTTGATATAATATGTGAAAAATTATAGGATATTTTACTTTAGATTTGATTATAAATATTGATTTGCTCGAGGAAGTTAATTAAATTTGTATTGCGATAGTGATTGTTTCCGAGAGCTGCGTCGAGGTTGTGTGATATCCCATGTTTGATCCTTTCTTGATTATACTTTATGCAGTCGGATATGATGTGCTCGACGGTGAGATTTGTTCCACAGGTTGTGCAGATTGGGGGTTCCTCTTTAGCCATAAGGAAACCGTGAGTGATTCTAGTGTGTCCTATCCGTAGCCTATTATTTATTACTGTTTCTTCTTTTCTTTTGAGTAATGGGTTATGCCATTGGATAGTGTCACCTTTGATTTCGTTTAGTTTGGTATTTTGTTTGGACCAGATGTTTTGCCATTTGTCATTGGTGATTATTTTAATGCGTTTTTTTGTTTCCCATGATATTATATCCAGTGTCTCGAAACTTCTTCTTTTTTTCTCCGCAATAATTTGATGGTGTCTCTTGAATGTAGCAAAACTTGCGTCGTTTTATTCGTATTCGATATTTCATAGGCAATGACGCATTTACGCTACCTATTAATCTTTCGTAAGTACGATTGTGTCATGTGTGTGTGTGTGTGTGTGTGTGTGTGTGTGTGTGTGTGTGTGTGTGTGTGTGTGTGTGTGTGTGTGTGTGTATAATTGTAATCGTATCAATTTTATTCGACAACGCCATAATAATTCATGTTACCTGACTTACGAGGATACATTGTTGGTCTCAGTTTTCTTTATCATTTTTTTTTTTTTTTTTACGTATTTCAAGCACAACAAACGTGTATATTTTTTTATATTTTAAGTTTGTGTCGTATATCGCAATGTGCTATAAATATTAGATCGTCAAGTTTTATCTGATTTAAATGCACTGGTGTAGTGCATGCCGAACGATGGTAATGGGTAAAAAATATTCTTTCCACTATATTTTATTATTTTATTTATTATTTTTTTTTTTTTTTTTTTTTATATAAAATATCGAGCAGTAAAGTATACATCTCATAATTTACGTTTTATTTTTTATGATTTTGTAGGCAACGTTTTGAAATAAAAAATGTCTCCCTCCCCGAAACTCGTGAAACGATGTGTGTATAAAAGGATTTGGGAATTCGATTTTCGTTTTCGTACGGGGCTTTGAATTGGCCACACAGGCTTAAACTAAGCTTACCTCGAACTGGTCACACGAAAAATTTCACTGACACTCAGCCGGCCGAGCATTCAAACTTTTAATTCCGGCGTCTATAGACGTCACTTTTCATATCACATCAATACGATGACAGCAGTGCGTTTCTTCTTCGCGTATCACGCACGTCTAGTCCTGGACCGAAAAATGTCACAGTCACATTACGACGCGTCGCTAAACGCGATAACCATCGTACGAAACCGACAGTTCTCCTAACTCTACGGCCTAACTCTTTTTTTTAATTTCAAGTGCCAAAAGCTCGATCAAAAATTGAATTATTTAACTATTTTTGTATGGTTTTTAAGTATTCTCTGACCACCACCTCCATTTACAAAATTATTAAAGGGAATACTTTTTTCTTGACAATTTATACAGTAGAACCTCAATTATCCGGGGTATAAATGGTGGGGAGGGATCATACGGATAAATGAAAATCACGGTTAGTAAATTAAAATTTTTCCATCCGAGAGATTATTACATATATGACATATATTATAATATGTATAATATTATACAAGCATTTAAAGTTTAGAGCAGCGAAGTAGTGTCAGTACACATTTCCTAGGTACCCTTGCTTCTCTTTTCCACTGTTCTATACTTTGAAAAATTTCATATCTTAAACTATTGATCAAGTTATGAAAATTTGAATTTCTGAGTTCAAAAATAATATTGTTGTTAGA
The DNA here is from genome assembly GCA_027580255.1 of Therioaphis trifolii. NCBI lineage: Eukaryota > Metazoa > Arthropoda > Insecta > Hemiptera > Aphididae > Therioaphis > Therioaphis trifolii. The sequence continues at coordinate 26,939,888 of CM050405.1, read as the reverse complement.
ACACTTAGAACACATAATATTATATTATAACTAATAACGGCTATCTTTGTCTATTGAGAAAACTAAAAAACTTTGAAATCACGTTTGTGTAGGTACAAATCAATTTTTTTAAATGAATGTTTTTTAATTTCTTTTAATTTCTAAGAAGAAAAAAAAATATGGAAATTCAAAAATGATAGAGAAAAAAGCGCAGATCGATAAAACAATCACAGGTGATGTATCCTACAGGTCAGAAAGTCCAGTGAACATTAACGAGATTTGTCGTCGAACGCATAATGTAATACCCATATCATCATCGGGTATCGGTGTCAAAACTAGTTGATATAAGACGTGTATGTGATATAAACCTCGACTTTAACAGACGGTCGATTTAAAAACGTCACCGCTCGCGAGACCGACAGACCGATTCCTCCGACATTAATGCATAATATCGTCCGCACTCGCGATATTCTAGCGCACGCAGTAATTTGTCTAAAATCATCTCTATGTATCATAATACATGCCTACGCGATACGTCGAAAACGTTAGAGATAATTTACCCAACGGGGCAAAGCACGACGAGCGTTCTCGAACTTTGAAATCGGAAGGATACGATATGGTATGGTATACCTATGCCATCGCATCAGTGTCAAAACTATCGAATATAATATTATTCCGTATGAAAACGTGTATTCCATATATACTCGACATTAACAGACCGACGAATTAAAAGCCGAGTCGTCGGTTATCCGTCCTGCCGTTCCGAGCGACCCTCTTCGACAGATTGATAAACCGTCCGGACACCACCCTCTAGAGATGAACCATCGCCGTGTACCGAACACAACGGGTCCAGCGATGATTGATATTAAACGTTGGAAATAACTGTTTTATTATATGACCCACAGACACATCTATCCGAGAGACCTGTCAACACCGAACGAGTGTGATTGTGTGTGTGTGTGTGTGTGTGTGAGTGAAAAACGAACACATTCGTGATAAAGAACGATAAATTATTATATAATGACTCTAAATTCTCGATATTTGGTGACATTTTAACCGCTCGAACGTACATAATATTATAATAGCATGCCGAGTAATCGTGGGTAAAAAATGGTACGCTCTTTTGGTAGAGCTGAATCTTGCAAAATCGAAATGTTTTGATTACTTGATACGGTTATCATGTCATTATGTTCGACATATCGTCGAAAACTCAAATTAGAAACCGTTAAAACCATGTTATGACTGTAGTGAGGATCGAAAAAAATCAACAGACAATATAAAGTCGATAACCTATAATTCGACGGTGGTTGGTGACAAGCCAAAAGGGTATAAGCGCCAAAAACTATATTATACCAGCTTTTAATCGATATAAACTATTAATCAAAAACATAGGCGTGCGCACGGGTGCAGCGAATGCTGCTTTCGCTGCACCTGAAATTTATTTTGGATTTAGTGGGCTGGTAGATATTTATATTATACATAGAATGAATAATTTGAAACATATTGGGTTTATAATTTTAAAATATAAAATATCTTCAGTGTTATTCAAATGAAAAAAATACTATTTACTATTTTATCAATACAAGTCCAAAAATAAATGGGTAATATTGGAGAAATTCGATGTACACAGTACATACTACTCGTAGATTACAATTTATTATATTTCTATAACCATAATAGACATAGTCATAGTGATTAATTTATAAGGGGGGGGGGTTATACCTTATAATGATTCAGGTACACAAGTGATTATAATATGAACGTATAAAATATTACATTTTTACACTATGGGGCTAAACAGAATTCTAGGGGGGGGAGGGGCTATATTAAAGAAATATATGGGCTGCTTATTGTTCGTTAGGGCCGGTTAAAAATGTATGCTGCACCCGACACAAAACCCTGCGCACGCCTATGATCAAAAATATAGTTGAATAGTAATTTAAAATATATTAAAACCCAACTTTGTGCTTAATGTCATATTTTTTAAAGTTAAAAATATTCAATGATTAGTTAAGTCATTGGTAAAAAATTGTTTTTTTAGCTTTCCTGAAATATTTTGAAAATGTCGCTTATACCCTTTTGGATTGCCACCGTTGAATTATGTATTCTAAAAATGTTTGGTTAATGAATAATTAAAACCAGTACCAATTATTAAAAAAAAAAAAAAAAACAATTATTCCGTGGACGATTTTTTGGCTTTGGTTGAAAATTGAAATAATTATTTACGAGAATATTTCGAGACCACCACCGTCATAGTAATAAGACTTCTTTTCGTAGTATTTTCATAGACATTGAACTACCTACGATTGGTATAACTGGTCCAGTTCATTTTAACTTCAAAAAATATTCATTTTAAAAGCATATTTTATTGAAATAAAAAATATATAGCAGTTTAATAATTGTTATATTAAATTAACATAGGGTATATTTGCCTCTGTAATATATCACTTTTAACGTTCGATTATTTGAAACAATACGGTCACCATTGACTCCGATAAACTGGACGAATTATAAAGTGTTGTCACATTATCTGCAGCCGGCGATAAACCAAAGGTGTGCGTGGCAATATGAACGAGATTAAAAAAAACATATTATACTCGCATATTAATTCGATAATAAAAATAAAATTTATCTGACATTCAAAGTATACATTATCGAATATTATTATGTTTTATTTTTTTTTTCGTCCGAATTTTGTACTGTTGTTTAGTGATCGTGATAAATATTTTATTTCGACGTACCGCAATATTACGATAACATGTAGGTGTATTTAAATACTCGTAAACTATCCGACTGCGTGTAAATAAGCCGTTATATTATTTTTATGATTATTGGACATTCGAGGAGTGATTTTCCAAACCGAATTGATGACGGTTTTTTTTCATCACAATCAATCGTGTGACATCACAAAATGTGATTATAAATTTTCTGGCATTAAATTTACAATTTTCGACTGATGTGTTACGCTATACACACTAGCTGTACAACAATTCGAAAAATGTATCGGGGCGTATATCAATATAATATACGGGTACACCGTACATCACAGCGAAATAAATGAATGTCGCTCATTGCATCGCTCACAAATTAAAACACGTTGATTCATAGTCCATTCGAGTGTTGTATTTCGTATAAAAAATAACACACATAAGTTATTCACTTGACTTGTTCTTATGATTATTATTATTTTATTTTTTTTTTTTTGCATGCCATATTAAAAATACTTGACGTGTTACACCGAACTTATGTATGCATTTGAACAATACTGTATAATGTAAATGAAAATATAATTGTGTAATTACCGACGAATTACCACCACGGTCAAACGTGAATGTTATCGTCTATTTGATTAGTATTTTTTTAAGCCATTTGATGACAAATAATAATAAAATATAGTTCACGTTCATTGCAACGATCACACGAAAGTAGGTACCAAGAGAAATGACTAAGAATATGACAAAAGGATAATTGTTGAAAACACAATCAATGACCGGAGCTTAAAAATATGAATTATTTTTGATCCTAAGAAAAATTGACATATATTTATGTTTTTTAACACCAAGTATCTATATTACAATTCGTCTACATTTGCAAACTACATCAGTTCTTTCAATAATAAAACCGCTCGTTTCGATGTAGAACAATTTAATGGTCCACTGAAATTTATTTATTTATTTATTTATATATATTTATACGGGCTAGGCCCAATAGATAAAGATTAAACAAAGACCATGTTTGGTTTACAAAGTAAAGTTGAAATGGTTGTACATCTTATTGTAAAAATACATTGGTTCTAGACATATTATTAATATTAACATAAACAAAATAATAAACAAAAAAAATATATATATTTACATTATTTTTAGGATATGAATTAAAAGAAACAATATTATTAACAATAAATTTAACATACGCAAGATAATAATCAAGAAATATTTACATTATTTTTAAGATATGATTTAAAAGAAACAATATTATTATAAAAGAACAAATCTATATTATACTTGTTTACAAGGCACATTAATCTATTAATGGGAGCATTTTGAGCATAATTAGTACGGTGGAATGGCGCATAAAATGTAATAGTATTTCGAGTGCGAGAGGAAGGTACTAGTTGAAATACCTGTTGCATACACTACGAGACCAAATTTTAGAACTTAAAACTCTTTCAACATCAGAGGTCAAATTACGATAGTCGAGTTAACTTATCGTCGATAGACGTTCAAAAGATAATTTATATCGATGATTATATTTATAGCGATATCATTTTATACTTATCTGAAGTCGATTTTTTCGATGATTGTGTGGGGTACTATTAGAGATAGAAAAACGCGCATTTTTTTTTCTAATTTTTGTGTAAAAAAAAATGAAAAAATGACCTAAAATCCAACGTCTACCGGGCAGAAAAGTTCACATTATGATAGTCGAATTAAAAATTGTCATCGAATGACGTTCAAAAGAGGTTTCTAGCGATGATCCGAGTCGTCTTATACTCGAGTCGATTTTTTCGACTCCATTTTTTTTTATTTTTTTTTTTTTCATCACAAAACGATAAATTTACCAAAATTGCAATTCGGCCTATTTGAAAAGTTCAAATTATCAAGGTCAAGGTCGTTTTTCATCGTCAATAAACTAACCGCGTGCGTTGTTCGCAGGTATGCTGGGCCGAGACGAGACGGACACGACGACGGCGGCGGTGGCCGTGACTGCCGTGACGGCCGGGGACGGACGGGACGCGACCGCTGCGGCCGCGTCGCCCGCGGACGGCGCGCGTCACCCGCCAAAGTCGCGGTCGGCCGTGCGCGCGCCGCCGTCGACGCCGGTGCCGGCCGCGGCGGCGACGTCGCGCGCTTCGTGGCCGCCGGCCGAGTGGATCCGGCTGTCCGCGGAGAGATTGGAGTCGGCGGCCCGGGGCTTGGCCGGCGCGTACTACGACGACGACGGCGAGGACGACGGAGACGACGACGACGACGACGAGTTTGAGGTGCCGGAGGGCGCGCCGGAAGTGGTCGCGACGCCGCCGGCGCCGCGGCCCGTCCCGCGGCGCGTCGCCGGCGGACACATGTCCCGGTACCAGTTCAAGCGGATCGACGGTCGCCCGGAAGACGGCGCTGGCGTCAACGGCACGTACGTGGCCGTGGTCGAGGACGACAACGGTCCGCCGCGCTGAGCCGGTGAGTGGTCGCGTTCCAATAATTATTGTTATTATTGTTATTATTATTATTGTAATTATCAGGGTTCGGATTTTATAGCACCAAAAAGTACTAAAAATATGCACTATAATATGCCCTAAAAATATCAAAAATAGCAACAAAAAAACAATTTTTTTTTTAAATTATCATCTATTACTGGTAGTTTATATTTTTATCTTTTGAATTAAAACGTATTACTCAAAGAAAATTGTAAAATCTAAACAACAATGAAATATAATTATATTAATAAAACAGATTAAAGGGCATAAAATATATAATATTCAGTATTTCCGAGCTTCTTAAAAATAATCTAACAAGTTTAATATTGTATACCTACAACTATAATATTATTTATAAATTAATTACGAAATAAAAATGTTGTAATTTTTCTTATGAGTTTAAATAAATGAATTATAATTTTTCCTCGATATCAACGATATTTATGAAAACTACTAAATAAAGCATTTTGTAAGAAAAATAGCAAAATAAAATTTCATATTTAGAGTCCCTGGTGTATAAAACAAATTTATAGCCCACCCAGCTATTTTTAATTGTATTCTATAATAATTAGCAAATGCTATAAAATCCGAACCCTGATTATTATAATTATAATAATTGTTGTTGTTATAACAATCAGTACCGACACTATTGGGGTACGACGCGTTAAGGTTTAGTGTATTTTGGATTGTCACGATCTGTCATGGTTTAAGCAAACCATGATTGTAGTTTATTCGATAAATTTTACAGTCAGAGAGTGCGTGCTCAAGTTATTTTAATACGTTGACAAAGACTGTTAGGTAGGAGGTACCCAGTTCCTTAGCGGAAATAGGGGGGAGGGGTAAGAGAGCTAAGCCCCCCCATATTGCAGTAGTGATTTAAAAAATGTTGATTAGGCTAAATATTAATTGATCTTTATTTAATATATCTACAGAATATATTAATATCTCCATAATTTACTGTTCATTTTCTTCTATAGAATAAAAAATAGTTCTTGGGTTCTTCGATGCCTCATCTATATTCAATCATAATACTAGTGTAATTGATTTTCATTTTGAAATATTATATTTAAGGATTAATTATTTGATAAATACCAAATTATTGTATCATTATATATAAAAACAACTAATATACATATCTAATACAAATAATACCAACAAACATTTACAATACATAGCTTGAGTTTAAAATGCATCAATTGAGAGAAATTATGATGATCAATAATTGACATCAAGACCTAAAGCTACATAGATATTACGTTTAAAAAGGTACGCCGACATAAAAAAGAAATCTACGTGATAAAAAATTTCGTTTGCTAAAGAAAGAGCTCTGGGAAAAATGATGACTAACTGTAATTTTTAGTAAAAATGAATTGAAAAAAAATGAAACTCGAAACAAATTTTTCGACGTAGTATAATAAATATTAAAACTAAAACCAACCATTTCAAGTAGTTCTGAGAAATCTATATTACCATTTAGTAAATCATGTAAGAACATAAGATCTGCAACTTTTCTTCTTAATTCACATAAAGTCATCTCTAAATGGGCAACTTGCAATTTATATCAGTCTCTTTGGATAGACAAAGTTATCTAGCTTCAAATTATTTTTAAAATTTATATCGTACATTTTCAACACAATGTATATAAAGATCATAAATTGGTGACCAAACTGTTGAACTCAACTCGAGTGGAATGTATAGTGTTTTCAAATAATTAATATTTTTGAAATGTTTATTATTTCCATGAACAAAAACTAACATTTTAAAAGCTTTTTCGTTAACAAATATATGTGACAGGCACATTGCTTTCAAATAAAATTCCAAAATCTTTTTTAGAATTTACTCTTGATAGCAATATATGATTTATTACGTTATGACTAGGGAATAGATTTACGTGTATAAATGCATAACACGTATTTTTATTAGAATAAGATACTTAAAGTTTGATTAAAAATATTCACAATTAAAATTAATCCAACGACGCTTAACATATTTTTATTTTTATTTTTTTATATTCCCCGCAAATTTTGATGTTTTTAGAACAGATTTAATAATTTTGTTTCCATACTTATGGACTTATTTTTTATATTCACTACATATAAATCCGTTCCTTACTTAAGCCGTATCATCATGTCAAGTGGATCAACAAGATCTATAAAGTATTTTTCGAGTTCGTCTCCAATCTAGCGGTAAAAATTAAGCAAAATACTGCAATTATTTTAAGGGTTTGAAATTTATTTTTTTTTTGTATAGATTAGACTTCTTGATTCTCACTTACATAAACTTAATAGTCATAATTTTTTTAAAAACTATCTATATATGCATTTAAGATACTTTTTTTGTACAATACCATTTCATATTTCAAATTAATTATCATATTATGCGCATGAAATCTTTAATTTTGTGTTTTCACGTGCCAGTATCGTGGCTAAAACAAAGTTTTAATGAAATTAATATTTTAAAAACCCAAAATCGATAAAATCCCTAAATTCATTATTTTTAATATTGTTGACGAACATATTATTTCCACTCGCCGTCCTTTTTTTTTTTTTTTTATTATTTAACGTGTTAACGTGGCACGTAAATCACGTACACATATAATAGTATATCACATATTTCAAAATAAAACTATAATTCTGAAATTTTCATCAACCGTCTCTGAATAAATATAGTATAGGTACTCAGAATTTATCTTCATCTCGTATAATATTATGAACCTCTGTGCCCTGGGGCTATTTTCTCGGCTCCCTCCTCTTTAATAAAAAGATACGCGAACAGGGGAAAAAGGGAAATCAGCATTTCGAGTGTTTTGAGTTTGTCGTAAGGCATATAATATTATGATATAGATACACGACGGCTCACTTCGAACAAAGCGATTACCGCAGTGTTCGCCTTCAGTACGAGTGACGAACGCATGAGACATAGTCCTTAGGTGTGATTCCTGCGGGATAAAACGCAGAGAACGTACAGATCTCACTTCAAGATTATTAAGCGGCGACCTGAGCGTGTTATTGCGAGTACGGAAAATACGATGCGCAGTGTGTAGTGGGGTAACGACCAGTATGAAAGACCTCTGGGCGAGGATAGAGGCCGAAAAATAAGGGACCGGGCGTGATCGAAAAAAAGATAATATAAATGTATTATGAGGACTGGGGTGGTCGAGCCTGAATAGCAACACGGGGGATGGCGAAAGAGACAAATAATATAGCGATGTCTGTACGTTGTTACCCGGAATAATATAGTGAAATATTAATGCGACGCCAGTCCGTTTTCGCGTAGGTACATTTTTATAGCGTCAAAACCGCAAAGTTAATTTTGATAAAAATTTAAAAACTAATTATTGACCTGATTAAGTAGTAATAGAGCGACGGATTATGGTTGTTTTTGAACCCGGATCCTCGTTTAACAGACTTCGCTCCAAACAAGTGCACAAATTTTAAAAACGAAATAAATTTATTTTGTACGGGATATCATTATTATTATTTTTTTTTTTTTCGTAATCGATTCGAACACAAACTAAAATAATCAGTTTCACAATGACGCGATATTAACAGTAGAACTTTTATTTTTCAGTTTTAACTATAAAAGCAAACATCAAAACGAATTATTTTTATAATAGTGATGTATATTATTTTTTCTAAACCGTCGATTATAGCGCGTGCAGTGAAATGCTGCAGCGTTATCTTCAAACAGGACGAGTGAGTATTCCAATCACGTTCCTGCGTATAATAATATAAATTCACCACGATATTGTAAACTCGTATTCGAGTTAAAATAACAATTTTTTTTTCACTTAAATTATTTGATAAATTGACTTTAAATATCACAGGGACACTGACACCAGTTCAAATCGTATTATATATCCCAGCAGTATCTATTACTATGTGTACGCTACAAAGTTATATTATATACATCGCAGAAGCTACGTGTCAGATAATTTATTGATGTAGATGTTGAAAAAATAATAAAATTAATTTGTCTGTACAAATAACGTCATGTTATTTCGAGAGACATATTTTATGTTTCTAATTGTAATAATCGACTCCATAGTTTTCGATTATTGTTATGACTGACGTGTTTAACACGTGCTAAAGTCATTGCCAAAACTAGAAATTATATAAGGCGTCGGAAAATGTGTTTACTGGCCCTCTTATGTATTATTTTTCTAGGCCTCGTATCTTCAGAGAATGTGTTTTCAATTTACCAAAATATTTAAACGTTCTTTCGGGTCGTTCTACGATACAATCGATTTGCGCTCGAAACTTAACATTCGATGACTGTGGAATATATTTTTTTTTTAATTTAGAAAATTATCAATAATTTTTTAGATTCAAAGAATTGGCCGGCATAATAAAAATAGATAATAATAAATACGTAAAGCAATTGGTTTGGATTTTGATTTGAAAAAGGGACAATAGCACATTAATCACCACTTGACATAAATGTAAGCGTCTGCTTGACGAGAAGAAGAAAATTTCGTTTTATTATTAGTATTATTTTTTTTTTATCAACACAAATCACCAAAATTAATTATATAACACCAATGATGCGTGAGAATCAAACACCTTTACACTTGTATAATATTAAATAAATATTCTGATAAGTTGGCAATAAATACTACAAAAATGTTTTATGTAAGGTACTAAGGTCATTTGTTCCCTGTAAAATATATTAATAGTTTCCGATTTTTAGTTCACTTGAGTTGATATTTTATTCATTTTCATTTTTTTTTTTTGATTCTCATAAATTCTTATTTTTAAACTCAAAAGATTTATGGTTCCTCGGAATACGGGTTGTAAAAAATGAATGTAAATTTAAATTTTTAAATGTAATTTTATACGGTTTTTTTTTTTTTTTTTGTATATTTATATTAGACGTCAAAGAAATGTATTACTATATGAACAATAATTACAGTTTCAAAGTTATACATTCAAATTCTAATGGTTTTAAGTTCAGATAATTTAAATGAGACGATGAAAAACACTATTTTATTACCCGTATTCAAATCTTAATACAGCCAGTCAACTAGATTGACTCGCAGACATAAATAAATCTAAATTTGAAGTAAAAACATCACATTTTCTATGAATTAAAACTGATAAGCGAACATAAAAAATTGTAAGTATGTTCGAATGTACAGGAAAAATAACACACAGAATATTTTTAAAGAATACCAAATTACAAACTTCGACTGCGAGAAATTAAAAATGTTGTCATCAACTATTTAGATATAATTTATATGTTAACTGAAAAAATAATAATAGTAATAATAATATCAAAAAAAAAAGTATTTTTAGATTTAGAAACAATGACCTACACAAATGTAAATAATATTGAATTCGAATTCAAATCCATTGACATACAAATCTCAAGTACAATGTTGAATAATCAAAACGGATTTGATTCGTTACTTACATTTTTCTTCTATTCTATTTTTGCTTTTTTTTGTTTTTTAATTTTGCACATTGATCAATTACTTGAAAACTTCAATATGGATAGTACAGTCAGAGTTGAAAGTTATTTTGTACATGTTGCACATTATATTATAACTATTAAACACGAAAATAAGTGATTCCCCCCCCCCCCAATAGAATGTTTTGATGTGACTAGTGAATACATTTTTTATTTTTTTAAATATCCTCACAATGTAATTTACTAATAAATAAATTGCAATTATTTTCGCAACTAAAACAATTTAGTTAGGTATGAGTTTTAAAATGAGGTAGGTAGACGTTCAAACCGAAATCGTTATTAATTCCGAAAGATAAATACAAATACAAAATAAAGAAGTCTCCAACTGCGTTTAACGTCAAACTTTTCGCACGGCGAAAAAAAGAAATTAATTAATTAATTAATTAGGTAATTAATTAATATTTATTTGATGCGCGTTTTCCTATACGTTCTTATACGGTCTGAACTTTCGTCAATACTTTTTAACGTTATACCCACGGCGGATCAGACGTAGTTGTTTTGCAATCGGCCGTAACTATACACCTAGATAGTATACGTCGTGTGTCTCAGAAAAACGTGTCCACACACGATATACAATGGGATTAAATTCCGACTGTAAAGTCTTTGAAAAATAAAAGAGACCGAGGGATTCTTCGCCAAGCACTCTAAAAGCGTTTTTGTCAGATGTATTTATTTGTGTTTTGAATTATATTTGCTGTTCGAAATAAGTTTCGTTCCGGTTGGCGGAATAAAGTATGAACGCACTTTGTCCACGTCAGACGGCACTACACTCGCCCGGCCCGCACGGTCCACCACGAAAGGGAAAAAATATATATTTTTAACCTACAACTTTGGCCTCTTGTTCACGAGAAACCCCGTGGTAAAACAATAATGAAAAATTGTTCGGCCAGCGGCGGCGGCGGCGCACGGTATTGCCCCGCGCGTTCTCGACGGATCCCGTCATTAGCGGGCTTAAAACTTTTGATACGATTAAGAAACGTCGAGTGGTATTATAATTTATAAGGTCGCCCTCTTTCCGGACGAGTTTTCACTAAACACTAATAAACACGACCTCTACGCCCGCCCGCCGTTCCGAAATCTCCTCCATTTAATCTGCAAAGACACTATATCCGGCGATTCGTGTACACACTCACACACACACACACAACTCTCTGACGCATTCGTATATACATGTAGTGTATAACTTTTTGCTTGTTTATTCGAGTGTTCTCAAAGTATTTATTCGCACAGCCATCTTCAGACGTTCGTGAAACAATGGCTCGGCGGCCGACTTATGTCAAAAACCAATAACTGTAGGCACGTTCCCACTCCGCACACACACACACACACACACACACACACACATAGGCCCGTCGTAATATATCATCCGCCCTAAAGCAAAAATTTGAATGCTGCTCTTAAATACTAAATTAAATAAGTACATGAATAATATCGAAATTAACAAATTTGTGTCAATGTGTTGGTTCATAAATTTGAATTTGAAAAAATCATAAATAAATATACAACTTAAAAAAAAATTAGAACAAAACACGAGTATACATCATACACAAAGGTACTATTCGTTTGAATAAAAATCAAAATGAGAAAAATATTTATAATAATTATAATAGCTTTTTGAAATTATAGTGCGGCATTATAAAGTAACTTTTCTTGCCTTTTTTTGTTGCAAAATCTCGTACTAAATTTTTCAAGTTTGTGCCGACTTTGCTTCAATGGATAAAATTCAATGATTTTTCGTAAGTTTCAGTTTAAAGAAACTTCTTCCAGCAGGCGCTACAGTCACTGGAGTCATAAGAACGATTCTTAAACTGGTCGCAATGTTAAGATAAATCGTTTAAAGTTGATAACTGTAAATATACTCAAGATTTTTTTACCTTGAGAAGTATTTTTTGAACATTCGATAATTTAATTTTGCCGCCTCAATTTCCTTAAAATATTTTGCCGCCCTAAAGCAACGCATGGCTTGCTTGTACCCTAGCGACGGGCCAGCACACACACACACACACACACACACACACACACACACACACACACACACACACACACACACACGTGTATACGCACTGTACATACGTTTATGTCATCAGCATTAGCATTATATGCTCCGTATACCGCGAGGTTACCGATGCGGTACGTCTCTAAGTCGATATCAAGTCAATGCGGGTTTTCCGCTCTCGGTGATTGCACATTTATTCGTCCTCGTGAGTTTCGCGTGCGCAATAATACTCACTCGTTACTATAGTGTACACAAGACCGTGCACACGAGTCGTGTTTTGAGACTGAGTCGGTGTGCACACCGCGTGGACCGCCCGCCGGTCGGACGACCGCCGCATAAGTATGGTATAGTAGTATTATACTCGCATATATAATATTATTGCACTTTAATATACGCATACCGGTCGTACGTATATTTATAATATAATATCGCGATACCGATGTCGTCTGCGACCGTGCAATATCCGATTTAGATATTTCACTTTAATACCGGCAATTCCGAGCTCGCCGTTTTCATTATTGTTAAATTTTTCATATATTATATTGTCGTGGTGTATACGCGATGGAAATTTCATTTCGAAACGTCATTTCGTCGAACGTGTATTATAATATACACATATGCGTCGAAATCAAATTTGACGAGTAAATCATACGTTTTCGTCGGCTGCTACGTGTGGGCTCCTAAACGGCCAAACGGCTTGCCGAATAACGAGAATTCGCTAGCTCTCGAGATCGGGTTATGCAGATAACCACCGCGTTCGGGTGAAAGCGAATGTAAATATTACGATTTTTGGTTTCTGTAGACTGCAGTGTGATCACAGATGATATAATTCAAAAAAAAAAAAAAAAAAAAACGATGGGTGAGTCGGAGTCAATTACGTATATTTTCAAATTACCTCGGTGCGTTAATATAATATATATGTATATACATAAATTACTTATATAGTATTGACTATTCAATACATTTCATAATCTTCAGCACTATATATACGATGATAGACTGAGTTTCTAGGAAATGGTTTCCGGAAAAAAAAACGTCCCTTGATAATGCACAAAATAATTTATTTGTCTAAAACGTAATTCATCGAAAACCTCAAAGTAAGAAGCTTATGTTTTCGAATCAAATAACGTGCTATATTTTTCACACAGTGACCTGACTCACCATGGTGGGAAACATAATCGTATAAAAACAATGAATAGTTGAATAATATATAGGTATTCATATATATTTTTTTAAATTAATTAACATGCGTTTATTGGAAATATTATTGCAAAACAATAGTTATAAAATAAAACATAAAGCACTGTGCCTGTTGGCGCCGCGAAGGGAGTGTAAAGCAATACACTAAGACCTCATTTGCTTTTCAAAAAAATAAAATAACAAGGTTAGGTATTAGGTAAATTAGTTGAATTGTCTATCTCAGCGTTTCTTAAACTTTTTTATTCATGGAACCCTTTTTGATGTCCACTTTTATTGTGGAACCCCAACTTTTTTTTAGCTTTTTAGCTTTTTTTATGATTATTTGTAAATAAATTATAATCATATAATAATATTAAGTTAAAGGTATTTAATTCAAAAAAACAATATGTTAAAATAAAAATAATAATAATTGTATGCATATGTAATAATACTTCAATAATAATTACATTGATTAGACTAAGTATACATTTTAATGAGACGAATGAAATTGCTTTTTATTTTTACAAATATTCTTAAAATTAGGCTCAATTGTTGAAAGTTGTATGATTATATTAGGTTCAGCATCAAGTATGTTGCGGTATTTTGTTTTTGTTGATATATTGGAGGAGAACCCCGTTTCACACATAATATAAGTATGTAGTTGCAAAAGGCCTTGTTGGCGCCTTTTGTGACAGTTGAGGATATTCATCTTTGAATCTACACCAAAATTCTACTAGTGGTATCGATTTAAATTTTTCTTGCAACGATGAATCTAATGTCATTTCAATAAAAGTTTCATATACATTTACTGACATGGCTGGAGGTCATGTATTGACAATAAATGGATTTTTAATTCACAATTCATTTTTATATTTCATCGATTGGTTATTTGGAAAATACTGGAATTTTGAAATAAATCACTAAAGCTTCGCGGAACCCTGAAGTGATCTTCGTGGAACCCCAGGGTTCCGTGGAACACAGTTTAAGAAACGCTGGTCTATCTAGTTAATCAGAAGACAAAAAAGGACGTGCTTCGCACCATAAGGTATTTTTTGCTTCTTGGAATGGATAATGAGGGTGAGTGAATTGAGTTTTAATGAAATGAGACATAATTTCTTTAATTGAACGATTCTGAGCGAAACTGTAGCGTAAAAAAAATACACAGTCTACATAATATGTAAACATTATTATTTTATCTGTCAGCTTGATTTTTTTTTTTTTTTTATCAAATTTGTTAAAAGTTTTCTTATTTAACAAATGAGAAAATATTTTTTACCATAAAATACAAAACATGTTGTTCTATCTGTATGCGAAGTTTCATGATGAATGGATGGACCAATTTTTTTTTAATGAACAATTTAAGTTGGAAATTGATATAAAAACATGTATTTTCATAAAAATTGAGTAGTAAAGTACTTGAACGCTTATAAAAAAAAACTCTGATCAACAATTTTATGACATTGTGACAATATTATTAGTTAAGTGTATGTGTATAGTCATTTTAAATTGTCAAATTTTTTTTTGAAACTTTCGTTATGTATGCCAAAATATAATGCGAAAATTTCTATATTTCTAGCAACATTGATTTTCGAGTTATGACTAAATAACTGAAATCAATTTAATTAAAGTGTCATTTACGACAAATTTTATTGTCTTCACTCAGTTTTTCAGCAATTTTTCTTCAGCCCTGCAAAATTATTGAGAGAAAAGAATGACGAACCCCATAGGCGGAGATTGGGGGGTGCTTGGGGGTGCTTAGCCCCCCCAAAAAGATCAAAAGCCCCCCCAAAATTATTGAACATTTTTCAGTCACGTGGACGGCCGAACTTCGGACTTATTTTACAACAATTGCCAAAATCTTGGAACTTTACAAGCTAATATTTTTTCCCCGAAATGTTGTCAATCTAATTCAATATAATAATTATTAAAACATAATATTGTAGCATTTTTAGCACCTACTCGAATGAGATTGAAAATGAATCTGATAAAAATGTAAATGAAGCAATTGGAAAATATTTTGATAGTTGATAATTTAATGTTTCAATTTATAGATTATAGATATTTGTTGAGAATTTGAAGTTAATTTGTACTTATTCATTATTATTTTTTCAGGAATTTTAACCAATATGAGAAAAGGGCAATTCATTGTATATTTGTTTCTTTTACATAAATTTTTATCAATAATTAATATTTTAACAAACAATTTGCAAGAAAAATCTTCGACCCTGGGAAATTCTAAAATTATTATTAAATCTGTAATCAAATCCTTAGAGGATTATAAAACCATTGCATGTTTTGTTGAAATTTGGTTCGATATAAATAAATTTGCAACAGTCAATAATATATCTATTGAAAATCCATGCCAAGGTATACCTAATTAACTGATTACTAAACTATGTTATTTTTAAAAATAATTGCTGTATTAATCATATTTAATTTAAAATTTAGGAAATAAAAAAAAAAAAAGGAAAGAACCAAATGATCTTAAAAATTTCATTATCACTTCTAATTAATAAATGCTTTAAAAATGCATATTATGTAGTTAGTAATGCGTATTTACTATTTAGTAGCTTTCCTTTTTAGTAGGTAATGTAGTAGTTAATGCATATTGAAGGTAATATTGATTTTATTTGATGATCATCTCTTGTTTTTCAAGTTCCCTTAAGTGTTCACGAATACAAAATATAAAAAAAATCATCATTATACTACCAATAGTTACATTCTACGTTCGTTATAATATTTTAAAGTTGCATGTGTCTTATACACGCAAAACAAAAATGTATATAATATTGTTACGTATTTTTTAACTATTTGGAATATATGAATTGGTAAGCGCAATGCACTCTTTCGGAAAATACCCAACGACGCACGTGTACGTCCTATCGACCTGTGTGATATTTGGTTTTCATCACTCGTTTTTCCAAAAAGGCTCCTACCGAAAACCAACCGAATAATAATAACATCTCGGTGAATTAATGTTTTGTCAATGTGATTTCAGGTGAAGCGGAAAACCCCGAACATACTTCAAAAACTAATTCAACACAACACTATAAATATATATTATAATATGAAATGCTGACGATTTGCAAGTCGGAGCTGAAAAACTGGCCGAAATAAAAACATTTGCTGAATAGTAACACAGACACAAAGTTTCGTCGTATCGATCAAAATGAAATTTTGATTTTATTATCTGGTTTAAATTATTTTCTCGTTCGTTTTGACACAATTTATTTATAAATATATATGTTTAATATTATTTATTCGTATACAATATAATAATTCGTATTGATTTTTCAACGTTAGGTACGACCAAAATTTTCACTGTCGCATAAATTATGATTTATGTTATTGTATTCAACGGATAATATGATTCGATGTAATAAGATATGATATAATATATATTATAATCGCATGCTATTATATAATAATATTAACAATATGAATGTTTATTGTACGTAATCATGAAAAAAAAATAAAAATAAAAAAAATATATTATTAATATTTGATGACGTCATAGCGATAAGCATTTGCGTATATTATATTATTGTATACTACGAATAAGATATTAAATGATGTAATGCTGAAATTAATTTCTTCTATATTCCATTTTTACTAAAACCCATTAGATGATAAATAATAAGAATAACGAAAGTTATTAAAAAAATTTCTAATATTATACGTATTATTAGATATTACATATTATTGATATTATTTAATGTTTGCGCGTGTACGAATAATAGAGTCTACTTGATGAATATATATTTTTTGTTTTCTTCTTTAAATCCATAATATATATTATTATATAAATACATAATTTTCAATTATATGCTGTATATGTGTATAAATAAATGAACAAACGATCAACAAATGTATATTTTATTTCATCCCTAACGCGTGAATTCATCGTCAACTAAAAATAAGTAATAAGTGCAACAATTATGCAACTCGTCATTCTTCACACACACACACACACACACACACACATGCACAGATGGATTTAAGGAGATCTACAAGAGCGCTTGTCCTCACTTATAGCCCATCAGATACGTTAGTAATAGTTGTGACGTACAATATATATTAAAAACAAAATTAAAAAATAAATTCAGGTTTCTATTTTCGTTTTGATTCATAATCTAATAATTAGGGCTCGGAAGTTGATGCATTTTGCATTTTTTTTTTGGAACTTTTTAGACGATGCTCTCCTGGCCACAAATCTGTTTCATAAGCATGTGAATCTAAATAACTAATTTTTATTTTGCATTTTTTTGCATTTTTTGATGTTTATTACTTTTTAAGTCATTTTTTGAGATTTATAGGTCATTTTCCAACATTTTTAGTTATTTTTACTGATTTCACACTAGTTCATTTCTTATCGTTTCTTGTCGACCATTATGCCGATAACTTAAAACACAGACTAAGATTAGTACCTATCCAATTTTATCTCGACGATTACATTATTGTCGCTGTCGTATTGTAGTGAATAATATTATACCTACATTTTATTATTTTTTCCTAATATTCGATTAGTAAAATAGAGTAAAATATTTTAAAAAAATGTATTTTTATTAATATAAAATTAATATTTGTAATTTTTTTAGGACATTTTTTGCCATTTTTATGGTCATTTTTTATTGTTTTTAAGGTCATCAACTTCCGAGCCCTACTAATAATTAACTTCTATGTTATATACTTTGTATTCACGTATAAGTTAAAGTTGGATAGTTTGTTAAAATCACCGGGACATATATTTTAATGTCAAATGAACTTCTAATTTCAATTTGAGTTCAATATTAGTTTCAATATAATCTACACACACACACACACACACACACACACACACACACACACACACACAAATTACAGAAGTAATAGTGGAACGGACTGATTTTCTCTCTGAGGACATCTTTTTAGAAACGTTCTGCGCGTTGACATGTATGACTCACGTACATAAAAATAATTGTAATACATTCACAATGTTCACGACCATATTTTCGCCCACAAGCACCGTAACATCGTATTATATTGTAATGTTATCTGTCATATATTCGATTTTACGTTGTGTAAATACAATGATGGTCGATCTTAATGTACGTAGAATATATCAGGTGAGTGCGACAACCGATAAGTTAAAAACATCGCGCTCAGGCTTTAGAGCACATTGTCACAACATATTTTTCACAGTGACCGAGTTCAGGAAAGTCCGTCATCAAGTAAATTTCAACAATCTCACGGTTATATTCAGGTACGTAAGCGTGGTGTAACAAAACATGAAACGTTACTCTTTGGACTATGACTAAAGTAACTAGATAAAAATTCTGTAAAATCAGGGCAGGTTCAAAAAAAAAAAAAAAAACTGGAATAAGAAGGGTGTTCCTCTTCATCAAGTAGAATTTGGTGAGTAAAACCCTGCCCACCCAAACAACAACCCTTTTTATAATTGAATTTCGGTACAGCTTTGCTTCCTCGAGCTCAAACTGTAGTCGTTAAAAAAAAACATAATTTTATAGTTGTAAAAGCATCAGTTAATTATTGATCAGAATACACTTTTGCCTTTAAGGAATTTTCACGGAAAAAGAATCATAAATTAAATAAATATTAAAAAAATTCAACGCAAAAAAATGACTTTTTCGTTGATAAAAACTTACAATCATAATATAATTATAAAATGATTGGTGAAATTTGAAATTCTAATTTTTATGCGTCGATTTATCTAATTACCATCAGTCAAAACAAATAATTACCGGTTAAAACCCAAGATTAGATTACAAAGTCACATAGCGTAGAATACGTAGAACACGAAAATGCAAAGTAATCTCATAAGATCTGATGGAACAAATGAAAAAATATACACCAAAAAAGGCAAAAAACAAAAACAAACGATTATTTTAAATCAGGACGGCGAATAAAAGTCAATACATTTTACTATCCCGAGAAGATCACAAGATATTTATTGGGACATTGCTACTGATTCGGGACTGTTCCGGCAAAATCGGAACGCCTAGTCACACCAAAAATGACATGCATTAAACATAAAAAAAACGTCATATTTTATTTTGGTCATTTTCAAAACCGTAGTACCAACTACCAGTTATATATTATAATTAAAGTATGTATTTTAATGATTTCACGTCGAACATACGAAATTCTTTTCTGAAATCTCCACAGAGATGAACATTCAATACCGTGCAATTATATAATATGTCTGTTTTCGAATCGTACATTTTGAATAAAAAAAAAATTTAATTGAACGAAATCCAATTTGAAATGAAGAACATTAATGTATTCACTGTGTAGAAGTAGAATATCATCGACCGACACCCTAGTTCCGAATCTTTCTGAAACTCCGAGTCTTTTAACTTCAATATGAATCTAAATAAACCCCCGTTTTCGAATCGTAATGAAGAAAAAAAAATTATTCAAACGATATTAAATTTGAAATGAAAAACATTAATGTATTCACTGTGTAGAAGAAGAATAACATCGATCAACCCCTTAGTTCCGAGTCATTTTGAAACTTTCAGGCTTGTCACTTCTACGTGAATCAAAATAAACCCCTGATTTCGTATCTTTTGGAAGAAAAAAATTCTTTCGAACGAAATTCAAATTGAAATGAAGAACATTGATGTATTTACTATGTAGAAGTAGAATAACATCGGCCGACACCTTAGTTCCGAATCTTTTTGAAACTTCGAGTCTTTTCACTTCTACGTGAATCAAAATTAACCCCCGTTTTCGAATCGTAATGACGAAAAAAATTTTTTTTGAACGAAATTCAATTTAAAATGAAGAACATTAATGTATTCGCCATGTTAAAGTGGAATGACATTGACTGAGACCTTAGTTCTGAATATGTTTGAAAATTTCGAATGACGAAAAAAAATTGTTTTGAACGAAATTCAATTTGAAATGAAGAACATGAATATATTCACTGTGTTTTTTCACTTCTACGTGAATCCAAATATATTATTCGTTTGCACGTATAAAGTTCTTATATTCAGTGGCATATTTTCCACTGGACGAGAAAAACAATAACTATACCTTAATAAATTAGGAGTCTCGAATTTTACTATTGCTTGGTTAGTTTTTTTTTTCTTGCACCGAATAAAATATGAACTAAATCCAAACTTCGATTATGTACAAAAAACGTAAAAACCGTTAAGCGCATATTCACTCAAAGGTAATCCAGAAATTAAATCCTCTTTTTGTTTGAGTGGAAATGAAATTCTGATACGATTATACTGTGTACCTGAATATAAACATGGAAAATTTATGTATACTTTTGAACCCATTAAAAGTGAAAATCACATCAACCTTGGAAAAATACCTAGGTAAAATTATTATAAATTATAAAAAATTTTCATTGATTTTACTTTTTTTTTTTAGCTAATAATGAATAATATACTTGAAATGTTTTTTTTATTCAAAATATTTATTTTTTTTTTTTTTAATGTATTTTATTGGTTTAACAAAATCAGGCATACTTTTAATTATAACAATAATAGCTAGTGTTAAAAATTTTAGAAGAGAGAGGAGAGGGCTAACATTTTTCAGCTTGCCTCAGGGCTCGGAACGCCTAGATCAGACTTGCCTGTATTTTCGTTTAGAAAATTCCGTTTTTGTTTTAGTAATTCGTTTTTTATTGACGCGTCAATGTCAAAACAAAAATAAAAACGTTGTGATAAAAGAGAAAATAATGGCGCGTTCTACTGTAGATAACTAAATGTAAAACATATGTGTATATATATGCGAGTGAGTTTTTTTGTTTTTTTTATAGCTCGCGGGAAAATTATTCTCAGACTATTGGAATTCGTGTATTTGTATGCCAGGAAAAGGAATTGGACAACACGAATAATAGATAAACATAAATTGTTTTCTCGAGTGCTGTACATAAAAAAGGAACTTTGTTCGTGGCCATTTCCACGGAGAATTTCGTATCCGAATTCGCTTTTGTTTTGCCTATATTACATTAATATACCTACGATTTCGATGTGTGTGTGTGTGTGTGTGTGTGTGTGTGTGTGTGTGTGTGTGTGTGTGTGTGTGTGTGTGTGTGTGTGTGTGTGTCTGTCTGTATGCAATGTAAGGACGTGCGAGTGCGTTCATTATAATATATCTGCCGGATGTCGTTCTATTTCGCAAATATATAATACACTCGCCTCCTATATGTACTATGTTAGTATGTTTATTT
The DNA here is from genome assembly GCA_027580255.1 of Therioaphis trifolii. Classification (NCBI taxonomy): domain Eukaryota; kingdom Metazoa; phylum Arthropoda; class Insecta; order Hemiptera; family Aphididae; genus Therioaphis; species Therioaphis trifolii. The sequence continues at coordinate 26,917,886 of CM050405.1, read as the reverse complement.
ATTCACAACAGTATGCTAAATAATATTATACCTACCAAATATGTAAAATATGACATTATATTGTAAAAAATATATATAGGTATACTTATTACACAATTTTTTTCTTTTCGTCTTTTTCTTTTTCTTTTTTTTTTTTATTTCACTCTCCTCTCTTAATTATACGACGACGTCCAATAGAAAAATAAAATTACTATATCATACACACACAAACACGCGTGCGCGCCTACGTACATACGCGAACCAATTATCCTTTAATTTTGGTTAGATTTTCACAAGCAAATTCGCTGTCTACTAGAGTAAATTACTACGAATGTTTTTGTTTCTTTGAAAAAAATTTCCCAGAATACCAGACGTCACGGATTACGACTCGTTGAAAATTCTCCGTCAAATATAAAAAAGCCATAATTATTCTATATTTTAATATAAAGATTTTGTTCTCATATGGATAATTACTTTTTAAATCCTCATGCTCGATATATGAACTGGAAACACCAATATCTTGTCCGATGACCGAAGGGACGAAGGACGAACTTGTACCACCATCATCTCACTTACCAGCTTTTTTTAATATAATAATAAACATTTGATCGTATCTTCAACCGTTCATAAAATATACATGTAAAACACCGTAAATCCGATATTTTTTCCTATCAATCAAATTATTTAGTTTTTCTTTATTTTCAGAGAAAACAATAGATTTTGGTAAAATAATATAATATAGTTACTTATGGAAGATTGTATTTTCTTTAATAAAGCTCTTTTGTAATTTTATCGTAACTGTAACTGTTCTACAGTAAAATACATAAAACCGTAAAACTACCCTATTTAGCCATTTTCAACCCTCTTGAGGCACGGGAAGGGGGTGAGTCATCATAACCAAATTTAATCTAAATTATTTTTATATAATATCAAATAATATTATAGGGTCCTGACTTAAAAAATCAAAGAAAATCTTCCGACCATATAAATAAGAACCACCCTAATATATATATATATATATATAAATTGTTCCTAGTAGGAATCTGTGTAGTTTACCAAGTAGTTTGAATATTTTTTTTTATTATCATATCCATTGAAACGGATTATGAATAATGGTGTAAAAATTTCAAAGGTACATGCGTTTAATGTTTACACATTTCCTATTTCTTGTGCGCAAGACGTGACAAGACGTTTTAACACATATATTATATCAACGTAGGAGCCGATAGGGGAAGATTTTAGGCGCTAGGCTCTCCAAAAATGCAATAATCTTTTTTTTAAGTGCACGAACAGTCGTTTTTTACATATTCACGCTGTTTTGTGTCATGTTATTCCACTCTCCCATAGCACATCGGTATATACATAATATTATGTCTGTTTGAAATCGTGTCAGTAAAATATGACGATAAATACATTTTCATGTTTTCAAATAGACACAGTTTAAAATAGAGGTGTATAAACTATTTACTATCATTATTTATTCCACAGTGGTGTTCGTTTTGATTTTTAGTTTTTTGACCCGACTGTTTGAAATCTTGAATATCGTATTAATTAAGTATTATGTAACTTAAAATCGAAATTAAATGTCGGAACGTTCGGTTTTAAACCGACGAAGATTTAATCGTACGTATAAATGATGTAATAGTTTGAATTGTGACTACTCTATCGTCAAAATCTGGCGTAATTTTATTTTCTAATTTATTTTAATCCTATAGTCGTATTTATACACAAGGTTACTCTTGACACAGTAAATAATAAATCTTGGCGCACGCCTACGGTTCGGCGTTTTCGGATACGCGTATGATGAGGTGGCGTGTAAGTCAAAAGCATGAGTACGGGTGCGGCAGAAAGTTCATTCACCGCATCTGCAGTCTTTCTGGGTCGATGGTTTGGCCTTTGGGCCACGGCGGTTCGAGTTATGGCCACGTGGTCTCTCGATGTAATCTCGATGTTCTACAGAGTACGAGCAAAAATTGTACAACAATACCTACCAACGACCTGCACGATTCGAAAATTTTCGGCCGAACCCGGCACGAATCTTTGTACAAAATCCCGGCCCGGCTCGAATGGATTTTGGTCTAGAAAAAAAGCGTGACCTGATCCGAAAATAAATCGCCAGAGTAGTATATGTATTTGTATGTTCTGAGTCCATTTGAGAAGCCAAATTTTTCCGGTTCGGCCGGCGATTTCTACCTATTTTTTAGTGTATGATTTTTTTGCCCCAAAAAAACGTATGTATGTTCTGAGTCCATCTGGGTCCTCAAATTTTTACCAGTTTAGCGGTTAAATTCCACCGTATTTCACCGTGTAAAAATAAACAACATTTTTTTTTTTTAATTTACACACTATTGTCTAACCGAATATTAGTGAACACATTTTAGAATCTACGATCTTGTAACACTGATTTGTTTCAATTTTTATACAGTATTTATTTTTTTTTTTTTATAATGTGACTCGTTCATTTTATATTTTTAGATTGATCAGTTGTGTTTTCATGTTTCTCCGGGTAACAAGTAAAAACATTTTTTTATTATAAAATTAAAATATTACATTTTATTCAAACAAATATGAACGATTATTTTCAAGGAGTTGAGTTAATCAAAAACTCTTTGACGCCAAAATGTCTAGAATATATGAATCATTCGTAAAGCGTTTTGAATCTCTCAAAGAATTTTCGACTACAGATAGTGATAAAGTCCTATTAGCGGACGCAGGATTTTTTTTCAAGTCAAACGACATCGTTCAGTGTTGGACATGTGAAATAATTCTCGGAAATCGGCTCAAAGGTGATTGTCCTTTTCGTGCACATGCATCATTCAGAACATACAAATACATACTACTCGTCAGAAACGGCCTGAACCTATTCCTAATAGTTTTGAGTTAGTCAAATGAAGTCCACCCGCACGTTCAACGCTCCAAATGTACAAAAACAATTTATCCAAATATAACCAAAGTGTTTCACTGCAGAACTAAAATTATTTTTAATAATAATCACCTAGTGTTTTTGAGAGCATAGAATTATAAATGTAATGAAGTTACGTTTACATTCATCGATTTTAAATGCATTAATAACTGTACATTATTACGGCAACTTTAGTAACAATAACACAGCCTGTACGCGTATCATACGATTAATATTTCAATATAGTGACTGTTCAAAATTTATTTGGCCGGTCGTAAAAAAAAATGGGCCGCTATTTATTCTGTATGCTGGCACCTGCGATTGAAGTCTGCTCACACCTATAAATGGCGCAATACAAATAATACAACATGATATACGTATAACGGACACATTGGTGAAAAATCAGACGAGTCGATTAATAACTATAATAATAATAATAATAAAGATAAATACGTAAACCGTGGTGGCGATATTAATATATAATATGTAATTTAAACAACATTGCTGAACACGAATGATTTGTTATTATTGCCGTGGCTGCGCCCTGCGCATAATATGTAGTAATTATAACGGCAATAAGTTTGGTGAAAGTGTCATTTACATCAAATTTTACCGTTTTCACTCAGTTTTTCGACACTTTGGCCCCACGACTGGAAAAGTTCTCGAAAAAAACAGAAAAATTACCCGTTTAAAGTAACACGTCGATCAAATTTCTGAATTTCTGAAAGGATTTGAATACGAAAACGTGAAAGTGGCAATATTGATATAATCTATAGCGAAAAACGTTTCAGAAGCTAACATCTTCTTAGCCGATTGAAAAATGATTTCCCGGGCCGTTTTTACGATGTAGTCCAACCTTGGACGTATGTCACCGGCTCGCGTATGTCACACATCGCCGAAAGTGGCACCCTGCTCACCCGTCTCACGCGAGAAGGTAACCCGGGCGAAACGGCCACTACGATGACCGCCGTGACGGGCATTTGAAACCCGCCGCGAAACCGAACCCACACCTCAACACCTGGATAAATACGCGTATACCGAGATTCGCTATAACATTAGTTTTGTTCTTGTTTTTTTTTCTTTTTTTTTTTGTATTATTTTTTCTTTCAATGTTGTTAGATAAATTATGTTTTTTTTTTCAATTGTTCTTCCACATTATATATATATATATATATAAATGACTCCAATTAAATATTACATAAGTGGACAAAGAATCCAGTGGTTTGGGCACATTATGCGAAAGGGTGACGACAAGATAACTAAAACAGTACTGTCTTGGAAACCTACAGGTAAGAGACCACGAGGACGACCGAGGAAAAGGTGGATGGATGTGGTCGAGAAAGATCTAAAAAGGATAGGAATTGAAGACTGGAGAAATATAGTACATGATCGAGAGAAGTGGCGTGAAGTAGTGATGGTGGCAAAAACTCTTGTAGAGTAGATAAAGCCAGCAGAAGAAGAAGAAGAAGATATATATATATATATATATATACGATATTTATCAATACAAAATCGTGGTTCCTGTTTTACTTGTTTTTGTTGTGTTACAAAAGTGTCGTGTACCGTCTGCCACCACGCCGAGAGGACCACCACTAGACGGACCGCAACGTTATACAATGAAACCTCTCTATAACGGACCCTCTACTAGACGGAATCCTCCTTAAAACGGAAAACCTCAATAGCTCCCAGTCGGTCAACTTCTTTATTTTTTCTACCTCTCTATGACGGAAAACTCTTTATAACGGAAACATTTGTTTGTCCCGAGCGGTTCCATCTTAGAAAAGTTTCACTATATTATATATTTATGTTACGGACAAAAGTCGAAATCGGGCAAATCTCAGAAATGCCCGGGCAAAACGCGAACTGCCCACAATCCTTAGGCAAAATGTCATATTTCGGTTTTTAACCGGACAAACTTAGTTATGACCAACCTCATTTGGTCGGTCAAAATCTTATACTCACTTTTATATAAATATATCTCGGACCACTGCGTCAACACAGTTCTCGGAACCACTCGAACGCCGCCGTGAGAGAGAAATATCAATTTTGAAATCCAAACGGTACGCGGAAAGGGGCGAGCGCAAGAGACACGTGACGGGATTAAACGGGATTCGGCCCGTGTTGATAATACTAAATTAATCCCGGTAAATTCGTTATTTTAATTATTGCAACAATAAATGTATACACAACAATGTAAATAAAACCATTGATATATGATTGAATAAACTTAAATTATTATATGTTATTGATTGACTGATAATAATCGAATACTTGTAACGCTACCATCGAAAAGTCCACCCAATGTTGCATTTTTTAGACTTATAAAAACTAAAGAAAAATGCTATTTTAAAGTAGTAATCATTCGTGAAACGGCTTTTTTCGAAAACAAAACATTGGCAATAATTATGAAAATGTACGTGAGACGTTATATACGACCAACGGTGTTGCGTTTGTTTTGTTTATTCACAATATAATTTCATATAAGGATAAACAAAAAAATGAATTATCGCAAGAAATACGTTTTGAAAATCGACTGGTAAATTTCTGAAGAATATTTTTTTTTTAAACGTATGATTTCAACGTTTCGACGTAATTCATACACGCACGCACACGCGCACGAAATCGTATATACGTGACGAACGTTAGCATCTACAATCAGCGAAAAATATAATTTTTGATACGTTCGTAAGTTGGTTGCTAAATTGAAAAATCTAAAATGGTGATTACTTTTGTTTATTTTACAATTTTTAAACCAAGTAAGATAATAAGGCGTACCAACCATGATATTACGTGCCTGTGCACTTCGCGAGCATCGTTCCTATCGTTTCCGTGTCACGTTGAATTAAATTTATTCAGTCTTTAATTTTAACAATTTTTGTTTTCTTTGATTTAAAAAAAAATCGTCCTCTTTTTCACGGTTCTATTCGTTGGTGGACTAGTCGCAGGAGAACTCGTCATGAGTACGAACCGTACTTCTCCTTTTTTTAGAGTTAATAAAACCCACACAGTAAGTACTTGACTATAAACGTGAAAATAGCACTGCGAGTCGCGTGACAAACCCAATCGTGCAACAAGTGGACACTTTGAATGTACTTGTGTACCTACATTTGAACTGATTAGTTTCCGAGTTTTTCGACTTGTTGCAAGGTTCGTGACTCACCGCGCTTCACTCAATTGTAATTTATAACATACGTTCCAATTAACATACGTAAAATATTTTCTGTCCCTTTCGCAGTGAGAATAATTGTATTGATACCCAAGCAGTAGGTTATAGCCAATAGGTAACAAGTAGCAATACTAATAATAATAATAAAATAAGCTTATTATAGTCATTTCTTAATTCTACTGTTTAATCTAAGATCAATTTTAATAATCAAGATGCCATGAAACTTATCAAAATAAGTACTTTCTAACAAGCAAATTACAAAAATTGAAAATCTGAACAAATAAGTTTAGCTAAAACTATTGATACTTGATCACATTCTAATAACATAACAGAAATTTAATTTCAAATGAATGACTTATCGACACTGGCAAAGCTATAAAATTTAATTATTTTAGGCGGCCAAATAATTAAATTAAAAACGTGAACAATCTAAATAAATTACAATTTTTAAATTTAACTAATTACAAAAGAACAAACGTGATACATTTACATCATTCACTTTATTCAAACTTCTTAGACTTACTGAACAATCGTTTAATAACATAATACCAAACTAAGAATTCAACCTCAGAGTACAAATCCTGTATAGGTACTAACATTGACGACAGAATTACAAAAATTTAAAATTTAAACACGATTAGTTCATGACTGCAGATATACTTGACTTAGAACAGAACCTTATAAAAAAAACAACGCAAAATGACCCCCCCGTCATAAACCGTATTTATATGTAGACACCGACCGACAAACGAGCGAGGAATAGAACAATTTTCGTTGGTGAATGTATACGTATTATGTAATAAATTATTAATAAATAATAATAAAAATTTTTGTTATTATGACTAATAATTATAGAACGTCGTCCGTAACTGTGTAATACCCATTTTGAATATTTCACTCGAATGTTTTGATCTCACGATATTTATTGTTATAAAATAAATTAGTTATAAAATATCTCATAAATCATTGTACATTCTACACACCGAAATGGAAATTTCATTTCGGAATATTATTTAAAATATATATATTTATATATAGACATGTATATTTGTATAAATATTGAAGTTAAATTTGTTTTTGATTGGTAAATCATACATTTTCTTTTGGTGCAGCGAGTGCCGCCCAGGTAGCTAGACGAGTCACCGAGTAACGCGATCGCATGTTTTTTTTTTTTTTTTTATTTAAGAAGAAATATACAATCTATATCGGTTGACATAATGAGTATATGTGAAGAAGTTTACATGATGAAGTGAATAAAGAAGCCATGACGCTTTGTGATGAATTTATTGATAGATTAATAGATTATTTAGATTATTATGTTTTTTTTTTTTTTTTTAATTTAATTATTATTGTAAAAGATCCCTGCACCAGCTGCGATTGCATGCACTCTCGAAAAGAGGTGTACCCTGATTACCACACGGGTCAAGTGAAAGAAAAATATAATTACAGTTTAAAGTTGATTTCCGAATAGAGTCTATATAGTGACTACAAATTATATAGTAATAACTGACTATAATATCATCACAATTAATATTATAAGAAGTCTAAACTACTTATATATTGTATGCACTTTCTTATAGGTAGTTAAAGGTAATATAAGTTTTAAAGTTTTTCATATATAACAATATAAAACAACGATTATTGTTTTCGCTTATAATGTAAATATAGTGGTTATTATAACCGAGCTGTATAATTTTACATATTAAACTATAAGTAATTCATGTTATACATTTCCTCTTTTTTATTGTTATACGTGTAACAAAGTTATTTGAAAGTCGATTAGATTTAATCGACTTACAACTTTTAACACGAAGAAAACATATTGTGTGATTTCATTTTTTTTTTTTTTTTTACCTGAATATTATATTTACCGTTTAGTGTTTAATACGTATACAATGAAAACAGTGATAATGGTACGAAACATTTTTAATTATTATTATTATTATTATTTTTTTTTATCAAGTATAAGGCTTCGGCGGCTAGGTCGTTAGTCTGTGGTTATTAGAATATTATTAATGGGTATTTAAGCTATGATTATTATAAGTTACATAGTTACAGATGTTAAGTGATACAGTATTGTTATATATTTACATTGTATTAGGTATGAATGGGTTTAACTCAATACCTACTTAAATTTTTTTGTCAATACCGATGGATTTGAAATAACAATAGATCAGGTGGGCGTTGTGTTCTCCTAGTGCTTCCTCCACTGAAGAAGGTTGGTTGATGATGCTTCTTGAGTTGATACGTAGAGAGAAATCAAAGACTATGTCTTTTATTGATAGAGGCTCGAGACATTGACAACAAACAGGTTGTTCTTCATGTTTTATGATGTGTACCTATGTGGGTGAGAAATTTTTAATTATTACTCTGCTCATTAATTAAACTTGTATCATACTTATACATATTTATTTATCGTATTATAGTTAGGTACTTTTTTATTTTATAAAATGATTATAGCGATTATAATAAGTTTTTATTATAGACGTATAATCAATTTCTTTGATTTTTCAATAAATTTTTTAAAAAAAAATCATTGTTACATTTGATTGAATACTTTACAATAGGTGATCAAACAATAACATATATTTTATTTTTACCTTTTTGTAAATTTCTTATAAAAAAAAAAAATAAATAAATAAAAAAAAGCCTTTTTCTTTACCAATATTCGTATTAGATGTGCAACCTTGTTTATTTGTTGTTATGTTTGTAATTTATTAAAAACTTGCAGACTGGGCAACGCTTCGCTATTGCAAGATATCTCAAATATTTATTTCCTGTTTTATGTGTGGAAAGTTTATTATCGTTGTCGTATTGCGCTTGAAATAATTAGTATTTTATAGTTTTGTCAATTTACGGGTACTACGTCTTTACAAAACGCCAAAACGTGAATGATCCAATACCTACTTCTTATGCAGACATTTTATGTATAAATCTAAATAAAATTGTATCAATTATAAAGAACAATGTTGTTCATAATATTATGTAATTTATCCCCTACCTGACCTAGAAAAGAGACTTCGCTGTCCAGTTTAGTCTAAAAACGATATGGTGACCCTTTCAATCACGTGTCGGTACAGACGCTTTTGTTAGGGATAAACCGTTGGGTGACATAAGTCCATAAAAAACCCGCTAAAAATGTCCCCTATACCCCCTTGAATCCGCCACTGGAAATGTCCTATATATACAAACTCCAATGATGGTCCGATTTTGCTGGCGAGTGGCATAATATTATGTAAAGATCAATTTTTCACAGCGACTCATCAACAGTGATTTAAAGAAATAGTACGTAATAAAACAATTAAAAAACATTGAAGACGTATTTATAACGACTCAAATGATTTAACAGTATAATATTAAATCACCGATTCCGTAAACAGATCTGCCACCGTGTCATATTATTTTATCTGGAGACGATTATTTTCAAAAACTATATGCTTACTAGTTACTGTATGTGACTTGGTATTTTCATCAAGGTCGTCGCCCATCATGGAAAAATGATCGTCAATAGATTTTTTGAATAAACGATTGTCAGAAAGATACATATTCCAAAAAATATTACCGATATTCTAGCGAAGTGAGCAGCAGTTACTTAAAGTTAAGTAGTTTCGTCAAAGTAAGATTCAATAATAATTGATTTTAATAAGTTGATTTAATCTCTTACCAGCGGAAAATCGTAAACACGCCACTATACTATTGTGATCTAATAAAATATACAGATTTGAAATATTATTTTTTAAATGTGTTTTTACATTTATTTTTACTGCGTTATTATTATTATTATTATTATTTTTTTTTTTATCTATATATTATGTATTCAATATTATTGTAATTTTTTTGGTGAGAAATTCTGAATGTGTAATCAAAACGCTAAGTCGTTTATAATAGGATACGTAGGGCATTATTTTAATGAATTTGTACCCACAAATCACTGACAGTGACATTATTTTTATACGCAGTGTTTAATGTCGAAAAGCCCGGATTAACCTTAAGACTAAATAGGCTTAAGATCTTTTTTATCAAAATCCATGATTTTTTTCAGCACAAAAATAAAATTAGTCTCATGATTTAGTATTGGATATGTTTTTTTTTATTTTGACCGTGGTAATTTTCATGTCGTCTGTGTACACCAACTGTCGAGAATATTCGACTTATCCCTACCGTGCTTATTATTGTTTTAAAATATTAAAATAATATATCTAATTTTATTTCGTACGGTTTCAATTAATTACGAGACATTATTAATGTTTTTGTCAGTGCCCCTTTAAATAGGGAGGGGTCATCACTTAAATTAGAAATACTCTTTTTACTTTTTGCGTAAGCTTTAGGTTTATCAATGGTTTAAGAGATATAAGCTTTTTTTAAGTAGCGCGGTGTAGTGAACCAGGAGACTAGTCACTATACTCAATATTTATTATACTGACGGCTCTGAGCGTGTTCTTCGACAGGTTGAGATAAAGGAGTCACGAAGTCAATGTTTGGATTAGTAATAATGTTTATTAAAATGTAAGACAAAATGTAACTTATAATAATTACTTTAATAAAAGAAATGTGAGGACAGACGTTATGGTCTGCCCGAGAATAAGTAGGTTCGTGAACACTAGAGCTGGCGGCGATGTAACCGCGCGGGGCTACGACCAGGTAGTGTTCGAGGCTTGGGAATCGGACTTAATCTAATTTTACAGTAAAATAGAGTCCGTATTTATACAATTCATTGGGCTCTACTTTACCCTTCCTTATACATTAATCGAGACGTTGGATGAGGAAAACAGGTGAGTCAATACTAGATGCGGAGAGATAGTTGTTTCTGGCAAGGACTTTTAAATGGCAAGGGATCATAAAAATATTTATGTCTTCTTGGAAATATTGATGTATGCGTAATGTCGTTTTATTACAACTTGTTGTATCTTCTTAGAAATATAAATGTATGCGTAGTATCGGTTTACTACATGCCTCCCCTGAAAGAAGGAAGATCCCATCTTCCTTTCAAAATCTAATCTTAAGTGCCGGGTAAACCGATATATTAGTTTTTTCCTCGTCCGTTGGTGGAGGTGCCGTTGGTTCTTGTCCCGTTGGTTCATCGGCTAGGCATATTGACTGCATTTCCTCTCGTTGTATTTCTTCCAAGTATTGTGCCCGTGGTTTATTTATTTCTAACATTTTGTTGAATCGGTATATCGTAATAATGAAAATTATAATTATAAAACTCGCTATTATAGTATATAGCATGTAGCTTTGGAGAAATTGACTTTCTTTTAATTTATCGATAGTTTCTTGTTTCTTCTTCATTTGATAAAGTTCTTCTCTTGATTTGGAAATTGAGTCTAGATCGTCCATGTGATTGTTGATGACGTCTTCGTCGTTTAGTACTAAATCAATTGATTGATCTGGGTTTATGTTGTTTTTAATTTTGGAGTGTGGAACAAAGTCTAGATATTCTATGTCATGTTCTATTTTTCCTGGTACGAGAACGTCTCTTGCTCCATATCCTCTGCATGTTTCGTTAAGTGTAATTATACCTGTGCCTTCTAAGGTATGGGTTGTCGATTCTTTATCATTTTCACATGTTATGAATATTACTTCATTATCCGTTACGTATAGCCATTTGTTTTGTCGATTTAATTTGTGAAAAATGGTTGATCGTAACGTGAATTGTTTGATGTTACACGAGTCGGGTACCTCTTTGGGATCCTGTAGTAGTTGTACCTCACAAATTGGTCTAAGTGTCCTTGGATGAAGGTATTGGATTTCAGGACATAAAAGGAAATCTCGAGTATGTTTACATTGTGCGTAGTTAAAAGTGTTATAGGTTGTGTAGTGTTCCTTAGTCTTACTTACAGCTAAATACTTATGGCTAGGTTTAATATACATACAATTAGTTTGTTCGCATACAGGTTTAGGGATAAGATTATATAATATAAAATCATTTTGATAAACTAATGGTATGGTTAGTACAAATACAATGTTGTTATTAGAATAGTATACTATTAAATCTGAGAGTTTTACTAAATCATAAACAGTTGACAAACTGGGTTGGTATGGCAAATCTGTACCATGTGGTAACGATATTTTTATATCTTGGAAATGATTTACTAACTCTGGTAGACCTAGTAAGTATGGGTGAATTTGACCTATTTTTGCACTTTCAATTATGTTAAATAATATGTCTAACTCTGACATGTGTTTTGTAAATAGTAAGCTCATGTAAATAAAATGTTTGTTTATATGGTTTAGGATCTGCTGATCCATAGTTGCGTTTTTAATTTCATTTACCATAATTTTAATTTCGTAATTTTCGCGTGCTTCAATTTCTTGTTTAAGCTTAACGACTTTTAGTTGTTCAGAGACATAGTTTGTGTTTGTGGTGCCCCCTGCTATTAATTTTTCAATACCGAAATCGAATTTCTTTATGCAATCGAGATTACATAAACCATAAATTGTTTGGGCGACTTTACTTATAGTTTCATTACACTACGTTTAGTAAATGTATGTTTATGACCGATTGATGATAAAATTAAATTTCGTTTGTTTTTATATTGTCTGGCAATACTAGTAACCGGATAAAGTAAATGATGACAGTTAGCCTCAGCGTTATTACTCACGTTTCGGCAAGCCTGCTCGGTTTTTGTTAAATAGGTATCTATATATTCCCATTGTTCGGTATGTTTAGCAAGATCTATGAAAGTGGTTAAATCCCATTTCGAAGTGACTATGTTGACTAGTCCTCGGTTTTCGTAATACAACCCTGCGGTTTGGTTAAGTTTTTCGTTGGTTATTCGCGATGTACTGGTGACGAGTTGCAAGTAAGTTATGGTAATAAGAAGTAGTGACTGCATGTTTGTTGAGTGTCGTGGAAAAAATGAAACTTCGTACTGCGCTGTCCCTGCGTCAGTGAAAAATGATTGAAGTTCGTGTTTATCTGAGGTCGTGTACTGCGCTTGTCCCTGCGTCAGCAAAAATGGTAGAACGAAGTGGCTCGATGATCTCGCTACGGAACTGCTATGCACGTAGACCAACTGGCAAGCAATTGGGTTTTTCGAAGTAGCGTTCAGAGTTCGTCAGTTGGGCTCTTAAGTTACTTGTTGAACTTAATCAAACGTTTTCACTCAATGAGCACCCCACACCTGACACCAAAAAGTATGTAGTGAACCAGGAGACTAGTCACTATACTCAATATTTATTATACTGACGGCTCTGAGCGTGTTCTTCGACAGGTTGAGATAAAGGAGTCACGAAGTCAATGTTTGGATTAGTAATAATGTTTATTAAAATGTAAGACAAAATGTAACTTATAATAATTACTTTAATAAAAGAAATGTGAGGACAGACGTTATGGTCTGCCCGAGAATAAGTAGGTTCGTGAACACTAGAGCTGGCGGCGATGTAACCGCGCGGGGCTACGACCAGGTAGTGTTCGAGGCTTGGGAATCGGACTTAATCTAATTTTACAGTAAAATAGAGTCCGTATTTATACAATTCATTGGGCTCTACTTTACCCTTCCTTATACATTAATCGAGACGTTGGATGAGGAAAACAGGTGAGTCAATACTAGATGCGGAGAGATAGTTGTTTCTGGCAAGGACTTTTAAATGGCAAGGGATCATAAAAATATTTATGTCTTCTTGGAAATATTGATGTATGCGTAATGTCGTTTTATTACAACTTGTTGTATCTTCTTAGAAATATAAATGTATGCGTAGTATCGGTTTACTACAGCGGTGAGGAGTGAGAGTAGAAATTCTAACTTAAAAATGTTTTTTCCAACCACTCCGCTGCTCTTAACTTATTATACTAATATCTCTTCAACAATAATTGGTCAAATAATACAAATTTAAATAACAAATTTTCTAAAAAAAATTTTCCTAATCTACAATATTCATCATAACACCATTTAATAAAACAAAAATTATTAAAAAATAACATACAGAAAAATAGTAGAAAAATGATTCTTTTATAAAAAGTGGTTTCTATTTTTTTCATTTTTTTCATTTTTGTAATTTCACGTGAAAAAAACTCAAATGTATTCATAACACACGTGGTTAAAAGTGGGATGAGTGTTGACAAAACCACCCAGTACGACAGAGTGACGGGCGTCATTATGATTTCCAATCGTGAATAAAGTACCCAAACAGATTCGTGCACTGCAAGGTGTAACACAATATAACGATAACGTATTACAACCGCGTTTTTCAACCACGTAGAATTATTTCTTTTTCTTTTTTTTTCACGTCTCTTACAAAGACTTTATATCCTTTTCTTTCTGCGTTTTTCTCCCCGCTGCTATTACGCGTTATCATTATGATCATATAATATCGCATTATACGTACGACCTCTATATACTCCGCACTACGGGAAACTATCAACATTTAAAGTACGTAGTTATACATATTTTTTTGTTTTATAAACGCACGAAACGCGCATGTACATACGTATATACCTATGTGTTCGGAACCATTACCGCGAACATAAAATTTCCCCATTACCGTACGACTGTAACTATTACCCTGATATATATATTATGTATTTATTTTTTAAACACGCGAAGTATTAGTCTTTTTTTTTCTTTTCTCTTTGCGGATATATAAAAAGACATAAATACCTATGAATATTAACACACACGTAATACACTATAATAACATATTATTTATTACATGCGTTATACTCCATAAATTGTATTGAATAATATGTATACTGCATAATAAACGTACGGTCCGACGTTCGGATCGCTTTTTTTGTTTTCGCGTTATTCGACTTTTAACAACATGCAAAACACGAATTCCATTGTTATCGTTATTACGCGCAAAAATAACACATTCTAAAAAATATCACACACTACCAGTGCCGTCCTAACCACTATTATCGCCCTGGCCCCTGAGACAACAATATTTGACACCTCCCTCCTCTAAAAAATATAAAACCTCATTGCGTAAATATATTGAATAAATATCAATTAAAGGTTCCCCCGCATATTAAATGTTATTTTAATCTTATTTATATACATGAATTTATTTTGCTTTAACGACTTTTTTGAAGTTGACACCGATTTCATTATTATGGCTGCACTCTAGAAAAAAATTTCTGGTTTCTCGAAACAATACGTGGTTTCAGTTTTAGTTCACGTATAAATCATACCTTTATAGGATATACGCAGTACCTACGTCTATCCTTTGGTAATATCGATGTTTAAAATACATTATTGTAGGTATGTAACACAGTAGTCTTACTTTCGTTGTTTATATCATTTTATATATTTTAATAACACACAAACAATTCAATACGTATAACATCATCTCCTGTACTCAAAAAACAATCGAATTTATGTGAGTTCCCTCACACACGGGCATCCCCAGAAATGAAAAAGTGGACTCACTGGCAAATGAGGCAATCACGTCGACATCATCCACTGCAATTAATACTCTCCCATACCATGACATAAATCGAATTATTAGCATATTTACTGCTAATATGTGGCAAACTTCCTGGGATGAAATACCTACTACTAATAAACTAAAATCAATTAAAAAGAAGATCACTAAATTCAGGTACACCCAACCCAATGCCTCTAGGCGGTCTGAAGTAATCAGCACAATAACAAGAATCGGTCACACCAATCTCACCCACATATACATCATTAAGAAAGAAATACAACCTGTCTGCAGTCAATGTAACGAGCCTCTATCATTTATCAATAAAACATATAGTATTAGATTGTCCACTATATGCCAACTCAATAAGCATCCTCAATCACCCTTCTTCAATGGAGGAAGCACTCGGACAACACAATACCCACCTGATCCATAGTTTTTTCAAATCCATCGGCATTCACAAAAAAATTTAAAATTTAAACATTACACTATACTGTATCACTTAAAATTAGCAAATAAGTAGCTTATAACCATAGTTTAATTTTCACCATTTATTAATATACTTTGTAACAACTGTAGGCTAATGACCTAACTGTCGAAGCCATATTCTGAATAAAAAAAAAAATCCAATACGTACTCGTCTTTGATATTACAGTATAAAAAAAGAATTGTAATATGAAACACCAATTTTTTTTTTTTTTTAATTTCATTTCATTAATTTTTATGATGCATTGACGCCCCCCCTAAATTCATAGTACTTTGAACGCCCTGGGGCACTTTTCCCATTTGCCCCTCCCTTGGGACGGCTATGCACACTACACACACACACACACATACACCCACACACGTGCATACGCGCGCACGCTATTGGTATTAGGTATAAAACAGTGTGCTAACCGTTGGACAGGGTACCACGACGAAATCAACTGGGGTCTTCTTGATTTTTTTTGAACAGTACCTATTCACGCCATAACAAACACCTGGCGTAGGGTACACACGCAAGTATTTATCACGTCTCGTCGCGGGTTTGGAACTTCAATTAACGTTTCGTCAAACTTTCGACTCCTCTCAACCCGTGTGACTGTATGTTCGCGAAACGATATGCCTGCAGCAGATCCGTCGACGAATAATTTACGCGCGGCTGACTCATGCGTGGTACAAGAGATTATACAAGTATTGTTATTCAAAAATCGAAATCATAATTAAATAATATTAACACACAAAATAAAAAAAAGCCATTCGATCGTTTTATCAAGTACGCCATATTGTATCCCTCCATGCGTATGGACGACACTATCTGACGGACGTTTTTTGTTTCCAATCATTTACTCGATTTTATAGTCGAAAAACAAACTAAATAAATAAACAGTCATCGATGTATAATACAGGCGTTTTTATAATCATTAGTCTCGCCGTTTTGTTTGGATTGAATTCTAAGTATCACAGTAAAGAAAAGGCGATAAAAATGGCACTGTATATTATAATATACGAATTACGAATACTTCAATTGTGTACCGAAAGTTAATTTTTTTTTCCAATAGATAATGCGTAACACATTTTATACTTAAAGACATCCAAATGACGGAATACGAAATCGTCAAGATTTATTTTAAAATTCGTTCGTAATAAATAAAAAAAAACTCAATTTCCACATTACAAAATCGTAATCAAATATACACAAATTACGTTTTCACGTTTCGAGTACTGAAATAAATATTTTTTTATTTTTAAATTCATCAAAACGTTTTTCACGAAAAAAACTATGGTTTTTAATTAACTTAACTAACGGATGATTAATGACGACGAGAATATATGTTTAATACAAAAAGTACGGTAAAAAACGAATACAATCGAAATTATATATTTTATTAGATATACCTACAGTTATCAAGTCGATCGCTTTATAATGCAACGATCACGGCGACGTCGTTAGAAGTCTCGATTACGCTTTTGTAAAAATAATTGTCATTATAAAATACTTTATACTTTCTATAGGTACTGATTGGTTAGTAAAACTCGGTGTCGTTAAACTCAAAAATTAATTTTCTTTGTAAACCGGAAATTCATTTTCATGATAGTATGATTGGAAAATTTATAAAATTTCAAAGTCATTAGCCTTACAAAATGTAATATAATTGGTCATTACGCGAATTTTACACTTTTCTTTAAGAATGTACAGCGTGTGATTCGATGAACTGGATTAATTTGAAATGTTTTTTGTTTAGTTTATCAGAGCATCAGTCTACACCAGTGACGCCCAACCTTTTTTCTTCAGCGAACCACTTTGGTAAACAAAATCTTCGAGAGGGCCACCAATTACAAAAGTGCTAATAATCTCAATGTTAATCTGATAATATAGTTTCGTTACACATAAGTAGGTATATATTATACAGTATACACGTAGGACTTGTTTTCCTATCTTTTATTGACTATTGAAAAAATGACGGAATTCATAAATCAATAACAAAAAAATTGTGTTTTGTAATAATTTCACTTTTATTTGAATATTTGGTTTTATTTTAAAAACGTTTAACAATCCGCATGTGGCCCGTGAGCGTGGTTTAGACACCACTGGTCAACACTATTTGTATGATTGTATGTCGATTTGATCTCATGACTAAATTTGACGTTTAACAATGATTATTATAGACGTAAAGTACTTGAACTTGAATTCAGACATAAAAAAAAAAAAAAGAGTTAAAATATATATTTTAACGGAAATAATAATACGTTATAATTGATGAGTTATTATTTTTATCATTATTGTTATTATTTTACGATAAAGTTAATTTTTCTCCGAAAAGCATCAGCATCCGATTCACAATAAACAATTCATATCCACAATATAGTGTAGATGAAATGAGCACATGCTTCCAAGATTTGACTAAAGGTGGAAAAAAATATTTTTAATAATTCTTCTTCGCATAACGTGTAATAAATCGTTTACTTCGAATAACAGTCGATATAATATATTATAGCGTTGTTATTTCACGAATCATAAATAACTCGAGTCTTTAGATATCGAACAAAAATATTGTCGTGTTGAATAGTGAACATCAGATACGCCACTTCTGATACAATATATTATCTGACTTTAGAAAGCAATCATAACTAAGCGTCGCGACATATGAAATATATGACTGCATTCCTACTCTACGGTTCCTGGTTTAAACGAAATCTGTTCGAACGTATAACTCGTGCACGATGTTCTTCGTAAAAAACTGTACCAATTTTTATAGGTACATTACTTATGTCCTATTCTAGAGTACCTGTCAAGAACGTATCACATTATCGAACAGAATTTTGTGGTAAAAGCGCTTAAACACGAGGAGAAAATTAAATTACATAGATCCACCTGCAGCGTATTAAAATTATGATTTGATTTTTACTTATTATCACGTCCATAATGTTTTGAAATTATTATACTTGTGTAGGTCTTGACGTAAAATAATATTGTACACAGTTTGATATCATTAAAACATTAAAAAGTTGTACTGTTCGTAGATATTAATTTTGTTACTATTCAGTATATTCGCTTATTTAAAAAATTAAAAATCAATAGGTCCGGAGCATTTTGTAAAATATAATTTGTTCAAAAATTACTGCACACCTGATGCAGAAAAAGTTTTAACGATTGGAAAATAATTTTTGCGTACCAAACTTTTGAAATTTTCAAAAATGAAACCTCTGACACCGTTCAGACTTTATTTTTACATCGTAATTGTCGATTTTTGATCCCATTTGATCTCAAATTTCTAATGTATTCTTCCGTTTCGAAACAAGACGATTAATACGATTTAATAATGTTATAATTACATGTTTTGTTTTATTTTACTATTCATAATGTATTGAACTCAATCTTAAACACACCCCAAAACAAGCTCTGTGCTTAAAGAGCAGTAGCAAACATGTATCTTGTATATTTATAATCATAAGTGTAAATTTGAATTATTTGCTAAATAAAAAAATTATTATTATTATTATTATTATAAGACGTCTCGGCTACTCAATGAATCTTTATAGATGTTATTATGATAAAATGCTCAAACGATTTTTAAATAAAAAATTTTAAATAACGAAAGTTTAAATAAATTATTTAATGAAGATCTGTAACCTCCTTCAGTGGAAATTTAAAACAGACGATCGAATCTTTAGTGGAACTCTTGAGTTTTAGAGCCCCAAAAAATATTTTCCGATGAAAAAAATTTACCCATATACCACTGGCAATTAATGTGCACGATTAATAATTATATGTGAAGATAAAATCTTATTATTCATTATTTATGGAGTTTTTTATTTGCGCTATCCCTGAAGTCAATTTTAAAATGCAGTATTGTTGTGCATTGCATTTCCAAAATCCCGTGAGCTACAACTCTCGTTTATTCTATCACTGTACCTACTCATAATAATATTATAATATATATAACCACACAACAACATTGTACTTTACTGTATAAAACCATATGATAACAATACAATATCGCGTTGTCTAACACGCCCCCATAAAGTGTGCGTACTAATTTCGACGACTTCATATCGCTGCAAAAACAATGCGCGAACTTAACGCCGTGACTCGATACGCCGTGTGTATATAGATGCGGGTCCTATAGGTTTGCGTGCACGTGTGTGTGTGTGTGTGTGTGTGTGTGTGTGTGTGTGTGTGTGTGTGTGTGTGTGTGTGTGTGTGTGTGTGTGTGTGTGTGTGTGTGTGTGTGTGTGTGTGTGTGTGTGTGTGTGTGTGTGTGTGTATGTGAGTACTCTGACGCGGCAGAAGTTCCACGTAAACTTTGTACTAGATACGCCACGGTATAATTGGCTAATAACCAACTTAGCAATGTGTGTGTGTGTGTGTGTGTGTGTGTGTGTGTGTGTGTGCGTGTATGTATTCTGCAAAGGACATTTAATCATCGAGACCCCAATGGTGATAAGCGTGTTTATGGTATACCTATGTACGTTATACGTATTATACATACATATTATTATATTGTCTAGCCGTGACAAATGACCGTTTTCAAACAATTCCGCGGCAAGAGAAAGACTGCAGCGCCGGCGAGGGAAATATTAACAGCGAGTTGGTATATATATATATATATATATATATATATATATATATATATATATATATATATATATATACGTCATACAACCAACTTTTTACGACGGGACAAGACACAAAAGCTAATAAACCTATATAATATCGTATACGTATTATAGTGTGTCTACACTACGCAGGACTCTGTATTTGAACACTATATAGACCACTGTTCAACCACCATCATCTTTTCTCACGGATAATTTAATATACTGTAGTTGATTTTTCTTCCATTCCTGTTACGCTTGTATGTTATTATTTATTAGTAATTATTAGTAATAACTTATTACTGTTAAAAATTTTGAGTGACCTTAGGTCTTATAATTTTAATTCAGTTTTTTTGATTATACCTACATTTATAATTTAATAGTGTAATTATCGAATTTAATGAGTTATGACTTATGATACTGATTCGTGCATTTTTATTTGCATATATATTTATATATATGATGATTATAAGTACATAAAACGAAATTTAATTATGTTTTTAATATTCTCAAACTAAACATTAATTATTGAAAGTGGCAACGGATATTTTTAACGATTTTGCTTGTTTTATTCATGATGAGCTATGGTATTTGTTTGTGGACATGGTAATGAATAAATCATTTCTTTTTTAAAATACTTGAATAAAATTTCTTAAAAAATATGTAGATTCATTTTAAAACATACAATACCAATATTTGTGTTGTTCAATATTCGTCTGTAAGTTTTCTTTTATTTGAATCTAAAGTTATTACTTTATTGAATCATAATACCATTTGTACAATACATCTCGGAACTGGGGGAAGCTAGTTTTTCAATGGGTCAACTTTATAAGACAGAGTAGGTTAAGACAAAATGGTAAATTTATCCGATAGATAGTAGTTAATCGAAATTATCTCTGTGTATTTTCCAATTTTAAAGCAATTTATCGTGCTTCTTTTAATGTTGCTTAAGTGTATATCATCAAAGCGTTGAAATTTATCCTTTTAAGTTTTATAACATCCTAACACTGAAATATAGTGAAATACCGAGATACCAAATAAAGAAAATTGACACATACAGGTAGTTGATGAAACGGAATACGAAACAACCCAAAAATAAAACAGTCGTAGAGTCTTTGAAAAAACATTTCGAACCCAGCAGCCGCACGAAAACACGCGAACGAAAACATTCGCGTTTTTGAGAAAATGTTATATTCCAGGACCGGACCAAGTGCGTAGTTCTCGAATTCCTAGTTGACAGTAGTATACACTCTAGATGACGTTTTATCGAGTAAAGATTGGAGTGTTGTACTGCACTCATTTTCAGTTACATCCATTATAGACGGATATGTTTATTTTTTTGCTACGAGAATCTTTTTATATGACGGGAAAAGGTTATGACCATTGACCATGTTTCAATGCTTTTTCACGAGTTGTATTATATGTATCTACAGACATGTTACATTCCATGATATACGCTAAAGCTTCTTCGGGTGACATTTCGGTTTGATTCTGCTCAGTGTCTTTCCATTTTTAAAATTTTCTTTTTTGCTCTGGTGGGTGTACTTATCATTTCGTTAATAATATTAATTATTATTAACTTATTAATAAATAAGATATTAATAATTTGGGTTCTTTCAAAATGAGTTCGTGAATCATTGAGCGAGTAATAGTTACTTTTGAAGCCATATTGAATAAGAAATTGTAAAATCCGTTAACGTGAAGTCCGTGGAACACAAAGTTTAACCGCACAGCAACGAAAACTGTGCAACTATGTGCAGTTAATGTAATCGAAATATTTATCATTTGGTCATTTAATAATAGAATATTATCGACAAAACGTGAAACTCGATGAATAAACATACTTAAACGGTAAGTTAATATTTTTTAGTTACCGATCAAATTATAATAGTTGTCATTGTCATAAAAATGATATTTTATCAGGCATCATTAAAATACATATCACAGTAACAACATTAGAGATGTTATAAATTATGATATAACGCGTCGTAGTACAAAAATAAATTATATGAACTCAATTTTCAAATAAAACAAAAATTATGATAGTGTGATTTATTAAACAAAAATGATTATATCAATTGCATTGCATATTTCGTGAGAGTAAAATCAATATTTAGGTTTCAAAAATACACATAATAAGCCCTCAAATGAAGGCCCCGGTGCAAAAACCAGATACGTCCATTTTTCAAAATGTTCAGGAAACACAAAAAACCATCTATAAAGTTGGTAAATGAACCAAAAATTAAAAACGTGGTGTTGTTCACCATTAAGATACATCACTTAAGCAAGTTTTCTTTGGTTTGAATTTTATATCCATATTAATATTTATAAAAAACTAAATAATTGTTATAGTTAGATTTTCAATGGTCGCAATAATCAGATACGTGCAATTATTATTTATTTATTTTTTTTGACGTATCTAGTTATTGCAACCAACTAATTAACATCATATTTTACTGTAGTCAATACGTCCACTATTATTATTGTATGTCAAATGATAATCGTACTATGTTTTTAACTAATACAAATATGCATTTTAATGTTAGGTATAAAATTGTTCTTTAATTAAATTGTTACTTTATA
The DNA here is from genome assembly GCA_027580255.1 of Therioaphis trifolii. Classification (NCBI taxonomy): domain Eukaryota; kingdom Metazoa; phylum Arthropoda; class Insecta; order Hemiptera; family Aphididae; genus Therioaphis; species Therioaphis trifolii. Next base: position 26,894,811 of record CM050405.1, on the reverse strand, counting down.
ACTTTTTCATTTTTGAAATATTTTTACTGATAATATACCAATGACATGTGAATTTGTATAAAATATTATTTGATTAAATACAATGATACTATTACAACAGTACTTAATAATCACCGAAAAGCTGTACCAGACGACTCCATCGAACAATAAAGTATATATTAAAATCAAATAAAACACAACTTTATATTTGTATGCTATGTAAAAAAATACAACTCTTTATATCTGGTTATTGCAATCAATGAAAAATCAAAATTTTTATAGAAGTGTCGGGTGCAAAAAAAAAAAATGGATATATGGTACTATTTCATTGAATACGTCCGGACGTCTCGACCCCCCCCCCCCCAGAAGAAAACAAAATTAAATTTACGTCTGAAATGAAATGTACTATATAGTAACATAATAATTATATTTACAAGATTCCAGACTCAAATACAAAATATTTTATAAAATTGTATTTAGAAGTCATATATGAATTATTAGATAAGAATAGAGGAAGAGAATATTCTTTTACTACCTATATTATTATGTATATATATGTTAGCGTTAAAGTATTCAATGGCAATATTTCATGAAATACCTAGCTATTACATACATTAACCAAATCAATGCGATAAAACATATAATATTAAAAAAAACTAGGTATTTTATGAATTTCCCGTGATTGCTCAGTTATAGTTTATATATTAAATTTCGTTAAGATAAGGCGAGATAACGTCAATAATAAGTGACGGTCAAATCTAACCCAACGTTCCGATAAATTTATTATTTCGTTGTGGTAGAACATATAATATGTTTGTTTCTTAACCAGTTGTTTGCAGTACTTTTTTTAAATTTATACATTTAAATAATACCTTAATTTTTAAAATTATAGGTATTTTTAAACAGCTATATGCACGTTCCCAATTCACTACGTGTTCCGAAAATCTTAGATCATTAAGTGATATTCCCCAAGAAAAACAAATTTCTCTACGATATGCAGCTACAGAACAATCAATTGGAAATGGACAAGGTTTTTTTAAATGTACTTGTATCACTAAATGCACCACTAATCGATGTATGTGCCGTAAAAATGGTGTTTTGTGCAATTCAAAATGTCACCAAAATCAATCGTGTACTAATTTTGACAAATAGTGTAGATAATATAATTGTTATTCATTGTAACGTAATATAAAAAATTTCTTCTATAAAATATTTTTTTTAAATGTTTATTTATTTTTATGATTTATTAGATTTTTTTAGAATAATTTATAATATCAATTAATATTAATAATATTCGTTTATCCACTTTAACTAGTTATCAATTTAAAATGTAAACACTTTAACGATTCATTATCTGTAATTCTATAATATAACTAGTTATTTTATGCATTTTCTAGATGAAGTATTTATATAATTTGAATATAAACACTTTAACTAGAATGTTACGTTAAATTATAAAATAACTGGTTTAATACTTTAACGGTAACATATACATATATATATATATATATATATATATATATATATTTGTTTATTTATTTATTTATATTTATATATACATATTTATATTATGTTATAATTTGTAATTCACCGATAATGGCGAAGAGGGTTACTCAGAATATAAAAAATATTTTTTGGACCCCTCCCCCAGAAAAAATTTGAAAATACGCCACTGCTTCAAATACTCATGGATAAAATTGCACGATTAGAAAAAATTAAATTTTTAAAATTTAAATCGACCCTTTTGACCGCCGTATTTTTATTTGGAAACACTGTGCGTCGTCGCCGAGACGAACGAGCGGCGTACTCTACCCGCGGCTCGACGGCCGTCCGTCCGACACGCGCCGGCAGATGTCGCCCGCGCGGTTACCGGTCGGACCGGCCGCCGCCGCGTCACGGTCATTGTCGTCGCCGCCGCCGCCGCCGCCGCCGCCGCCACGACGACGTCCTTCGCCGCCGCCACCGCCACCGTCGCCGACGCCGCCGCCAGGTACGACGAGAATAGGTGGTACTCGCCCGCTCGTGACGGAGGTGAGGGCCGGGCGGGCGGCGGCGGTGCGTGCGACGTCTGGCGGCGGCGGAGGGAGACTGGCTTATCGCGGCGTTATCGAAGACGATCGTCGTCGTCGTACACTCAGTCAAAACGCTGTTAACAATAATAATAATAATAGTAACAATAATAATAATAATAATATCACATCACGACCGTCGTCGTTGTTCTTGTTTCGTCACGGATTCCTCGTCGCGTTCTCCGTCGTCGACCAGTCGTCATTATCAATAATCGTCGTCGTCCCGTTCATTATCTCTCGCGTGCAATAATAATAATAATAATAATCGTCGTCGTCCTACGGAGCAACACCGAACCCCTCCGCCCACCGTACCCTGGACGGCCGTCCGCGATCGCATCATCGATCCCCTCCGCCCCCGCCGCAGCGTCACCGCACGCCACGCGCGACCGACGTGCAAGTTTTTCCACAGCTTTTCCGCCGACGCGTCGTGTGATCGATAGGTCGCGCCCGAGCCTCTCCTCCTCCTCGGCCACCCACGAGTACGGTTGTCGACGCGTGATCGACGGCGATAGATCTAACCCGCGCTCGATCCCCGCACGCGCAACAAGCCGCCGTCTGCCCTCCGCCGGTCTAGCGTCCCGGCCGTGTCCACCGCCGCCGCGTCCGAATGCGCCTTTCGTGTCGGCCGCACGCGTCGTAACCATGTACTTGCGCGGTACGCCGTCCGTGTCGCTCGCACGTCAGACAGCCACCACTTTCCTCGCCGACCGACGGTTGCCGGCGCTCGTCCGTCGTCGGGATTCCAGCACCAGCACCACCAGCTTCTGGAGCCGTAGCCGAAACACGGTAACCAGCTGCGCATCGGCCGTCGCCGCCAGGAACTCCAGCACGGTCACCGGCGCACAGGTGAGACACGCCGTATCCTCGTCGCACCCGACCGAGGTAGGGCAGCGATCCCAAGTCTAAGGCAGCCTTTCGCTCGGCCACTTACCCACGTCAAACACCTCCAACCCCTCTGTCCGTGTACGGGGTGGTTCCACGACTCTTAGTGGTGTGTGTCACGCCTCGAGTGTGTTTGCCGTTAGCTCATCACGATCCTCGTGCTACTTTCGGTGCTCGAAACGATTCGATATTGTGTGTGTGTATGCACGACGACGGTATTGAAATTAGTCGGTTGCTTGGATCAGTAACGACTCAGTGCATTGGTTCAATGGGTTGTAGCGTTATGTTTTGTCGTCTAAAATAACTATACGTTTCAGTGAAGGGTAAAGCTAGTTTCTAGACGCCGCTCGCCTACTGTAATCTATGAAATCATCACATTAGGGATAGATAAATGTATTAATATTATAAACTACCTGCCAAGCGAGCTGCCAAGGTACTTTGGTATTCATTGTTTTTCAAAGTACCCATATTAATAAGTATTATAGTTTATAATGACTAAAGATCGGATTTATATTCTCTTAAAATACCCAAAATATGATGCTAATATTCTCTAAAAAACCTTCAAATATTCTCATTATATTCTCTCAAAAATTTATAAAATATGCAAAAATATTCAATAAACATCATCATATGCTTTAATATGCATTTTTAAAATTTTTTTTCAAGATTATTTTAATAGTGAGGTATTAATTAGGTATTAAAAGTTGCGTATTATACCTAATGGAATACTATTGCACTTTAGTAAGAGTGGGAAATAGGGATATAATATAAATATAACAGTATAATATTAAAACATAAAAACAATTATATTATATTATATTCCTTTGGTATATTTTAATTAAAAGTTGTATTAATCACTTAAGTTACAGTGTGAAAAAATAACAAATATTAATATATATTAAAACGTAATAAAACAAAACAAATTTTTAAACAATAGGTAATCCTTAAATAGTAATTATTTAAGTGGTTTACACTTGCATAATGAAATTGCACTGAAGTAGCTAGGAATACAAAATAATAATACATATATAAAATTTAAAAAAATATATTCCTTTGGTATATTTTAATCAAAAGTTAAAATAACTATAATATACTTATATACTAATATAATAGTTAAAAATAAATAGAAATTTTTTCTCACAATTTACAAAATATTCCAAAATATGCTAAAGGGGTAAAATATTCTCTAACCCATGAAATATTCTCAAATATGCAAAAAAAAAACTTTTTGCTCAGAATTGAACGGAATTGAACGAATCATCCACATTTTTTACTCTCATAAGACTGCATAGACCCAGTAACGATATGTAAAAACATATAAATCCGGTCTTTAATAATGACAATCATAAGATTAACCAACCGATATTAATCTTTTTATCTTACACGTTGATAATCTCAAAGTACACAATGTTTTCCCTCTAACGAAATCATTTACTCGGTGTTCACAATTTAACTCAGTATTGCTGATTTCATTGGACTTACCTAATTTGTAAAAATGAAAGTATTGCAATCTAACTAATCATACCTGATAAAAATCACCAAATGGAGCCAACCTTATTGAGTTTATACTTAATATTAAATGTATTTAATGGTCTTAATTTACTAATTTGAAATCAAATTAAAATTTGTTTCTTTTTCATATTAATTTTCAGCCCAACTTTGATTTCAGTATATTTTTACTGTGAACCATTAGGTACCTAATGTGCATTTTAAAATTTCCATTCTTATTCTAAAACATAATTTTTTTTTCTCTAAAATGATGTAAAAATAATTTATAACAAGAGCTATGGCAGAAAGATTCAATGTCATTTGTAGGTACACTTATTCTAGTGATAATTGTACTTCCGATTACGTATAATTGTTTGTACATTAGTATTATGTGATTTTATTTATATTTATATTTTAAATGGAACACCCATTACTTGTTTAATTTTTTTCATTTAATCATCAATTCTTTTTTATTTTATAGAGAGGTCTTGTTGTCGGTGTGTACATTGACAGTTCTGGAGATAATTTCAAACTTACACCAGCTGCTGATCAGATAAATCAAGAAAGTGATGGTGCAATTGTAAAAGCATTAAAGATGTGAGTATATGAAGTGAATTTAAGTATGTATTATGCATACCTAGGCAAGTAGTAGTCTTAAAAACGGTGAAAGAATTTTTTTTATTTATTTGATCTGTATTTTCCTGCATTTTATTTTAGTAACATATCTACTCGCTGTTATTATTATTATTATTTATTTATTTATTTATTTATTTATTTTTTTTATCTAATTTTATTTATGTTAACATTTTCATATTTATTACATGTAATACTTAAACTTTTTCAGTATATTAAACACAAATGGACCTCCTTTATACCAAGCATATTAATAAACAATTAATATAACACTTATTCGTTATTGACATCAACTGTAGGTATTGTGAAAAATAAAATACTTAGGTTTTAACCAGTTCTTCACATTTTAATGAGATACTATAACTTCTTCTATTCATTACTCAAAACTTAAAATAAAATAAATAGTTACTACAATACTTTTTTTTTTCAAAATATAAAACTGTTTTTATTTTATTTATTGAAATGTTGAACTTTAATGACATAAAAATTAATATTTAAAAAAATAAAATCTAAAGTAATTCATGTTATATTAAATTAATCTTATATTGTATATGTTTTCTCCAAATGAATACAATTATTAAAAATAGTCATCTAATATTTATCTATTAACTATTTTAATCTTTTGACATTTAAATATTTCTAGTTAAATCTAAGTTTCATTGTATATTTATTTTTAATATTATGCTTACATTTCACAAAATAACTGTGTATTTTCTACCTATATTTATGATATTTTATTAAATTCAAAATATTAACTATAAATGATTATAAATCCATATATGCTTGGTATGAAACTAAATGGTACTACATGTACCATCCATTGATCATAATTATGTAACTAAAGCCATACACTTGTGAGACAGTAATTCATTCATCAAAATGTATATTATATTCAACTGATGAAACCCCAAAATAGATAGTATTACAAGAAAATAACATTTTTTTTTTTTTTTTTATTATTATTGTTACTATGTTTCATTATTTAATACTTGATGCAATAGTTATTATGATACAATTTAATCCAGATTAATTGTTTAATTTATGTATATTTATTTCAACTTTCTTTATCAATGCTTATTGTTGGAATTTATGATTGCTGATACACGGATCAAGTTTTAATTTTGTGTGAGTGTTTTGTAAAAAAAATTTTATTTATTTACTTAACATTCTCATTTTAAAGGGTAGGTAAATGAACAATTTATTTTGAAGTTTACATTTCGTAAACTGAAATAATAAGAGATAATTATTGTGTCATAACTCATAAGAATCAGGCATGTTTTTATAAATAATAAAACTTTTTTAATTTTATATTAGCATACATTTTAAGCTTACTAAAATATGTACTATACATTAATACAAATAAAGTTAGAACTTTTACTTCTGCATATTAAAAAAAAAAAACACTTAACAAATACTCAGGCAATTAATCGTTTTTTTATTTTTATTTATTTTTTACTTCTTTTCTTTTTATTTTAAGAAACGCTTCTTCTAATGATACTTCACTATCATTTTGTTATATTAAAATACATATATTTCTTACTAAGATCTTAATGTAATAATACATACTAAAACACATAATTTCTTATTGTTTCAGTTTGCGACATACTAAAATGTATTAAAATAAAAATTAAAAACCATGTCTGACATGACGGAAGAAGAAAATTCCGGATCACGTCCATTCAAACGCCAACACCTGGATTCCAATGAGTCATCACTATCAAACACTTCTTCGTCTGATTATTCTTGTCCTGTATGTTATGAACTTATTAATGAAGCACATATTACCAAGTGTGGTCATTCATTTTGCTATAGCTGTGTATCTAGAGCTCTTGAAGCAAAAGCATCTTGTCCGAAATGTGGTAATATGTTGTCTGGAGGTATCCGTGATGTATTTCCAAATCTAGCACTAGACAAATTAGTTAACAAATATAAACTATTGAATCCCAGTCGCAAGCCGGACAGTGCCAGTAAATTAGGTATAGTTGCTGGATTACGTGGGTTTGTGACTGCTGAATCGAAAAAGTTAACACTATCAGATGTAGATGCTATGTTGGAACTTTTAACACGTCGGAAACGTAAACTTGAAGCAGAATCAGCTTTGGCTCAAAACCGATTACTCTATGAATTCCTTGAAAGGTTGTTATGCGATAAAGAATCACAGATGCGCCGTATTGGAAGACAAGTGGAATTAGTTAAAAGAGATGTAAATTATGTAAAAAAAATGTTAAAAGAATGGGAAGCTAAGAAACCCGTAGCTACGGATACTGAAAACAGTACTAATGACAAGTCTGATAACACAACTCCAATCATAAGCAGTTCCAATAATTGTGTTCCCGGTAATGTTCAACGTCGACGTATGTGTACACATTTTGATGATTTTGTCGACTGTTATTTTTCATTGAGGGCTAAAGAGTTGGTGTTTGGTCATAGACATCCGACCGAAGAAGACAATAATGTGCGGGAAAAAGATCACGAAAAGGGATTAGATGAGTTTCGTGAAAATCTTGTAAAATTTTCCAAATTCAATGCTCTACGACCCATTGCTACATTGAATTATGGAACAGATATATTTAACAACTCAACAATAGTATCAAGTATTGAATTTGATAAGGATGATGAGTACTTTGCCATAGCCGGGGTAACAAAACGTATAAAAGTTTTTGAATACGATTGTGTGTTGCGAGACAGTGTTGACATTCACTATCCTTGTGTTGAAATGATATCTGCTTCAAAGATATCGTGCATTAGTTGGAACTCATATAGAAAAAATACTGTGGCTAGTAGTGATTACGAGGGTGCAGTCTGTGTTTGGGATGCTGGTACTGGTCAACGCACCAGGATTTTTAGAGAACACGAAAAACGCTGTTGGAGTGTTGATTTCAACAAAGCTGATGCTGGCCTTATGGCTTCCGGGTCAGATGATGCCCGTGTAAAGCTCTGGACACTAAATCAAGATCGTTCAGTCGCATGTCTCGAAGCTAAAGCCAATGTATGTTGTGTCAAATTCAATCCAATTGGTGCATCCTATCTAGCATTTGGCTCTGCTGATCACTGTGTTCATTATTATGATTTGCGACATCCTAAACGTGCTTTGGCTATATTCAAAGGTCACAAAAAAGCCGTATCTTATGTCAAATTTTTAAATGGGAAAGAAATGGTTTCAGCATCCACCGATAGTCAGTTGAAACTCTGGAATGTAGACGAAGCCCACGAGGGCTGTAAACGTTCTTTTTTGGGCCACATCAACGAAAAAAACTTTGTTGGTTTGGCCACAGACGGTGACTATATAGCATGTGGGTCAGAAAACAATTCTCTTTACATATACTACAAAGGGTTACAGAGAAAACTGTTTACATTCAAATTTGAACCAAGTACAGCAATACTGAACACAGCTGAAGAAGAAAAGGACAAACGAAGAGACGATGATGTCAATGAATTTGTTTCCGCTGTTTGTTGGCGGCAAACATCAAATGTACTAATGGCTGCTAACAGTCAGGGAATTATTAAAGTTCTTGAACTTAAATGACTTCACGGCTATTTTTTATAAGTATCCTAAAATTGTAATATCTTTAAATTAGTTAATGTTATTATTTATTTTTATGTAAAATTATGTATTTTCTCATTATCATGCAATATATATGTATATTGAAATAGTGTGATATTTTTGTTGTATTTTTTGTATACTTCTGATGAAGTGTATGTTTATATATTATAATTGTTGTATTGATGTAATTGTAGTAGGAGACCAATAATAATAAGTAACTGTGAGTTATTATGTTTCCATTACCCCCCCCCCCCCATGTCCAATGTCCTACATCATATTTTAAGTGGATAAAATATTTTTATTTTTATTAGGGAACCATAACAGAGTGGAAAATAATCTGACTTAAGTGAATAAATATGAATGAGAATTTATTTGAAATATATGCTAATGATAATGAAAAAAAGTTTTATAACTTTATTAGTAATTTCCTAGTTCCTAATCTATTTCAAAGTCGTTCACTTTATCTAATGTATCCATAAAATTTACAAGTGTGAATATTACATTTTTTAGTGGAAAAGGCTTTTTGAAAAAAGGAAATACTCGATTATTTTTTAATGCCAGTTCAAAGTATGAAGCAATTGCTGTGGTTGGGATTGGCAAAGAAGAATTGGACGATAAAGACTATAAAGATGGTGTTGACCCTAAAAGAGAAAATGTCCGCATCGCAGCGTCTAGTAATGATATGCCATGATATATATGTTTGTTGATTGATTTTCACAATCTCAAAAAACTGTTTTTTCAGATGGTTGCCGTAGTCTTGTAGATTGTGGTGTTCAAGATATACACGTGTCTGCTATGGGTGATTCTGAAAGTGCGGCTGAAGGTTCTTTACTGGGGACTTGGAAATTTCAAGAGTACAAAAAAAAGAAAGATCCTATCCCAAAAATATCATTATTTGAAGATATCGAAAGGTTTGAAAAATGTCTGTGGCACAGTCATCTTCATCTATGTCACTGTTCACTGATAATAATACTACTATTCTTATAATTCTTTGAGTCTTATTATACATAATGTGGTGATTTTTATGTAGTGATAAAGATGCATGGCGCCGTGGTGAAATTAAATCAAAAGCTCAAAATTGGTCAAGAAAACTAGCAGAATCTCCGGCTAATTACATGACTCCTACAATATTTTCTCAAGTAAAATTTTTATTTTTATCATGTCTAATAGGTTTCATTTCATTGAAATAATTAAAATTATTTTATATAAATTACCAAAATTAAAACAGTTACTTTGTATATCATAGTGAATTTATTTTGTAGATAATAAGATAAATAACACTGATCAAATTGTTTTAATTTGAAATTTAATTCTGTAAAAAAAAACAAATCATTGTTTATTTTGAGTTTAAGCCCAGACTTCAAGTGTAAAAACAATTATTCTAAAAAAATATTAATATTTATCTATCAATTTTTAATTTTACTATTTTATATGATTACTGATATTATACATATAAAAAAAATGAAAATATGTAAATATGTGTGTGTGTGTGTGTGTGTGTGTGTGTGTGTGTGTGTGTGTGTGTGTGTGTGTGTGTGTGTGTGTGTGCAATAGAAACTTGATTATCCAGTGTATTGGTGGGGAGGGATCACACCGATAAATGAAAACCACTGTTAATCAAAACTTTTTATTTGATGAATATGTAAAAATAAAAATATGAAGTACGTAAAAATGTAAAATTTTATATTTTTGTTCACATATTATGTGTGCACATTGTTATATTGTTAAGTTGTTAGGACATGAAATAAAAATGTATCAGTCTGTGTTTTTTTCGTTTTGAAATGATATGCCTTACCTACGCTTAGACATAATAAAACAAATTTCTAAATTTATAATATAGTTCACACATTGTTTATTTAGTTATTATTATTTTTCGTTTTCAATCAACTTAAAATATACTGCTTGCTAGGCAGCTATGCCTTTATTTTTGGTACAAACAACTTTTCATAAGAGGGAGCACAGTTAATCGCAAACACAAGTAATCAATGCACGGTTAATCGAGGTTCTATTGTATATTTGTTTATTTATTTATATTATTGTAAAGATAACATAAGTTTAATTATACTATTAGTACACATCATATGAAGGTCGTTGAGTCAAATGCAGTTTATGATAAATGTAAAAATAAAATATTATCGCTCATATATTATAGAACATTTTTTGAAATTATAAAACCCAAACTCATGGTGATCATAAACTATTGTATTATTTTAACTGTAATTTAAAAAGAGTATATTCTGAATTTTTTTTTTGAATTGTATTGTTATTCAATTTGTTAAGAATGGAGGAAAAACTGATTGTAATAATTATCATTCTATTTCTTAATCTCTTTCACTTTCTAAAATATTAGAAAAATGTCTAAAAGATAGAATAGTAAAGTTTCTGGAAAAAAAAAACAATTTCTTCTCTCCCAACCAGTTTCGTTTTATCTCTGGCAGGTCTGCTAGATAAGCACATTTCATAGTTAATGATTTTATACATAAAACATTAGACAAATAATATAAAGTATTAGGCATTTTTCTGGATGAAAAAAAGTGTTTGACACAATGAATCATACTTTATTATTAAAAAAACTTGAAAAAGCAGGAATTCGTGGGATTCCCATTAAACTAATTCATTCCTACTTCAAAATACAAAATGATAGATTTTATAATACTGATATTACATTGTACTTACATGTATCTACTTGTATTAAAAAAAACTGTAAGACAAATTGTTTTTGTTTGGAAAAAATAGTTAAAATTAAATATCTTGGATTATATTATGATGATAAACTAAAATGGAATACTCATATAAATTATTTGGTCAAAACCATAAGAAAATTGTTCAATATGTTTAAATATGTTAGATATATTTGTAATATTTAATTTAAACTTTAATTCATATATCCTTTGTACAGTCTATATTAATGTTCGGAATTGAATTCTAGCATTGTACCTATAATAGCCATATACATATTTAAAGAAACTTATTAAAGAGTTAATCACCTACATTGTATAAAAAACTAAATCCAATACAAATAACATTGACAGTACTCTAAATGCACAAGAACTTGATAAAATCTTTATAAAATGTTAACTACTTCTTTTATATCAGTTTAAACATATGCTTAATGCATGTACCCATAGATATATTACAAGACATTATAATAATATTAATCTTAAACAATGTAAATGTAATACCACTTTTGATCTATGTTTTCAACTAAATATCAAATTATAAGTTTAAAAAATTATAAATATTATAATAATGTAATTATTTATTTAAAAACTATTCAATCATATCAATTTACTTATAATGTATATTATGATTTTTTTTTTTTTTATGATTAACTAATATTTTTATTGTATTATATACTATACGATTATATATTAATGATTATTCTAAATTTTTAATTTCTTTTTGTGAACTCAACATCACCATTATAAGCAGTTGCTTACAGGTGATGTGTATCCATTATATTTTTTATAAATACTTTATATTATTGATATATTCATGTTACATTGGTTAAAAATAAACTTATTATTATTATATATGTTAAAATATGTAAAATTAAATTAAATTAATAATTTTTGATTAAACACATTAAGAAGTCTTCTGAAACAAATTTAGCTATTGTCAAAGTTGGTAAATTATGCTCTACAAAAAAAGTGTATTCAAATATAAATCCTAACCCTAATCATTACTTTTCAACATGATTAATTAATTTTACACTATAATTCTTAATTACTGAATATAATCGTGGCTCTTTTGAAAAGTGCTTAATAAGACTCGGGTAACTTCTGTAAAATGATATTTTCATTTTTTAAATCAAAAATTACTACAATATTACAGTAACAATTATGATTAAAATTAATATTTAATCTATCATAAAAACATGAAGTTTATCTGTCCTAAAATTACAAAAGTCTTATTTTTTAAATTCGTAACTAATTTTATTTTTGGACCATCTATGTAGCAGATAACAGATAATTTAATATTTATTCATAAAAAATAGAGAAAACTATTTACAATTTTTCTTTGATTAGAGTCATATCGAGCATTTTCATAATATCATTTATTGTTTGTCTGGTAGAATAATTTTGCCTCAACATCCTAACTATTTCCACTTATAATTTATAATTAAATTGACATTTTACCTTAAATTTTATAAATTAAATAATTGTTTCACCAATTGTTCACTAGATGTCATGTTATCAAACTGTAATACTACTATAAAAGGTGTAATTCTATATTGATTATCTAAAATAGTTTTAAATCATTTGCAGCATTTGTGTATGTTTTGAGAAATATTGTCTTGAATTCCATTTTTTTTTTTTCAATGTTTTTTTAATTAAATATTTCGTATTTATGATTGATTGATTCACATTTTACTATAATTAATAATGAACTCTGAATTATTTTTAGGAAGTTCAAGAAGTGCTCAGTAAACACGGAGTAAATGTTTCGATTCGGGACAAGTGTTGGGCTGAAGAAAAAAATATGGGAGGTTTGTTGAATGTGGCTAAAGGCAGTAAAGAATCATTAGCATTTTTAGAAATCAACTATGCCGGGGGAAACAAAAACGATAAACCAGTAGTTTTAGTTGGTAAGTGAATACTAATTACTGAGTCATAATCAAACTTACCATTACTATGCCTATTCGTGTGATATTCAATAGGCAAAGGAGTGACGTTCGACAGCGGAGGTATTTCGATCAAACCTTCATCAGCTATGGGTGAAATGCGGGCTGATATGATGGGCGCTGCTAATGTAGTATCTGCAATATCGGCTATTGCAGAACTCAAACTTCCAATCAATGTCATTGGTGAGTTGTACAAAAATTTTAAATACTAAATCATACTAACCGTAAAATAATTAGTTTGTTTTTAAACATTTATATGTTCATTTATATTCATCAAAAGTAGTTAACATTGCAAACAAATGTAACCGAATAATGTTTATAGGTCTAACTCCTTTATGTGAAAACATGCCCAGCAGTAGTGCACTAAAGCCTGGCGATGTTATTGTCGCCATGAACGGTAAATCTATACAAGTTGACAACACAGACGCTGAAGGTAGATTAATCCTTGCTGATGCTTTGTGTTATGCAGCCAAATTTGAGCCAAAAATCACTTTGGATCTGGCTACTTTGACCGGTAAACAATTGTTTTTTGATTCAGTGTTAGTTAAGTGTGTACATTACATTAATATTGAATAGCATTATGCAGAAAGCAACCATCTTACTAATGTTCTATTTGGATAAAATTTAAATTTTGTAAAAACAGTTTTTTTTTTTAAATTTGTTTTCACTTTATATGACATAATTCCAAAATAACTTATTAATTAAATGCATATATTTTAATGACTTACCAATAGCAGCAATATATTTCTGATAGAATCAATATAATATATTACACAATACTTTTGTGGATTGGTTGTTTTGTAATTAACGTAAAAATATGGTACAATTGTTTTTACAATTTAAACTAAAATAATCATATTAAAATTATACTTAAATAAAAAAAATACACATATTTGAGTAAATAAGAAATCTCTTCAAACAACAAATTTAACATCTTTACTTGTAATAATAATTAAAAATAAATCAGTTCTTGAGTTATAATGTTATAAATTTCTTAAAAGTAATAACAAAACCTTAAAATAGTAAAGTAACAATTTGACTAGTAGGTAACATAATTGAAAACAAATAATGCTCTAACATTCCTAAAATGAATAAAAACAAAAAAATGCTCAGTAAATTTACTTAATCAGTTTCATTTTCAAAATCCAATGCTTCGTTATAGCCACCAATATCTTCATTGGTGACACTATTTCTAGTTAAATTAGAACAAAATACATGTGCATCTACTGGAATAAGGTGCATCATTGATTTGATATCTTCAAGTTTTAATTTGTTTATTTGTTTTCCATCAAGCCATAATTGAGTTAGTAATATTTCAGCTGGAAAGGCAGTTTTAGATATTTTATTAAAATGTTAACTATCTTTATCAAATCTACAGGAAACAACCAAGCTGCTTGGATGTATTCAACAATAATTGATATTGGTTTTATCATTCAGTAAGTTTTGAAACATTGATTGATAGCGTTACACTCCAGTAGTATTTTGGTTGTTTTTAGCTAAATGTGTACTCTAACATTTTCTATCAAATAAAACAAAAACCTTGATTTTCAAATTTGGTTAGTAGGTTGCTATCTGCATTAGGCCATTCAATTATAGTTCAACATTTCATTATCTAATAACTACACGCACACAAACACCACACACACACACACACACACACACACACACACACACACACACACACACACACACACACACACACACACACTTAATTGTTGTAGGTTTAAAAGTAATTGTGTAATACAAATATTTAACATACAATTTAATAAATTGTAACTTACAATAATTTAATCAAGTATAACAAACTGGAGTGTTACAATGTGTTATTTTGTTTTTAAGGTGCTATGATGGTAGCTATTGGAAATGCTGCAACAGGGGTGTTCAGTACTTCAGATATCCCATGGGCTGCTGTGGAATCGGCTGGCCACCATACCGGTGATCGAATGTGGCGTTTTCCTTTGTGGAATTGTTATTCTTCATTGTTACAAGGTAATTTATTCAACACTGTATGTAGTTATATAAGTCTGTAGTTTTATAATTGTAGACCTGTACCAATTTACTTATTTATTATTATTATAATTTATTTATTTTTTAAATTTTTTCCTTTCATAGGTTATTCTGGTTTTGATTTGGATAACATTGGCAAAGGCAAAGGCGGAGGGGCATGTACTGCTGCAGCATTTTTAAAAGTATACAATTGTATTCAACTAAGAGTAACATTTCTTTTTAAAAGTATAATCACTAGGGCACGGATTTATATGTTCTAAAAACCTTAGATATATGCACTATAAAATATGCATTTATGCTCTTATTTGGCAGGAATATATACCCTTAAAAATAAAAAATATGCCATAAGAATCGAATAAAAGATTGTTGTTTTCATTATTTTTTATTTATAAAATGTTTCACATAAAATTGTACTATATTTATATAATTTTTTATTTAAATAAATTATGTGACTATAAGATAAGAAAGAAAACAACTTTATATTTAATAAAAAAATCATAAAATACAGAAATATGCAAAAAATGGCAAAATAAAACTTTGTATTTCAGATCTATGGACTATAATACAAACTTATAGCTTACCTAGATACTTTTTGGACTGTATGGAAAAAATATGCAAATGCATATAAATCCGGAGCCTATTAATCACCAATAACATTTAAGTGGATATACAATTGAAAACTATTATAATTTGAAGTGCAATACAATATAATAACTGTATAAATTATGCATTGTTTATTCATTATTCTATTTGTATAAAGCATAAAAGTATCTTGGGACAACTTAAAGTGTTTGACATTGTTGCAAAACTCAAGTATTTTGCAAATAAGTTTATTTTATTAATTTGTGTTATTTTATTTAACAGGAATTTGCACCCCCTGGTGATTGGGTTCACATGGATATTGCTGGAGTCATGAAATCGAGCGGAGAAGGCAGTTCTTATATTTCTAGTGGCATGTCCGGTAAACCTACCAGGGCCCTCGTACAGTTGATTTCAAATCTTTCAGAGAGGAGTTGATTACCTTATATTTTTTAATGTATATGACCACCGCACAGTGGGAGGAATACGATTTTTAGCTGGCCAAAATTAGAAAATTTTGGTATTGTAATTAATGATTAATATTGGGAATATTTGCACCCACTGATATGACGACGGTAAATATATCACATTATGTTATAATTGTGAATTAATTAGCTGATAGGAGTAGGTAATGTACTTAAGATTATTTCATTCAGCGCAATCACTTGTTATTCGTACATAGCTTTCATTTTAGTTTGTCCGTTGTCGTTATTTCATGAGAATAAATGTAATTGTTTTTTGCTAAATCAAAAATGGATCAACCAACAGACATAAGTAAGTTACATTTGTTCTAAGTACTATTTATCAAGTAATATTTGGTAATAAAAATTCATAGATATCATGAATCTAAATAAATTCCACTTTATTTAATTTTCATTGAGTAGACATTTTTTTTAGAGGCTCTTAGAGGTGTGAATTTTGTTTTAGTTTAAGCATATATATGTACACTTTGAATTATTTCATTTATAAGTTGCCCCAATTTGCCCCTTATTGAAATAAATTTATTTTTCTAGATGAAAGTAGCATCGTAAAAAAACGCTGTTTATTTGAAGTTTTAAAAAATAATAGTTTTGCTTTAACATCAAGTACTTATGAATTACGAAATGCAATGATTGCTTACATAACTCATAGGCTGGGAGAAAAATCGAATTTAGATGGCAATGAGGAATTTGATAAATGTATTCAAAATAAAGTTGAAGGATTTAGTAGTACGTTAAAGAAGAAATGGTTAGATTCAAATCGGTGTTTGACTAAATTTTTTTTTTTTAAATGATAATTGGTTGGGTTTAGAAATTCTGTTGAAATACAATTTAGTATATATTTAATATTTATTTACCTATCATTTGTGTATTGATTTTTGACCTTATTAATTTTGGCCGGCTAGAACTCGTATTCCTCCCACTGTGCACCATAGGATTTTCAACAATTAGTAATTCTGTGTTCTACAAATTGACTGTCATCAAAGTTTTTTTTAAATAACAATAAAATTATCTTACAAAAATACTTGTTAAGTTTTTTCTTTGGCTCGTGAATATCACTGAATTAGTACATGGATTAATTTAAAATCTAATATTATATTGTATGTATAATCGAAACTGTCCGTACATTATAAACATGTGTGTAAATTGAACAATACTTTGACTAATAACTATGGGTATGAATCATATCTAACGATAAACCGTTTAACTGAATATCAAACAAAACAAAAAAAAAACACTTATTTTATCTTTCTTTAAATTTAAAGTAAAGTGTAACTGTAGAGTACGGACCAAAAAATGTCTTTTAAGTGTTCAGTAAGGATATTTATAATTAAAACTTGATTTGAAATCTCAGATGTTATTAAATTAACACTTTCTTATAAATGTTAATAAATACAGTAAGCATTTTTTTAAACATTAAATTTGTGTTTTATTGAAATTAAATTTTAAAATACTAGTATTCCTAACTTTTGTTTACAACTTGATGGTGAGACAAAGCACTACACAGAGATTTGAAAGTAGATTACGGTAGAACAACTGGCTTACTTTATGTATAAAACATAAATGTACATGTTATTTGGTTTTTATTCTGATCATAAATTTAATTGTGTGTGAATACCAAAATCAAATGCTTAAAAACATTTATTTCGTAAACAAGAAAATTTAAGTGTTTATATTAAGGATTAGAATAAGCATTTACCTCGGTACCTACTTAAGTAATTCAAAATATTCCCTAAAATTGTTTTTATTTAATTAATTTGCTTTGTTTTGATGTCAAAAATATCTGGTAATATAATATAACTGGGAGTTTGTACTCTTCCGTTTTACTTTTCAATTAAGAAATGTGCATATAATTATTACCTACTATTATAGTGATGGGTAGGGCTCGGATTTTGTAGCAAATGCTTCATTTGAGGGGAGTGTGATAGAAAGATAATTCTTACATATAAATATGTTTTGACTCATTCTGATTTCAATGAAGTAAACTTTATTTTGCTTTTTTTTGCTTTTTTCCTACAAAGCCTGCTTTTTATTGCTTTTTCCCCTATTTGGTTCTTTTTTCTCAATTTTCGCATATTTTCCTTGAAAATTTAATTTATTTCTATGTATAATATACTTGGATTATATTATTGTATAGACAATCTCGTCTACATCACAACAAATTTTGGGTTTATACCACACATTCAATTACAAAATGAGAAAAAAAAAGGTATTTTTTATTTTTATTCCAAGTATTTGCGTTTATTTATTAATTTTTTTTATGCGACCTTTGGCAAAAAATATAGCTACTGTTTTAGAAGCAAAACACAAGTTAGAAGACCTAATGGCGAAGTAGCGAAAATGATTATGGAAAAGTGCAATCGTGTTTTTTCAAAGAATGGATGGGTAGAACTTTAAAAAATCAATAGTTTTTATAATGGCACTACACTTAACATAAATGTGGACCATTATGATTTAGATGATTTAGTTAATATGAAATATGCACCAGTTACATCGGTTGATGTGGAAAGATCTTTTTTCATGTATACAAATATTTTAGCGCCCAATAGGATGCATTTTAATGAAAGTAACTTGGCCAAATATGTGGCCGTAAATTCATGTTTAATATTTAATTTTGTGTATAATTTAAAGTTATTTTTTTTAATTAAATTTAATAAATGCTTCTTTTTGCTTTTTTTGGCATCTTAAAATGCTTTTTTGAGGATTTATTTTGCTACAAAATCCGAGCCCTAGTGATGGGTGTAACTTATACACTTGTATACAATAAAACTTATTGTTTACGAGAAGACGGATAAATAAAAAAATAAAAAATAAAAATGAATTATCGAGGGACCACTCACATTGAGAATAATAATAATAATAATAATAATAATAATATGCGCCTACAATATTTTCGGTAGGCACCGCACGCGACAACTCTAAACGCGTGAGCGCCGTGCTGAGGGGCCGCCGGCAACTAAGTGTACAGCTCAACACGCACAACGATTCCGCGTTGCCCGACGACGACGACGCAAGCAGAGCCGGATTAACATAGGTGCAAAAGGAGCTTTTGCTCCAGGGCGGCAAATTTTGGGAGAAGGATAGTGCAGTTTAGGTAACGGGGGGGGGGAGAGTCTCTGTGGCCGAATCGGTCTGGTGCAATGACCACAGAGCTCACAACAGTTTGGACTAATACCTTACAACTAAACACACAAATCACAACTTAGGCTCAACACACACGGGTCACTTTTGAGCGTTTTTTTTTTTTGGTTGGCGTGTGGTTGTGCGGTCCCTGGAACAACCACTTTTGAACCACTTTTTTGTGGT
Organism: Therioaphis trifolii; assembly: GCA_027580255.1. Classification (NCBI taxonomy): domain Eukaryota; kingdom Metazoa; phylum Arthropoda; class Insecta; order Hemiptera; family Aphididae; genus Therioaphis; species Therioaphis trifolii. The sequence goes on along the minus strand of CM050405.1, from coordinate 26,875,221 downwards.
CCAGCTGTCGCTGAAGTAACCACACCACGACCACAAATAATATAATAATATATGACCTACCTAGACGTTACCTACTAGTCATTGTAAAAATGGATTTCGACGAAGAAGCACTGTTGTTAACACTTTTGTTACGCAGAAGACGTCGTCGGAAACCAAGACAATATTGGTTCCATCCCATTTTTGAAAATCGGGATGAAACAGGCAACAAAACACGTAGACATTTGTCGAGTAACAACTCACAACTGAACTGATAAATGATATGACAACAGTCATAGCACTATTAATACATTTTTTGTATAATTTTATGATAACTATTTATAAATATATATACACTGATAATATCATGCTGGTGACGAGTGGTTTGAAATGCTTGGCGTGTCGCCGGTGTGTGATCTCTAACTACCACGGCCATGGGAACGTATATAGGGGGGGGGCTAGTGGTCTCAGCCCCTCCGAAATCTCTCAATAAACTTTAAATCACTTAAACTTTGTTATATTTTTAATGGCTTAAGTTTATTTAAATTTCATCCAATCGAAATACATGCGATTGGTCGAGACAATTGATTTTTTTTTCAAATCGTTTGTGACATTCTGTAGAATAACCTTGTAAATAACCATTTTTATACACTAGTTACCTCTGTCTGAACCGACTAAGAACCACCCGCAGATATGACTAAAATAGTATTTCTATCGAAATAGCTATTAATAGGTTTTCGATTTTGTGACTTTCGATTTTATTTAATATAATAATAAACAATGAAAACGATATAATATTATATTTTAAATACAAATGAAAATATTTCTATACATTATTATTTTTAATTAATTATATTATTTACAAGTAGCTAGTTTATTTTTAAGGGGAGACGCAGTCTCAAAGTCTCCCCTGACGAGCCACCCCTGCATGCTGGTGACGAGTGGTTTGAAAGTGGCTGGCGTGTCGCTCGTGTGTGTTGCGCTAACCACCGACGGGCCACAATTTCATGGGTGATACCGGCGGCGACACGATGCGACTGCCGTCGGAAAGTGGTCCGTCTGTGATCGATTGCGTTTTTCATATTACTTTATATATAATTAATATATCGCCCACGAACGACCACCGTTTTGTGATTGTGGTGTGGTTGTAAAGTGGCCCGTGTGTGTTGAGCCTTAAAACTACGGTAACGACGATGAAGATGGTGGGGTAACTACGACTCGGTAACTCTGATGTCCTGGGCGGCCTCTCACACACCGCACCGGATGCTGGCGGACTTACGCGGGATTGAATAGACAGGCACCAGTCCCGATCTCGGGCGCGCACGATGAATAAATTAGTATAATATATAACGATGTCTCACCTCGGGATGAAGGTGATTGTAACGAATGACGAACACGAGACGGATAACAATATTCGCCGTAGCGGTTTATTGTTGTAATGAAAACAATAATAGTAATAATAATAGCGTATATAATGAAAACTCAACAGGTAGTGTCCAATATTGACAACAACAGAAAAAAAATACAATGATCACGGTAAATGCCAATCGACACGATAAAAAGTATATATATGTATATATATATATATATATATATATATATATATATATATATATATATATACAGTAGAATCTCGGTAATCCGACACATATCAGACCACGCTACTGCCGGATTAACGAAAACGCCGGATTAGTGGGGAGTTAAAAAAAAAACGCATTTTTACTTATTGAATTTTATATTTTTACTCTAATTAAAAAATGAATAGTCTTATTGTATTTTATTAAAATATATAAAATATGGGAACGGTTTTAAAAAATATAAATAAATATAATATAAATCAGTTAATATTTTGTCTGGACAGGTTTATCGTTTACGATAGTAAATTTATAAATAAATACATATTGGTACATATAGGTTAATACACCCGGATTACTGGACGTATCGGATTATCGAACGGCCGGATTACCGAGATTCTACTGTATATATATATATATATAAGAACGAAGCACTTGTTCACAATGAACGGTGGCGAACTTGAAAAAAAATAAATTAAAGACAAAAAAGCTGGTAAGTGAGATGATGGTGGTACAAGTTCGTCCTTTGTCACGGTAGTTTATTAAATATAAATAAATATAATATATTAGCAATTTATAAGCTGTTGACACGGTCGTTCAATGACTATAAAATAAACTTTATTTAATATAGTATTACACTACTGACACGGTCGTTGAAATGAATATCAAAAATAAGTATAGTTTCACCACGACGGTGTGCGTGGCCTCTGGTTCTGAGATGTTGCCACCGCGATGTCCGTGAAAAAGATGGGGGGCCTCGTCCGTAGACACAGCCCGCCGGCCGCTGGTGCGCTACCTCATCGGCAGGGACGCCCGGAAGGGGGGGCAGTGGGGGCCATTGCCCCCACTAAGATTTTTTGTGTCAGTTACAAAATTAGAAGTTTTTTTACATAAAGCTGGTCTTAGGTATTTAGCGACTATGCGACAATCCTTGTATCTAACAAGTCATATATAAGCAGCCTGTCGTCGACGGAAATAGAAACCTTTTGATAGACATTATTATTATTACATTTATCGTATTCTGAGTAATGTGTTCAGCTATCATGGGTTTTTTTTTTTTAATCAAAAAATTGATAATTCAATTAATTTATTTGCTTCTAATAAAAGGAGATTGTCATTACTTTTTGAATAAAATGCAATATTATGATGTATAAATATGATGTAATATGTAAATTAAAATCAAATAAAGTTGTTTTTTGTTTAAATTTTATTATGTTTTTTCTTAGAAATATTAGAAATAATAGTGGAATTTTATATTTACTTAAGTTAGTTTTGATTTAAAAAAAAAATTATACTATTACTAAGTATGAGTAGATGAAAGTTTAGCGGTAAATCTTCCCATAAGTATTTAGGTACTTGCAATTTTTTGCCCCCTCCCCTGAGCTACATTGCTGCGGGCGTCCCTGCTTGTCGGCATCGAAAGCTTTCCCCCTCGGCCCGGTGTCCGAGGTAGGTAGGAAAGTGTCGGTGCGATATCATCGCCACCCGGGATGTGGCCGGAGAGAAGCTCACGCGGTGCGCGGTGTCGGTGTACATATTGTACCTACGACACACGGTACCGCATCATACTCCCCCGCCAAGCCACACTACCGGGGCGCAATTTAGTGGTGCCCAGAGCCGCATCGCCTGCTGGTGGGCCGGTGAAGACGGTGGTGTCTCGTTGAAGAACGGCGGGTGGTCCTCTTCCATGTCCTGCGCCGCCTGGGCCGACCGGGAACTGCCACTGGACGCCGTGATCCAGGCGCGTAGCTAGAAATTTCTAAGGGGGGGTGTTATTCAAAATTAATTGAAAAAATTATACACACAAAATTGATAACTTTACGTAGGTATATTGAAAGTTTTCACTTATATATTATTATAATTAATACAAAATATATATATATATTTAATTAAATTAATTTAATGCGTATATTTTTTAAAGCTAGAGTATCAATTATTTCGACAGTGGTTACAACTAAATCCCGATGAATATTCATAACTGCTAAGCCGTTCAACCGATTTTCACCAATTGTGTTCCTCAAATATGTTTTTAAACGCCATAATGAGGAAAAAGATCTTTCACTGCTTGCAGTGGTTACTGGTAAAGTAATCAATATTTTTGAAAGTTGATGAACAATGGGAAATATTTCTTCATTGCAATTAATGAATGCTTCCGTAGCATTTTTAGGGTTTTTGTTTTTCACCTGCTGATGCCATATTGTTAACTCGCCAATTGCAGATACCTACTTAAAAAGTGAAATAACATTCGGATAGATCATAGATATCTATGTTTACGATAGTTCATCATGATAATCAAATAATCAATAATTGAAGTTGTAAACGTTTTCTTACACGCTGCATGAAAAGATATATTAAATCGTGCATGAAACTAGTAATCGATAAAACGTCACAGAACGGTCGAAAATAGTAATTAATGCCGGATCCCGGCTTTAGTGCTTATTACATTATTGTTATTGTAATATATTAATATAAACTAATATACTTCATTTTGATAAATAAGTGTAAATCACGATTTAAGATAATTCGTGCTTATGATGCATCTTTATCTTGATAAAAAATATTTAGTATACCACGGCTGAGGGGGGGTGTTATTACACCTGTAACACCCCCCCTGGCTACGCGCCTGGCGTGACCGCTTCCGTGGCCCGCTTCAGCATCGCCGCTACCTCCTCCGGCGACAGCGGGCTTTTGTTGCCGGACATTTTACTGAAACGATGGTGTACGATCGAATAACATCCCAATAATTAACGCATACCCACAGATATAGATAATAAACTAGATTGCTAACTATTATTTTTTTTTATAGTATAAATTGACAAGCAAGCCGGGAGACGCCGATTTTCCGCCATGTTGCTTGTGGGCCATGGTATTTTATCAATTCTTATCGTTGTGATAATACTGCAGATAGAATAAATGTTATTATGATATTATGATTATATTATTATAAACCGCATGGCGCATATTATTTCTATATAGTGTAGTAGACTACCATAGTAGTAGTATTAAAAAAATGTATTATAGAAATCTGTGTTATAAACTCAGAAATATTTACAATTATTATTCATATTTCATTATTATATTTTATTTATACCCATAAAAAGAAACTTACTACTAAAAACAACATAATACATAGGTAATATTTATCTATTTCATTGTACATAATATTATGTATGGCTACAACTTACAAGTTATTAAACAAAATTGTTTTATGTAATTTTTGTCTTTTTTTGACTGAAGTTTTCATAAAAGAAGAACTTAAAATTTTGCTGTAAGAGCGTATACGAATATTTAAATACATACGGCTTACTAGGTTAATAGGTTAATAATACTAGGTTAATTTCTTGGCCAATAAATAAAGTAGGGACTGCTGTTTCTTTAAGACGTTTTATATCTGGCCGTTCTACAAAGTCATTTTCAGTGAAATGAATATGACATATCCTGTGATATGTTGGTATAAAATTATGCCTTTTTATAGCAACTATCCACTTTTCTTTAAGTATGTTATTTCTTGGAAACCTATACATAAATGATTTGGTAAAATAGTTGTTAAGCTGTAAAATTGAATGTTTAGATGTTAAAATTACTGATACATACTTGAAAAAAACTACTTTATCCCTACCAGAACGATTAGCACATCCAAGTACACAGCAAGTTTGTGGCATTTTAAATTAAAAATCTTTTTTATACAAATAAAAAATTTATCAATGTAAAAACTTCTAGTTTTGTCAAACAAAAGTCAAAACACTTAGTAAAATATCTTAACATTTTAACTGCATAGGATTTTTTCATTTTCGTTTTTATTAAGATTAAAGGGTGTTGGATATCATTTATTTTTATATATCCATGGAGTTGAAATACCCGCCAAATAATAAATTAAATACCACGTTAATCATATTATGATAACACCACAGATTCTGTGATAACACTTCATAGCCCACAACAAACATGGCGATTTTTGGCGTCAGCAGATATCACTAGATAGCAATCTAGTTTATTATCTATATCTGTGCGCATACCATTTCTCATTCACTGCGCTGTGAAGTCCGTTTCAGACAAGATACATGGGACTTTTCGTGATGGTGACTGGTCGGCGAGGAACATTCCTTTGCCGACCCGTTTCTGAAGTGTGACCAGTCCCCACCATTTGGATGCGAAACCGGCGTGAAAGCCCTCGTGTGCCTTGGATAGGTGGTGTGACTTGTAGTATACTGCGTCGCCCTCGCAAAACTTGGAATCATTGCTACCGCCTATCGTTGCCTTGGTACCTAAAACACGCTGCTCGCGCGCTGCTGACCTATCCTTTTCTTGTAAGTCGATAGAAACGTGCATTGATGACGACAGTGTCTCGGGGTACCGGCCTTTTAAATTCTCTGCCAAGAACAGTGCCGTAGAAATCGGCCAATCGGCCATCACCATCAAAGTACATTTTGATTTATTTGTAATGCCTATATGGATAGTGGATACTTTTGTAATTTTAATAATAAACATTATCTACCTATATACAGTTAATTATATAGTAGGTAATAAATGCATTCATAGATAAAGAGTCAAAATAAATGCATCTTTATTTTTATTCATTTTCGATTATTTTATCTATCGAGAAAGGCAGAAATTATGTAAAAAATTATTACCATTTATTAATATTGTTCAATCTTGAAAAAAAGTTATCTAGCCAACTAAATGCAAGTGTGGGTTAATTTTGGTTTATTTCATGAATAATAATAATTTGTAAGTCCACGTATTTTAGATTTTTTGTGAAGTAAATAGATTTTATGCTTTTATTAACCATATAAAATACATTTTTTCTGGTTTCACTTTGAGAAAATAAAACTGATCCAAAGATTTAATACAGCAGTTCTTTTAAATAAAAAATTTAATCTAGATTATGTTAGAAATTTGAATTATTTTTAAAATATAAGCATGAAATGTTTACCAATTCATCATTAGAGTGTAATTTACATATTATACAAAATTGTTCAACAAAGTTGACCTCTATTGAGCTAATTATTGAATTTCAATATTTTAATATTCATTTTTTGAGAGTTTTTTCTATTAAAACTTTATTCTTGTAAAATTGTAACTCCATTACTTTGAACATAATTTTATAGATTCAGATTATATAGATGCAATATTGTGACATAAAAACCTTTTATGAGTATTTTAAATTAGAATTTTGATTAACTATTTATTTTGTGGCGAAATAATGATTTAATTTAGACTAAATTTGTTTTACATTACATTTAAAAATTTACTTAATATATAATATTTATATACATGAAAACCACAATATGAGCTTGTAAATTATATTGAAACTAATGAAACTCCACTTAAAATGGTTTTATTGAAAAAATATATTTCAGTACTTTTAAACTCAATACATTCACCATGAATATCCTTTATAACAAATGAAGAATACCCATGATATGATGACAGTCTTTTTTTATATATTAAAATTATGATACTCAATAAGTAGGAAGGGCCCATACACATGAGTTTGCACCGGGGCCTTTGACTCTCAAGCTACGGCATTGGCCAAGAACGAGTGTGGCCGGCGTGTAGCCAGTCTGCTCATTTCACCTATTTCTTATTGCAAATACAGTTGGAGCCAGTTTTGTGTCCCACGAGCTGTGTTTGCTGTGAACCAAATGAATTTTACATGCGGCGTAGTCCCAAGAGACTTCGTTATTAACGAGAAAGTCGTGTCCTTCAGTGTAATATAATATATTATTATTTAAATACTGTTAACGTAGGTATTTTACGGTTATTTGTATAATTTTTGGTGAGTTTTTTTAACAATAGATTTAAACATGTTAGTAGTAATAAAATACGGGTTCTGGACCCTAAAATAAAAATTACAGGGAAAAAATATTGCTCCAAGCGGCGATTTCTACATATTTTTACCGTGTACAAAAAAATAATCCAAATATTTAAAATTTTTTTTGTCCTGTAACCAAAAATAAAATTTTCGTTGAAAAAATATTGCTCCAAGCAGCGATTTCTACATATTTTTAAGGTGTATAAAATATCTAAAAGAGAACATTTGTTGTGATAAATATTTTTATTTGTGGATATAACATTTTATTTTTTGTAATAATTATTAAAGCAATTTTTTAATTTTACATTTTAATTGATATGGTATTTTTAATACCATATTTTCACTACTACCAGTTTAGCGGTTAAAATTCACCATATTTCACCGTGTAAAAAATAAACAACATTTTTTAAAATTTACACACTATTTTTATTTCACACAAAACATTCACATACTTAAAAAAAATACACACAATTATACTTCACACACATGATATCCATAAAACACATAAAATTTTATTTTATACATTTTTATTTTAAGTATACAGTCATTTAAAAAAAATTAAGATAATACATTTACACAAGTTTTTTTACTTCTCTGCTAATAGGTACATATTCTGCAATACGATCATGTATTAAAAGACAATAAGCACTTACACCATCTAGATTTTCCAAAGCTTCAATTTCTATATACTAACATCAACAGTAGAAGTTGTACCTGAATCGTTCTGTTTTGAAGTATCTATCACGACAATCGGTGCCTTAGACTCAAAAGTAGCTGGACTTAATATTGGTTTACCTTCATTTTTACCATAATACGATTTTTGAAACGATGCATACATATTATCGGCGCATTCGAATTGCGTCCCTAAATTATATTTTGTCCGAGTTGCGTCCGTGGTTTTTTCACGACACATCCGAGTTGCGTCCGCGGTTTTCTCGCAACATGTACGAATTGCGTCCACAGGTTAATAAACTCATATAGATAATCTCAATTATCGATATCTTATCTGTAAATACTACCTTACAATTTACTGTTGGAAATTAATTTTGTTCATGTAAGCATCAGTCACACTTCGACATTCCAGGTTCGACAAATTATCGTATTTTTATATATTTTTATTTATACAATGGAAGATCTTGAAATAATTAAAACGTTTAATGAAAAAAATAAATTATTATATTGTATTAATAGATACAAATTATCTTTTCAACAACTTTTAAATGATAATGTTCAGAGTTGGTCTTGCTCAAAACGCTTATGCAAGTGTTATATTTTAAAATGAATAAAATAATTTTTAGTGCTTTCCTCAGTCTATAAAAGTGTGACTGGAAATATGTTTAATATTCACCAATTAATCAATTATTAACCGGGATGCAACTCGTACATGTTGCGAGAAAATCGCAGACGCAACTCGGATGTGTCGTGCAAAAACAACGGACGCTACTCGGATATCGTTATTTATATTTTTGTATTTTGGGACGCAATTCGTATGCAGCCCATATTATATAGTACTGCATAATTTTTTCTATCAAAATTCAAGTTTAAATTATCGTACAGATAAACAACAGAATTTAGCATAACTTTAATGTTAGTTATTTTACAATGTTGAAAAAAACTAGCATCAACTCCAATATTGTTTTTCCGGTTTTTCTGTAAACCTATTATAATATATCGAGGTTTTTCTAATTTTGAGGCAGTTTTTAAATTCCAAACCACGTTTTTAGTTTTACCGAGCTCGGGGTGTTCATAAGTTTCAAACGATCTGAATGGAATAAACAAACTTTTACCTTTTTCTACGATTTTCATTAACTTTAACCGTTCTGAATCATCTACAGTAACATGCGGGATTTTCCAAACTACTTTATTGCGTGTTATAGAACCAGTTGTTGCTGAATTAAGTGCTTTAGTATGTAAACTATTTAAATCATTATTACATCTCGTTAAAATTAATTCTATACGAGCATTTATCAATATTTTTTTAAAATCTTCAAAAAACCCCAGCCAATATTTTAACGGTAGGTATACAAAAACTAAATTCTCCACTATCATTCACTATACTACTATCTTGTAAAATCCAACCTGTATTATGATAACTATAATAATTGTTTAAAGTACATGATAAATATGCTTTTAAAGAACTGGTTATTCCGAGTACACGGGTTCTATCAACTTCTACACCATTAATCTCTAATCGGACTTGATCAAATAGAAACGATAATCCATTATTTGATAAATTTACTCTGAGTGGATCTTCTATTTTACCTTCGATAAAAAGGAAACTTTCATGTAAATACGGATATACATCTGTTTGTTGAACCCCAATTCGGATTTCATCGTTAGGTTTAAACGAATTTGTATACGGAATGTATGAATGATATTCAATTTTACTAATTTTCGAATCTGTATTATAATTCGAATCAATATCTAAAATATTACTATCAGGCATTTTGTTTTAATTTGAATCCTAACTGTTTCAATATTTGTTTGCTTTTACGAGTTAATTTTATATTTCTTGGTTTTCTTTTCGATACTTTTGATGATAATTCAGTTGAACAACTGATCGGTTTGATTGCTTGCAACTGCTTTATATTCTTAAATATTAAACCCATTTTTTCAAGATTTACAATGTCTAATGTGTAACACAACTGTTATTTTCTCTTCGAAATTATGAATAGGATTATTTTCTTGATCGACTAAACTGATATTTATAGTATTAATAACTTCAGTATTAAGTTTATAATAAATTAAATTTGTTGGTGACTCGACTATTTTAGCACCCGACCTTTCACGAGGAAAAAATTCATAAATCGAGTGAGATTGTATACCATTATCGAATGAACCATTTGCTATATTACACAAGACTTTTATAGAATTAACAGCGTTTATATCAATATTTTTCGATGCTCTAAAATGTGTAACACCTTCATTTCCATACAATTTCTTTTTAAAACCTAATAGACTCGCTAGACTGTTTTCGATTGTGAAATCTACTGGATAGTTACAATTAATTACACATTTCATACGAGTGACATCAGTGTTCATAGTAAAATCTATAGGGTCATAATATTTTTTATTATTATCCATCACACTGTTTATACGTTCATTATCTTCATGAATTTTGAACAAGTTTTTCTTTTTTAGAACTATCACCTGTTTTAACTCTTTCCCAAGCTTGTTCTTCTAATAACTTATCGGCTTTATGTCTAATATCTAAATTATTACTGTTTTCGTAAGCAATGTCGTCTGTTCTACAAGCAGAATCTAAGGGGTTGATTCCTTTATCTCCACGAGCCAATCTCTTTTTTAAATTTGTACCTGGTCCACAAAACTGATACCCGGGTACATGAACTTCGAATGGAAGTCTATTTATAACAGTATTTAAGAAACCTCTACCAGTCTTAACATTTTTTTGCTTACAAGTTGAACGCATTATATATAACTGGTTTTATGTTTTAAAATTACATAGTATTGATATTAAAAATGAAATTAATCGAGCAAAAAGATAAATTAAACATTAAAAACGTAGATGCACAAATCACTAAAAGACCGTCAAGGCATGGATCATTGTTACCAGACAGTATTCGCGGAATACTTGTAGGACCTTCAGGATCCGGAAAAACAAATGTTATGTTTAATCTTATAACTCATAGAAATGGTGTAAAATTTGAAAACATTTATTTATACTCCAAAACACCAAATCAAGAAAAATATGTGTCATTAAAAAAATTGATAGATAGTATTAAAGGAATTAATTTTTACACATTTACAAATGCGGATCAAGTTATAAAACCTAGTTTAGTTAAAAAAAATTCAATTTTTATATTCGATGATGTAATTTGTGATAATCAAACACCTATTCGTGATTACTTCAGTATGGGAAGACATTCTGGTGCAAATTCTATTTTTTACTTAGCACAGACATATTCGAAAATACCGAAACAGTTAGTAAGAGACAACACAAATTTTTTAATAGTATTCAAGCAAGATGATAAAAATCTACGACATATATTCGACGATCATTGTTCCTCAGATATAGATTTTATAGAGTTTCGTAAAATGTGTCATCTATGTTGGAACCGTGAAGATTACGGATTTATAGTAATTGATAAAACTCGTGAAATGGATCAAGGAAGATACAGATGTGGTTTCCATACATTTATAAAAATTAATTAAAATGTATGTTTAAATATGAAAGTATTTTTGGTTTGACTACATTTGACTGACTGTGTACAAACATTCAACATTAAATTATTTCTACTTAAAATGAGTGAAAAAAAAGTTTTATTGAATAATTTAATATCCTGTCAGAAAAACATAAAACGTAAAGTTTTAGACGTGAAAAGAGGTGTTATAGATTCTAATAATTGAATTGGGAATTTCGAAAAGGGCTCATATCTGAAAATTAAAATTTTTCAGGAAACTTAAAAAACTGATTTAATTTTTAATTTCTTTTTTTATTGTACCATTGTTTTTTCTAAAATTACAGACTATTATGTAATGTTAAGCTTTTGTAATATAATATTCTAGAAGTAAAATTTTATTGCAAAAGTGATTCATTAAGTTTTCCGAGATGAGTCCTTTTCGAAATTTGTGTGAGGACTTTAGTGATTTAAAATTGAAAATGCCCATATTATTGAGATAAAATTATACAAAAAATATTTCTTATCCATGTCCTTTTATTTTTATGAATTTTATAATGAAACAGAAAATATAATAAATAAAAAATTATCTCTTTAACATTAAAAAAAATAATAATAATGAATAAATTAGTATTTTCGTGTACTTCAAAATTCTTCTTCGACGTCTAGCTGTGTTGATACATCTGTCGGCCACTGCAAAATGCTTTCATAGAAATGTATTTAATCGTCTGGTATGTATTGCTTTAACTTCTGTAGATCATTCATTTTTAATATATTAATTGGAAGTTTAGAGAAGTAGCAAGGAAATGCTTCAATAGTAGGGATGCATGCACAACAACCTTTTGTTTTTGATAGGATAAAAGTTTCATTATTTACTTCATTGTCAATGAAAGGACGACACAAGACTTCACCTGGTTTTATTGGGTCAAATATAAATTCAAAAAAAGTCGACACTTGAAATGAAACTTTATCCTTTTTGTCCACTTTTTTCCCGTAACATCTTTCCGACAGTGGCTTGGCTTTAAAATTAACTTTACACCATGATTTGAAGTCTATAACGTCAGAATATGTAATGGTTTTGACATTAAACTTCTTGTTCGCGGTACTGCTTAGTATTATGTAAATTTACATATTGTTGATGAGTTAACAACCGATCTTCTCTTTTAATTTTACGCTTTACGGTCGCGAAATCTCTGTCATAATCGTTAAAAGAATGTCCTCTTTGCGGAAAATAAATTTTAATTTTCAAATTAAGACTTACTGACAGTGCCAATAAAAACTTAATCATCGTACTGTTTTTGTTTTGACCAGGACAGCCGTCACAAAATAAGTGTAATTCTGTTGTTTCTTTAGGAACGTTGGCACGAATATAATCATTTAAAAACGATGTCACTTCGTTGGGACCCTTGAGTGCTTGACCCTCGTGGTAGGAATAGAAGGTTGCTTTTGCAGTTTTCATGTTATGAACACAAAATTCATACACCCATAACTGACGAAAATAAAAAACTTCTTGGACTGGAAGAACTGGCAGTGGGAGATTCTGCATATAATCAAATGACAAACCCATAATAGTACTGCCATCTTCTTGACATTTTTCAGTTATTTCTTTGGCTTTACTGAAAAATTTTGATGCTCGTCGCTTATGAATGATTAATTCTGCGCTTGTAAATTTTTTGGCATTATCGATTAGAAACGATGGCAGCAGTCAATAATGAAAATAAAAATATCATATTATATCAAACAATTTCGAAAAGGACTCATATCACCGAGATGAGTCTTTTTCGAAATTTTTCTAAAAATAGGATGTTTATTTCATCACAATAGAAAACAGATTATGGTCCCTTTTCGCTCATAAAATATCGGTCTATATGTGTAAATGAAAAAAATGCGGAAAAATCTATTTTGGTAAAATTTCGAGATGGGCCCTTTTCGAAATTCCCAATTCAATTATTTTCGCGAAACATTTAAACCAATAACTGACCCCCTTAATACAATTATAGAAAAAACAAATATAAACAACGAACCAGAATTTCAAAATATTAATATTGGTGGATATAGTAATGAAGAAGATGATGTATCATCAGACTTTGAACACTTTTTAAATGCTTCTCCTCAAAGTAGAACTTATGACAAATCGTTTGGGTTACATTATGATGAAAAAGATGAACAACTTAAAATATCAAATTATCCTGTAACCATCAGTAACAATAATTTAAAGGTTTTGGATAAGAGCTACCCGTGGACTCGTGGTCTTTGGTCTTTATTGTGTGAAAAAAATCCGTCAAATTATAAATATGATGATTACGAAGCATATTATGACATTTTAAAATCTACAAAAGTTCACCTCAAGTCAGATGGTAAACCTAAAGCTAATAGTGCTAATAAATGGATTTCTATTGTTAAACCTCTATACGAACGTATCAGAAAAGAATTAAATTATTTAAATAACAAAAATATAATACCGAATATGGAAGAGTCTGATAATATAAATTAAATAAAAAAACGAAGTAAACCTTTAATCAGTCCAACACTTCAAAACAAAAAAATTAAGTACTCAAAGTCTAACAATAAATTAAACGTTAGTAAATCTCTTGACGACTTATCACTAGAAAGTAGTTCATTACATTCTATAGAAGAATTACGAAATAGCTCGGACTTAATAGATTTCGGGAAAACGTTACAATCTGATCAAATAGGTTCGAGTCTATATAAAGACGTAATACCTAACACACAGATAGTTTATTATGACGATCCGAATGAATTAGTTACGAGATTAAACCTTTTAATATCTTCTCAAAATGCTGGCAATACAGGTGTTAATAATGACATTATATCTATTCTAGAAGAATTACGTGAGAGGAAACTTATTGTATAAAGAAAAAAATTAAAGGAATGTTTAATTAAAAAACTTATTATTAATTATATCACATAAAATCATAGTTATCCTAAGTTATCTAGTCTTGAAATTACGTTAACTACTGAAATAGGTTCAGCATTCGACCGGTTAATTATCCTCCACATCGTGGTATCAACATTATATTTTCCAGTGATCCAGGACATATATAGATCACTTGCTATTGACTCTCCATAATATTGCATTGCTATTACTGCTTTATTTATTGTATGCCTAAGTTCTTGTAATTCATCAATATTCATCCTTTGGATTTTTCGGGGTCGTACGTGGAAATGTTTTTAATCATTGGAACGACACGACCCACAGGCTTACCTCCATATTGACCATCATTCAATAATGATTCCATTTGGAAAAATAATGTTTTGACTACAAAAAAATTAAAAATGACAACATTAGAAAAAATAGCAGAAGAGCTACATAAACCACCTAGAAAAACTTTTCCTAGACGAAAAATAATTTCTCTATTCAAGGATGATCTCTGGCAGGCAGACCTCATCGATATTCAATCGTATTCAAAAAATAATAAAGGTTTTTAATTTATTTTAATAGTTATAGACACATATACTAAGTATGTATGGGTGCATGCCTTAAAAAATAAATCTGCAAAACAAGTTACACTAGGTATGTTAAATATATTAAAAATAAATCGTCCGAAATTTTTACAAACAGATAGCGGTACAAAGTTTTATAACAAACAATTTCAAGAACTTATGAAGAAATATAATATTAAACATTATTTTACATACAGTGGCATAAAAGCAGCAATGGTCGAACGTGTAATACGCACAATTAAAAATAAAATGTATAAAAAGTTTACAGCAACTGGTTCATATAATTGGTATAATTCAATATCTGATTTAATACATAATTATAATAACATTCAACTATTAAATATACTCCGCACGAAGCTCGAACAAAGTCTATACGATTAAAATTAAAATTAATGAAATTATTAAAAAAAAATTTTTAAAAACCTAAATTTAAAATTAATGATATCGTTCGAATTTCAAAAAACAAATATGTATTCGATAAAGGTTATAAGCCGCACTGCCGCAGTGGTCAACAGAACTATTTACAATTTCAAAAGTTTTTCAATCAGATCCAATTACATATAATATAAAAGATGATCAAAATAATATCGTTTTAGGTCGATTTTATAGTCAAGAACTTTTAAAAACTGATTTTCTAAACACTTATCTAGTAGAACGTATTATAAAAAGAAATAAAAATAAAACTTTTGTTAAATGGTTAGGATTTGATTCAAGTCATAATTCATGGATTTCATCAAAAGATATTATAAATTAATGTTATTCTGTGTGTGTGTGTGTGTGTGTGTGTGTGTGTGTGTGTGTGTGTGTGTGTGTGTGTGTGTGTGTGTGTGTGTGTAAACATTTTTATTTATAAACACATAAATATACATAGAAAAAATATTTATTTTTTTTTTTTTTTTGATTATACTGAGTATTAAATTTATAAAATTTTGAACAATTAATATTATTTTCCCACAATTTTTATATTTTATGTTTCAAATTATTTTAATTTTGTAATGTCCATGCGCAAGAGTGTGTATACCATCATACATAATAAATCGTTTGTCATCATCTGCACTTAAAATCAACTTATTCACTGTTTTAGAACAAACAATATGTTTATTTTATTGGATAAAATTCATAGTAATTCATTATAATGGTACCTAATCATAAATTATGGTTTTTGATACATCTAATATTGAAAATCCTACGTAAATTGGTTTATCAAATTTTACTTTTTCCGAAAACATGTGTATTGCCATCAGATTTTTAGAATATATAGTCCGATCTTTGAAATTCGGTTTAATCATATATTTATGAGCTATTTTTTCATTTGAAACTAATTTCATAGACATACGTTTTCGTACATTTTCCATACATTTACCAAATACACTGTTTACTAATAGTTTCCAAAATTGTCGATCAAACTCGTTTCGCGTCTTTACTCTCATACTAGTACATAATTCAACGTAAGGTGCCATCCATTTAGATTGTTGGAAACGGATAATTCTATGAACTTTTGTAACGTTTATCCCGTTAGCAATTGCCTGTTTTAAATTTTTATAATGTATAATATAATTTTTTTTGGAGTTAAAGTTGTAAGTAATTTTTGTACTTTAGAATTAGGCGGAATTGTATTTAACGGTAAAAATGGTAAATCATTATGAAGTTTATGCAATTGTATAGGATAATCTGTATCTACTTCTAAAATATATCCATATTTAGAATTATCCTCAATTTTTGTTATATCGATTGTTAAATCATTGTACCATTCAAAATTTTTATACGGTAATTCTGTTAACATCGCCTTTCCATATAAATTCACGCAATCTAAATACATTAACCATTTAATCGGCTTATTCTCATTGTATGCTAGTCCTTCAACATTAGGTATATTCGCCTTAGAATATATTTTCACTGATTGACAAATTCCTCCTCTTATACCACTTTCTAGCATTAATTGCATGTCATAATCTTTTAAACGTTCGAGTTTAATTTTAGTGTATTTTAACATGCAGTCGAATGCAAATCCTGGAGCAGTCATATAATGTGATGGGTCTAAATGAAGTGTTTTGAAACAAATATCTCTAAAATTTTGAAAGACATCCGCAAGTAAACAAACATCGGTCATTAAATACAAATCACTATATTCACCTAATGTTTTAATTTTAAATCTTTTCCATACATTTATAGCGTGCGTGTAATTCTTATCGCTAATTTCCTTATCTTTTAACGAATTATAGAATTCACATTTTGGAGGTAGACAAGTATCGTTTAATTTGTTAAAATTAGAAATATATTCGTAAGGGAAAACACCTTTACGTATAACTAAATCTAAATTATTATAAGAAAAATGTTTTATAGTTTCTTGAAATCTAGTTTTATCTTTGGCTAAATTTTTTGCTAAGGAGCTTAGAGAATCTGCCATGAAACGAAAAGTATCAACGAATTTAATGCTACAATTTTTTGCGATTTCCTTGCTAAATGATATGTATTTTTCACTTGAATTAGGTATAACGTGAATATTTTTATCGTTGAGTCCTAATTGACGAACAATAAAATGGGAATCATAATTCAAATTATGAAAGTAAATCGGTACAAATGATACATTACTTAATTCAAAATTACAATTAAGACAAACACAATTTCTGTAAATACCTGTAAAATGATTATGATCTCTTACTTTAATTAAATTAAAGTCCTTAAACGATCTTAAGCAACATTCACAATTTGTGTGCTCTGAAATTGTGATTCTTCCTCGTTGGTTAATTGCATCATTGGTATATTAATTTTATAAATATTATAAACTTTTTCCCCTACATCTATCATGTTTTTCATAAAATTTTCTGCAGCGTCTACACCTCTATAGATAGTAAGTCTTGTAGGAATTTTATACTTTTTTATAAAATGTTTTGGAATTATATTATAATCAACTTTTACGTAAAATGCATAACTCATAGGAACGTGTAAATGAGTATTATAAGTTTTTTTATCTTGTTTATCCAAACGCTTTTATAAACATTCAAAATCAGCGTATATAACTATAGGAATTTTTTGCGTTCTTTTATAATTTTTAAAACGAATAAATTCATCATCACCCTTTTCAAACATCACAGGTTTTCCTAATTTATTCCGATCACAAATGGTTTTATATTTTTTTAATCCTGATACACCCCAAAGTTTATTTTTACACGGTTTATTATTAAAAACGGTGAAACATCTTTTACAGATAATTATTTTTCTTTTACATTTGTTATGTTGACTACTTATTAATCTAGAAAAATTATTGATATAGCAATAGTGGGATGTTATACCATTATCAAACAAAAGCAAGTCAAAATTATTAACTTTTTCAATATTATTTAAATGTATTGCGTATATATCACCTTTTTTATCTAATCCAAACACGTTAACTGAAACATTATTTATCCGTTCAAATCTCTTAATTTGTTTACTAGGTGTAGGAAAATCAATGCAATTAAAATTTAAACCACTGCGTTTTTCTAAAGAATTAAAATACTTAATACTGAATCTTTCTTTATGTAATCGATTATCAAACTTTGTTAGTATTGAATATTTAAAACATTTTTCGTCTTTATTTTTTACATTTATTACAGCTTTTTAGATTCTGAGTGAAGCGAAGGATCTTATGGTTTTACAATGATGTTTATTTTTTTTTTTTTTTTTCTTTTTTTTTTTTTTTTTTTTTTTCTTTTTTTTTTTTTCTGTAAACACTTTTTCGTATAGAAATCCTTGTCCAAAAGTTTCGTCCAGCAACTCTTTAGATTCGAAATTGAACTGAGATGGTACTTTAGAGAGGTCATTTTTCCAAAATCTTCATAGTTTTTCCAGTAATCAAGAATAACGATCGAAAAACTGAGTAAAAACGGTAAAATCGGTAAAAATCCACCGTAAACGAGATTTTCACTGTTCAGATTTTAGGTATTTAGTCATAAATCGAAAAGTATTGAAGCTAGAAACTTGAAAATTTTATCTACTATCAAATTCATACTTTTTTATATTGGACAACATTTTCAGAACAATTATAGCACTTTTGACTTAAATATAGAACTTTTAATTTACCAAATTGTTTGAAAGTTTTTATGTAATATAATTTTAAATATTTGACAAAAAGTTCTGAAAATTTAATATGACCTTACTCATATACCTACCTAATTATCCTAACAAAAGTTCAAAAATCGTTAGTCAGGATTTATTTTTATACACACTTTAATAAATTATTATACGATTTTTTACGATATTGTCTGATTTCTTTTAAGTTTATTTCTAATGAGTTATAATTGTTATAACAATTGAAGTTTAAATGAGTTATATCTAATTGAATATTTTATTACAAAAATTACAAAAAAACTCACCAAAAATTATACAAATAACAGTAAAATACGTAAACAGTATTTAAATAATAATATATTATATTACACTGAAGCTTTGCTCAGAATCGTTTTATACTAAAGAAATGAGTCATCATTTCTTTAAAACTTAATACATTCATCACCAATATCTTGTCCGAGGTTAGGTTAGGTGATCCCATGATAGAAAGTGCTATACACTCCTCACCATTATCTTGTCCGAGGAGCGAAGCGACGAAGGACGAACTTCCACCACCATTATCTTATCGGCTTTTTTATTTTTTATTTTTGTTGGTAAATCTATATAAGAAGAAGCCTTAAGAGGGTTCACGCGGTTGACTCTTAGTTGTAATCCATCAATGCTTTTTAAAGTCCATCCACTGCCTTTTGTTTGAAAATTTGATTCTTTTTCTAATATATTATTGAACATTTTTTTTTAAATTTTAGAAAAACCTGAATTATTTTGTATAAGTTCATTATTAGTTTTAAAAGCAGTCTTTTTTTTCTATAGTTAAAAAATTTTCGTACACGCTATCAACATAAATATTAATTTTAAGAGCTGTTTTTAAAGTTATTTCTTTTAATTTACATATTAAAAATTTTAAACTATAATTTAAAAATTGTGTATAATCTAAAAAATTGTTTTTATTTTTCAAATAAAAAGTTTTCGATATTTTTTTAAATCGTTCTATTTCAACTAGATCATCGTCAGATACTGCTAATCGAGTAGACTTGGTAATTCTTTTCATATTTTGATAATTAATAATTGATAATTGATAATTGTAAAACTGTAAACAAAATAAACTAAAATTAGTATAATTACAGGGTCTGTAAATTAAAAAATAAAAATATAAAATAAATAAACAAATGGAATTAATTTTATAATAAATAAAATGGATTATTTTATTATGGTATTTCTTAATCCTAGGATACCGAGAATAAGAATTTAAAACAACAATATAAATTTTCAATGAATTTAACATTACATATAATAAAATATATGTATCTAATAAGCTTGTATGGTCTGTCAAATGCATTAGTTCAAACTTGGAACACAACTCTTCATCATTTATCTGCTCCTGAGGTTGTTCCACATATTTATAATTGTAGGAAAAAATATGGAATATAATATATATATAATGTATATAATGAAAACATTTTTATTGAATTAAAAAAAACATATATATTTTTACATATTTTATGTATCAATTATACATAACAATTTTTTATAATATTTTTGTCTATAGATATAATGAAATCCACAATACATTTGGTGAATTTCACATCACTTATAGGTTTATGTGAACATTTTATATTATGGTTATTTTTACAAATTAAATTATGCGTCTCAAATAATGATAATAGCCTTCCATTTTTATTAACGTATTCTAGCTTATGTATAAATATTAATTTTTTAGTATTATAATTTATTAACTTTAAATAAAACATTTTATTATTATATTCATCATATGCAGTTAAATTAAACATAATACAATCAATACCCAATCTTAATAATATACTTCTATCTGTACTACCATTCCATAAAATTATTGATTATTATTAAAATGAGTTTTTAAATAATTTAAAGTTAAATTATTTGAATTATTTTTCATAGATTGTTCTAATTCATTTAAGACCGTATCAAGTCATATAGGATTATTTTTAAATACAATTTTCACTAAATATTTTGTTTTTTCGTATATATGATAATTCATTAACGTTATTCTATCCTCTGGCGTAACAATGAGTGGTTTATCTTGTAGTTTATAAATTCTATTTTCTTCGTTAATGTTACAGTTTGTAAAAGCGGCGGATATTAATATTAAATCTTTTTTTTGATAGTTGAAAAATTCAAAATCAGCTACGATGATTTTAATTTTTTCAATATTCCTGAAATAATAATATTCTTATAAAGTGTATGAAATGAAACATTTTTAATTTTAATTTTTTTATATTTTCTAAAATGGTTTGATATTTAATTTATTTGGTAATAATAGTAGTTTTAATTAATTTAAATCATATCAAACTTAGCTTTATTAAGCAATAGTAAGTTATAATATCTTAATAAAAAATTATGTTATACCAAACACATAATACATATTTAAAAATGTTATATGAACTATGCTAGTACAAGTGTAACATAATTGCTTTCACTTCGTTTATTTATAAGTAATGTATAAAAATTATTTTGTGTAGAATAAAACTGTATGTAAAATATTTTTGTGTGAAATAAAACTAAGTACAAATTAATAATAATTTAAAAGTAATTTTAAATAATGCATAAAATTTATTTTGTGTAGAATAAGACTGTATGTAAATTATTTTTGTGTGAAATAAAACTGTGTACAAATTAGTAATAACATACAAGTAATTTTAAATAAAATAATTTTTAAAACAAATACTTACATTTTGAAGGAATTTCACTTGAGGAATTGATGGATGTCTCTGCTAACTTTTAAAACGCTACTGAATCATAATTTACCAAACATAATAAGAATTAGCGAAAACTGATTATTATTAAAATTACACCACTTCTGAACTTTGTCACCTTAATATGGATCATGCGGTTCATTATCTCACCTTAATATTTTAAGATTATAATTACATCATTAATACAATTTTTTTAATCATGTCATTCATTATCTCACCTTCATATATATTTATTTTAAGATTAGAGTAACATTATTAATTTGCAAAATAAGCTTTTTACAAAATTATACGATTTTTTTAATCATGCCATTCTTTATCTCACCTTCATATAAATTTATTTTAAGATTAGAGTAACATTATTAATTTGCAAAATAAGCTTTTTACAAAAAATTATACAATTTTTTTAATCATGCTATTCTTTATTTCACCTTCATATACGAGTATAATAACATAATTATTTTTGCAAAATATGCTTTTTAGATAAAATCATACGATTTTTTATCACACCTTCATATTATGATTATATTTAAAATTTTCCTGAATTATCATAATTATGTAACACCTGACTCGATATTTTATTTATTTTTTAACCTTTATAAGACAATTAAAAATCGGCTACTGTATCATTTACATATTTACACTTGAACAGTTATATTGAATTATCAATTTTTATATTTTTTAAAGTTTTATAAATTTTATGATGGAAAACTTGAAAAAATATACGTCAGTGTCGGATGATGATGAAGAGTCTTCTATAGCGAAATCGTAAGTAAAATAGTTATGTAAACTATAAACTTATTTTTTATAATTACCTATAATTAATTTTTTAGTTTATTGAAACAAGTGATTGTGAAAAAAAAACCCGTACCAATAAAAATAATGGTAAAAGAACAAAAACTCAATCGGTCATAAATCTAAAAAAAATAAACTAGAGAAGTTTTCATATTTGTTACTATAATTAATATACTATAATTTACTAAAAAAATTGTATTCAATAACATTTGTTTAGCCAAATTCGTCTTACATGGATAAAATAAGAAAATTTGTTGAGGACGAAGACATAAGTGACGAATCCACTAATACATTGACTGCAAAACAAGATGGACATAATTTGGTATTCAAATATCCTATGACTGGCGGACAAGATTATTGGGTTCTTCAGCATTTTAAAGTGGCTGATATAGAAAATATATCTAGTTCTAACAGGTCATAAAAATTGTATTACATAAAAGAAATATTATAATAATTATATTTTATGAATTATTTAGATGGAAACAAACGTCTTGCTCTATAAAATTATACACGGACCAACAAAATAGTAAGGATAAAAATATAAGTAATAATTTTCATAAATTGATTGAAGTTGTGTCAGAGAGATTTGCCAATGATCCGAAGAGAAAATTATCCAAACACAAAATAGATAAATAACCGATTCTATAGTTTTTATTTCAAAAATATTTTTCCACTATTTTTTTAAGATAAAACATGAAAATTAATATTTTAATAAATAATTACTTTAATTTATTTTTTAAATAATAATATACATATTTTATTTTAATAAAATATAAGAAATAAAAAAATACATCTACCTATATTAAATTATGTTTTATTTTTTATATGATATAAGACGTTTTCCTTTTCTATATAATTAAAAAAGTATTTTCTTAATTAGGAATACCTTTCAAACGTATATATTGATTGTTAATGCAATAACAAATGTTTAGTATGATACATTTAAGGAGAAGATGGTTTAGAAACGTTATTCGTATTTATGTCTTCTAATATCATATCTGATATCTTTTCATGATGAAATTGTTGTAGTTCTAAAATAAAATATTTATCCTCATAGCGTATATTACTTAAATTGAATTCATAATTTTGAACATACGAACTTGTAAATTCCCTCCTTTGACATGAATTTGGTAAATTTTCAATATCTTGTTTAACCGATGAAATGATAAAATCAAAGCAAGTTTGATACATAATTAATTGATTTTGTTTCGTAAAAATACAAGCATCAATGCAAGGTTGTAGCTGTTTCATACGTAATAAATTGTTACGAGATAAAGTTATAAGGTTGTTATCAACTCGTAATGTAAGAGATTCATTATTTGCATTGGTTGAATAAAATACGTTTTCAGTTAAAATTGTTCGTTTAGAATTAGTAAAAAGTTTACTGAGTAACAAAATAAAATTAGTTTCAGACATTAAGTAGTTCCATTTTTCTTGATTTAGTTTTAGAGTTTGTTTGGTTAACTCACATACAAGCAAAACAACAATTTCAATTTTATAATCAACTGAAAATCCGATTGATATATTTTTTTTACTATTGAAAGGTTGAATACTGAAAACTGACTCACATACTGTTGTAGAAGCCATTACTGAAAATATTATAGTCTGTTTTTAATATTAATAGTCAAATTCGTTGTGAAAATATCTTGGTGGCTTTGTAATCCTTGATAATTTTCTAAGATTTTTTTTTTTCTAAAATATATTTAAATAATATTATTTTTTTTTCACACTTAAAAACTTCAAATCTATGCTAATATCAATAACTTAAGAATAAGGCATTACTAAAAAAAATAAAAAATAAAAATAAACAATGTTTTGCGAACACATGTAATTATTTGTTGGCTGTATCAAACATACTAAATAATTATCATACATTGAAAAATCAAGAATAATTACTTTATAAAAATAACCTTTAAACATAATAATTGTTATATGTGTACAAAATAAAGATTTATCTATGTTTATACATTTAACAGTGATAAAAAAATTGATAAAAAGAAAAAAAAAATGAACATATGTCTCATTAATTAAGGCGTATAGTAAATTATTTTTAGATTTTAAATTTATTATATACTTACTTTTATTACTTACTTATTATTATTACTTACTTTATTCCATACCAATGAATGTATAGTACCTGTAAATTGATTATTTATCCCTACACTAAATTATATTATTTATACTTATTAAAGTATGTTATAAATTACACGCCTTAACCATTGAGACACATGTTCACGGAAATTGTTAATTATATTATAAACATTTAAACATTTTATCATTGAAACAATAATTGAAAATTATATTTATTTTTTTTTTAATTTTTAAACTTTTTTATTATTTTAATGGATAAAGGTTAAATAATAATATATAAATTATAAGTAGTAAGAGAACGAAAATATAAAATACGTATTTTTTTTTTTTTTTTTCATATTATATTTAACATATAAGTATATCATACAATTTTATCCATCAATTACATCATATGCAGAGAATGAATTTAAATCTTTGTACATGAAACTATTATTAACATGATTTACAAATTTACTACCTTTACTTAATAATATAAACGGACATTTTTTTGAATATTTAGCATGTTCTCTAAACGGACAATCACCTCTTACCCAATTACCGAGAATTACTCCACAAGTCCAACACTGAACACAATCGCTTGTTTTAAAAAAAAATCCTGCGTCAGCTATTTGCATTTTATCTAATGTCGGAGCTGAAAATTCGTGTAGTGAATGTAATCGGTTTGAAAATGTTCCATATTCTGAAAATTGTGGTTTTGGAGAGTTCTTAACCAGCTCTAATAATTTGAAGTAACTATTTTCATTATGTAATTGATTCATTATAAATAATACAATATATTTTGATTTTATGAAAAAAAGTACTTATATATTTTATAAGAATGACTGATCAATCTAATAGTTTCCAATAAACTAACACTCTTGTAAAAAAATTAATAATAATGTGAAAAAACTAAAACTAATCAGTGTTACAATAAAATGAATACTAAATTTATAAAAATCGTGAATTCTTACTAAAAATGAAGTTCTATAGTTTTTATATTTTCTTAAAATAAAAACACCGATATTTTCGTAAAATTTACTATACGTGAACACGTTCGATAGAAGTAATAATAATTGTTAGTTTGTACACCGACCTAGTACGCAGATGGCAAAGTTCCAGTGACTCTTTGAGTTCCACGTTAAAACGTGTGCTACTATTACGGTTTGTAACGCATTCTAACGATTCGAATCCAAGCAATTGGTGGCTATCATGTCGTGGAATAACATATCGGTGTTTTCTTTAGAGAAAAAATCTATAAATTTTAAAACTATGAAATGTTCTGTAGACTCTAATTACTTAAAATTTTACTGAATACATATTTATTTTTTAAATCATAACTTTATTATTAATTTGAAATTAAGATTTATAATTTTCTTAATTTAAGCTTCGTGAAGAACATATTTAATAGTTGTAATGTTTAATATTATAATTTTGGTATGAATTTATGAAAGAACAAAAAAATTTTTAAAAATATTTGGATTATTTTTTTTTACACGGTAAAAATATGTAGAAATCGCCCCTTGGAGCAATATTTTTTCCCTGTAATTTTTATTTTAGGGTCCAGAACCCGTATTTTATTACTACTCATGTTGTTATATCGGAATCCAAAATTTTATTATAATAGGATGAACCAATTTTCATATATAAATATTTAAAGTTGAAAATTAATATAATAACAGTTGATTCTGTAAAAATCGTGATAATAATTTACTTAAATGCTTGGTAAAAAAATCTTGAGTCACGGTTATTGATATTTTTTCGGTATTGATAGTTAAGTATAAGAGTAAACTTGTAATAAAATTTCAGTACTTTCTAACAAATACTCAATATTTCATTAGAAATAAACTTAAAAGAAATCAGACAATATCGTAAAAAATCGTATAATAATTTATTAAAGTGTGTATAAAAAAAATCCTGAGTCACGATTTTTGAATTTTTGTTAGGATAATTAGGTAGGTATATGAGTAAGGTCAAATTAAATTTTCAGAACTTTTTGTCAAATATTTAAAATTATATTACATAAAAACTTTCAAACAATTTGGTAAATTAAAAGTTCTATATTTAAGTCAAAAGTGCTATAATTGTTCTGAAAATATTGTCCAATATAAAAAAGTATGTATTTGATATCGGATAAAATTTTCAAGTTTCTAGCTTCAATACTTTTCGATTTCTGACTAAATACCTAAAATCTGAACATTGAAAATCTCGTTTACGGCGGATTTTTACCTATTTTACCGTTTTTACTCAGTTTTTCGATCATTATTCTTGATTACTGGAAAAACTATGGAGATTTTGGAAAAATGACCTCTCTAAAGCAGTGCTTCTCAACCTGGGGGCCGTGGCTATATGATTAGGGGGGGGCTTGAAATATAATATCAGATACTTCTACTTCGACTAGTAACATAAGATTTCCAGAAACAGATAATTCTAGTTCAACAACCAGCAAAAGAAAAAATGAATTTTTACCAGCAAACAATAAAAAAAAAACGCAAGTACAATTCAGAATATATAAAATTTGGTTTTATTGCATCATGCGTAAATAAGGAAGAACGACCGATGTGTGTCATATGTTCAAATACACTCTCAAACGCTTTTACATCCATGGAAGGGAGCCTTGACAGTTTTGCATTAAATTTAGGGGGCCCTATAACAAAAAAGGTTGAGAAGCACTGCTCTAAAGTACCATCTTAGTTCAATTTCGAATCTAAAAAGTTGCTGGACGAAAGTCTTGGACAAGGATTTCTATACGAAAAAGTGTTTACAGGAAAAAAAAATAATAATAATAAAAAAAATAAACATAATTATAAAACCATAAGATCCTTCGCTTCACTCAGCATCTAAAAAGGTGTGTTCGCAATGAACGACACAGAACGACAAAAAACGCAAAAAGAATATAAATTATAATAAAGTATACGTAATTATTTTAATAATAACATGATACGGAAGTTGACCGCACACGTATCACACAACGACAATATTAATTACAGACCGGTAATACAAAAATGCAATAATAATTCGAACAAAAGACGATAATCATTCGGACCGACGGGGGAGGAGCAAGATAAGGAACTCGTCGCCGTGCTCATTAGCATATAATAATAAAAATAATAATAATAATGGTGACAATGGGTGCACACACTTATAATGCAGGAAGGTATTTTCGTAATCGGTAAGTAGATTCAGTTTAACTCCAGTATTCTTTAGCATGCAGTCAAAAGACGTACCTGGACTGGTAAAATAGAAAGCTGGATCTATAGAGTATACCGATAAGCAAATGTCTCTAAAATTTTCATAAATGTCGACCAGAAGCATGACGTCTACCTTCAAGTACAGATCGCTATACTCTCCCAAAGTCTTGCATTTGAAATGGTTCCATACATTTTTAGCATATTCGTACTCTTCTTCTGTTACATCTTTTTCTTTCAATGAACTGTAAAAATGTTCTTTACGTGGTAGTTGGGTCTCCTCTAATTTATCCCAACTGTCTGTATACTCGTATGGGTATACGCCCTTACGCGTTACGAGTGGTAAATCTAAGGTGTTAAATTCTTTAGATGTTTCGCGGAATTTATAAAAGTTTGCCGATATCAGATTTTTTGCCAGTGTAGATAGCTTAGAAGGAATAAATCTAATAGTATCAATAAACCTAATAGTGAATCTGTTTGATATAAATTTCGAAAAAGAAATAAATTTCTCTTCACTATTAGGAATAACATGAATTGATTTCGAATCGTAACCTAACTCGGTTACGATAAAATGTGCGTCGTAGTTGGTTAAATTATGAAAGTAGCATGGCACGAAATTTGGTGATTGTAATTTTAAATTACAGCTATTACATAAAGACTGTCTAAACTGTCCAGTTAGGTGACAGTGGTCAGCTACTTTATGATTATGTAAAGAAAACTTGTTTTTGCATAAATTACAGGTGATACACTCTGCATGTGTTTTTCCTTCATCACTATAGGTTTATTCGTCTTAAGCATTTCCTCAATCTTGCGGGCTAAATCCGATACCGTCTCTACAAAGTGTCGTGCAACCTCCTCTCAAGTCAGTGAACCACGATATATAATTGCTGCCGTGGGGATACCGTATTAGGTGAGTAGTTGGAGGGATATGTCGTCTGCTGCTTTCACATACAAGCCATAACTCATAGGTTTATGCTTCTGAAACGCCGATGTTGATTTTCCTTTACTTTCATCACATTTAACAAGTAAAGCCTCGAAATCTGCATAAATTACTATGGGGTGTCTCTGAGTGTTGGCCCAGTTTTTGAATTCGAGGGTATTCTCCCCCTCCAAAGGCATAATTGCTCGGATAGGTTTATTCTCCCCACAGATTAATTTATGCTCTTCGAGTGCTACCTGTCCATGTGATTTTGTTATTCTAGGCCTATCGTCGAAAGATGTGAAGCAGCTCTTACATATCCAAATCGATTCTTTGTGGCTGGTTATTTGGCTTCTCACGAGGCTGTTAAAATTCGAAATATAAATGTAATGATTATTCTCGCCATTAGAGAGTAAAAGAAGATCGAAATGAACCTTCTTTTCATTTTTTACAACTTTAAGTGGAAACAATATATTATAATTTACATTATTTCTCTTCCGTTGCTTCAAACCATAAACGTTGACCGAAACATTACAATTATTTTTTTCGAATATGCCTTTAACTTCACTGAGTGGTGTTGGGAATGATAAACCAGTGAAATTATACTTTTGCTCGTGTTTAGTATAGTTTTCACCTACTCGGTGTTTATTATCACCCGTCACATGCCTCGCTAAAACCGACCACTTAAAACACTGTTGATCATTATTTTGCGGATTTATTGTAGATTTTTTATTTATAATGTCAACCGGTGTTTCGATGTATGAGGATCCACCAAGCGGTGTATACTTGTATACAGATACCGATATACCATCGATTTTCTGTAAAGTAAAACCACTTCCTCGTTCCATATATTTGTCTTCTTCGGCTATTAATGTTGAATAGTCATCAGACACCGACTGAGCTATGTCTGTATCAGCAAAAATCACCTTAGCCGAAGTTTTAAAATCTCTATTTTGTGTCGACGAATCTATTAGAGGTTTGTTGTAAGATGCCTCTAATTTCAGGTTATATTTAATGGGTTCAACGGTTGAATGCCGCCGTAAAATTTCAATCAGATTAATTTTCACTGACTCGAGGAAAGATGGATAGTCATTAAAATTCATGATATTTTTAGCGTAGTAAACAACTACTCTACGGTTCATTGCGGACGATATCTCAACAAACCCTGGACTGTTTACAATACTTAAGCGAAGTTTTTTATTTCGAACTGCTGAAGTTTGTAAATCAGTTTTACGTTTACGCGAACATTCTTAAAAATAAATAAATAAATAAATAAAAAATAGAGTCTTGTTTTATACGATATTATAGGGGAAAAAAAAAAAAAAAAAAAATTTCTTACCAGTGTTATTAGTAATTAACCCAGCTGATTCATTCTCATTATAAATTTCAATCATATCGGCTTCATCAATATCACCCCATAATACATCGGAGGATTGTGGAACGTTTTCATAATGTGTAGACGAACCGGCTGGTTGGTCTGGCACGAAAATTCCTGGGGCTAGCTCTATGGCCCCCGGCTGTACATTTATGTGATCTAGCAAAATTGTAATATGATATTAAAGTGATTAATAAAAGATATATATTATTGCATAAATAAGAACTCTCAGTACTGTTTGCTAATAATTCTTCACCCCCGTCTTCGATCCACTCAATGTCATTCGCACTAGATGGTTCCGCTACGGCGGCGCTAGATGACCCGGCTACGGCGGCGCGCGATGGCCCGGCTACGGCGGCGCGTGATGGTTCGACTACATCGTTACAACCGTAATTAAACGCAGGGTATAATTAATATATTAAATTAATTCGTACATACCATGAGTGAATTTTTTATGTCTCATCAAGTTGTCTATACGTGAAAATATTGATATGTATTATAAAAATACTTGTATCGAAAGAAAAATATCGATACTTTACTGGTATCGGTAGTATCGCAACGTCCCATGTTATAGCTCAATCATTATACAAATCTTAATCTTACTTTACAGCCATTTCGGGGTATTATATAAGCCGGGTTTTTAGCTATTTACACGTAGAGCCCGTGGAGGTATTATTAGTCGTTAGACGCGACGCGACGTTGGCGTTGTCGTTTTCATGATAAAAGTAGGGTAAAGTGTACAATTATTGGCACTGGTATAGTTATTGGCACTACGGAAGTGTTTTATTTTTAATTAGTCAGCATTATGACTCTTAAATGATTTTTTTTTATATATCTGGCTACACTGATCATGTCGTGTAATCAAGTGTTCCCGATGATAATAACTAATCGCTAATTTAGTTATCATCAAAGTTTTCAGTCGTCTCAGAGATCTCGAATATTTGGTAAGAATTTACTGTTTTCATTAGTAGACTATACTTTGGAAATAAGCTCTTAATTTAGTTATAACTACTCTAAGTAATAGAATAATGTATATTTTAGTTCTTAAGAACATTTTTCATCAATCAATACAATATTCAATAATTTATTTTTATTATTTTTGAGAAAAATTGTTATGCCAATAACTTATATGTACATATTTGAATTTTTTGTTATTGGCATAGGGTGCCAATTATTGAAATTGACATAAAATGTATTAATTAATTTATTGGCACTTACTTTACAAAGTATAGAACCTGAGTAAAATTTAACTTAACTGGTCATTAAATATTACTTATTCTTAAATAACGATGTATTATTGATATTTATAGAAATGCCAAAAAAAAAGGGAAAATTTTTCTCAGTCAAATTTGACTGCTGCTGTTGAAGCAGTAGTCAATGAAGGCATGTCAAAAAAGTCCGCAGCAAAAAAGTTTTCTGTATCGAGATCTACATTACAATACAGACTTAAAAATCCTGACCAAAAAATATCATGTGGACCAGCTCCTATATTATCTGAGGAAGAAGAAAAAACATTAGAAAAATGGATACTGGAAAGTAGTCGGAAAGGATTTCCTCAAAGAAAAGATGATCTGTTAGTTAGTGTGAAACAATATCTAGACAAAAACGAGCGAACTACTATTTAAAAAAATAATTATCCTGGTAATTTTGTTACGTTAAATAAATTTTTATATTATTATAACCATTTATTATTCTTTTTATAGGTATTGGATGGTACAAATCTTTCATGAAGCGTCATCCAAATATATCTGTAAGGACAAGTGAGCATGTGACAGCTGCAAGTGCCTGTATTAGTGAACAGGATATACAAAAATGGTTTGAAGGTATTAAACAATATTTAAAAGAAGAAGGTTTATATGATATATTGAGTGATCCAACAAGAATTTTTAATGGTGATGAAACCGGGTTTTCCTTGTGTCCCAAAACAAAAGCAGTTTTAGCACCCAGGGGTTGTAAAGATGTATATAAAGTCTCAGTAGGAAATTCAAATGAAAATTTAACCGTCATGTTTGTATTTAGTGCAGCTGGAGTGATGTGTCACCCGATGGTTGTGTACAATTACAAAAGAATTCCTCAAAATATTTTGAGCTCAGTACCGACTAACTGGGGAATTGGTCTGTCTGACAGTGGTTGGATGAAATCTGAATCGTTTTATGAGTTTATTGCAAATATTTTTCATCCTTTTTTACTACAGAATAACATAAAGCTACCTGTAATTTTATTTGTTGATGGCCATAAAAGTCATCTCACATATCAACTTAGTACACTTTGTTCTGACTTACAAATTATTTTAGTTGCCCTATACCCTAATTCGACTAGAATATTACAACCAGCCGACGTAGCTGCTTTTCGCCCACTCAAAGAAGGTTGGAAAAAGGAGTATTTGAGTGGAGGAAACAAAATTGTTCAATGGCGGCTGTAACTAAAGTAGATTTTGCTCCAATTTTACAAAATGTTATTAAAGAAACCATAACACCAGACATTTAAAAAAATGGGTTTAGAGCTTGCGGACTATATCCATGGAATCCAAATAATATAAATTTTGATAAATGTCTTGGCAAAAATTTAGTAGCTGCAGTTGATGAGCAATGTTTGACTGAAAATAATTTGAACTTTGATAAATTTTGTGATATTATTGGTCCAGAAATTGTAAGAAAATGTAATACTATTAACGATTCTATAGAAATTACAACTATATCTGAAGAATTGCAAGCATTAATTAATGTGTATGGTCAGTTGAGGTAAGTGCGTAATCGGGGTAAGTGCGGATCCAGATATTACGGATTATACATTAAGTATATGAAGGACTGTCGATAATGGAATTGTTTTAAAAGATCCATGGAATACATGTGTGTAATTGGCTACACTGTGTTATGATTCGTTATCACGTTATCAGACTTTACATTCAGAATATCATTTTCACTCGTGTTTTACAAAGGAAACGTCCGTTAGCCAATTTTTTTAAGGCAGTTCTTATTAATTTGCTGTCTTCAAACTGAGGTAAGTTATGCTATTTTATGTCTAGATTATGACTAAAGTGTTGAAATTCGCATATTTACCAATGAATTTTACTTAAGTGCGATTATGCACTTTCCCCTTGTAAAATGTATGGCGGGGAAAGTGCGACAATCGTGTGCGAGTAAGTGCGATATGATATGTCGCACTTACCCATTGTATTATTTAAATGTTTACTATACAATGTAATTTAGATTTTGAATATTTTTAAGGTCAAATGGTGAGATCTTATGTGAGAAAAACCAAAAAGGGTGACACATATTCCAAAGAAGAATTGTTGTTAGCTAAAAATGCTGTTGCAAGTAAACAAATGACTGTCAGTTCTGCTTCTAGACTATATAAGATCCCTAGAGCGACACTTTATGACCACGTAAACGAAAGACGCGGAGTGAAGTCTACAACTATGGGTAGAAATACTGCTTTGTCACCTGCTGTCGAAAAAAAAATTGGCTGAATTATTAAATATCATGGACAAGTATGGGCATGGATTGAGTCGAAAAGAAATTTTGACATTAGTTGGTAACTATATCAATGAAAATAAGTTAGTAACTCCATTTAAAGGTGATTACCCAAATCATGATTGGTTCATGGGGTTTTCTTCTCGGCACAATTTATCATTAAAAAAACCACAAGTTGTAGAAAATGCCCGAAAAAAAGCTTGTAATCCATTCATCATTTACAGCTATTTTGATTTGTTGTGGAAAACAATAACTGATCTTGGTATTGCAAATCGACTAGATCGAATCTGGAATCTCGATGAGACATCATTTTGTTTAGACCCATCTAAAACCAAAACAGTGGGAGCAATTGGTCAACCTAGCACACGAACCACACATGGCTCTGGGCACGACAATACATCAGTCTTAATGGCTTGTAGCGCAGATGGTAAAAAAGGTCCCCCTTTGATAATATTTAAAGGCAGAAATATTTGGGACAAGTGGGTTACACAACATTCTGATTTCCCTGACACCACTTATGCTGCTACAATCAATGGGTGGATGGAGCGAGAGGTATTTGTTAATTATTTAAAAAAAAGCTTTTTAAAGACAACTAATCCTACGCCATCTAACTCTATTCTACTCATATATGACGGACACTCCTCTCATGTAGATCTAAAATTAGTTGAAATTGCTAGGAACAACAATGTTACTATTCTATTACTACCGCCACATTCGAGCCACTTGTTACAACCGATGGACTTATCAGTATTTAAATCAATAGAAACCGTATGGGACCAAAGATTATGTTTATGGAACCGAAGTCATCAAGGCCAGAAGCTGCCCAAACAAGATCTCTCAAGAATAATATGCAGTATTTGGGAAAAATTAGACAGTCAAATAATAAAAAACGGGTTTAGAAAAGCAGGGATTTATCCCTATAACCGTAATGCAGTTGATAAATGTAATTTTGACCCTATAACTCTGAGTAGAAGGGAAGATAGAAACACCCAAGAGAATAATCAAACATCAACTTCAACAAGTGAAATATGTAATGACCAAGTTATCAATAATCAAGCTTCAACATCAACAGGTATCGACAGCAATAACTATTTCAACTCCAATCCATCATCAACATCAACTGAACAAAATGCACAATACATAGAAACAGAAATATCAAATAATGGTAAATCGTTTGAGGAACTATTATTGATTTCTATGAAGTAAGTTGCCGTAGAGAAAACTACCAGAAAGCAAGTATCTAGTGGAGCTACAGTTATTACTTCAGAAGAAGTTTTAAATATTTTAAAAGAAAAAGAGCAAGTTAAGAACAAACCAAAAACTAACAAGAAAAAAAAACAAGCTGAAGAAGTTGTGAATGTAGATACTGAAGAAGAGATCCGAGACATTATAGATATAAATTTGAACCAAGTTAATGAAAACTTAAATATAAGTTTTAATAGTGAAGTGTCTGAAATCAGTGATTTATTAAATGAATTGCAAAGAGAAAACGAGGATTTAGCAGAAGAAGGATACATTTTTCGCACAACAAATTGTGTTAATGATTGGGTGTTAATTAAATATCAACTCGAAGGGAAATCTGCAAAAGTATTACATTATGTAGGTGTTATAAAAGAGGTCTCTGATGGTATGCTTAAAATTAAATTTGTTAAACTGAAGACTGAAGATAAACGTTCTACTACTTTTGTATATCCTATTGCCGATGACTAAGATGAAGTTTCAGAATCTGATATTATATGTAGTCTACCAAAACCAACAATTGGAAGAAGAGGTCAACTTATTTTTGGTATTACTTTCAGTCAATACAACTTGAAAAAGTAAACAAAATCTGATTAAGTACAAAATGTTTTCAATTTTAATACTTATATAATTATGTTGTATTACTTACTGTTATTAATATTACCTAAGTTAGTTAGTATTAAGTCACATAAAGTCTGAAAAATTATCTGGTGGTTACCTATAATTATTATTAATGTAAATACTTAACTTAAAAGTAACTCAAAGTCTGATTACTTACAAAATGTTTTCAATTTTAATAAGTACTTAATTATTATGTTGTTTTACTGTTATGTTGATTAATAAATATGAAGTTAAGTAATATAACACTGTACATAAAGTCTGATTAATTAATTTGGTAGCCTATAATAATTATTAATGTAGGTAAGTACTTATGTGAAATATTTTTCATAAAATAATTGTACTTGCCTATGTAAGTATATAATAATAATATAATATAGATTAAGTTATAATTTAGGTTATTATATAATATATAATTAATGATAAAATTAACACAAAAATTTTAAAAAAACTTAAATGTTCTGTCATTTTTTAACTAGGTATTCAGAATTTTTTCCCTCTAAAAAGACTGAACTGTAGGTAATTAAATTTAGTTTTTTGCACTTCCCCCGTGATAAAATTAAAGCATTTTTACTATTTTTCAGACGCAGATTCGCACTTACCCGAGGCGACGGGGTAAGTGCGTCATTTAAAAATTTTTGAATCAAAAATTAAAAAAAAATATTAAAACTGTTGAAAATTGACTTTTAACCTCAACTTTATAATCCTTATAACATTCTTAATAAACTTAAATCATCATAATATTCTTTAATTCAATATACATTGCGAAATAAGTTATCAAAGATGAACTTTTCAATTTCGCGTCGCAGTTACCCCAACTGACCTTACAATTTATTAAAAGAGAAGTCAGATAATGAAGGTGAAATTTGTATTCAACATCAAGATGATATTATAATTGATAATCTACATCAAGATGATATTATAATTGATAATCTACATCACCATGATAATTTTATAATTGATAATGTATTTCTAGATGACAACAATCACGATAGTAATATGCTTTGTGTAGATCAAAATGATATGTATGTTGAACAGAGTACTAGTGCAGTTATTTCACCTGAAAATAATAATATTGATATTTCAATTACAACAGATAAATATGTATTACAAGAATCCGAAGACAAAATTATCACACCACGCGCTAAGATAAAAAAACTTCAGGTGTCTCCAATTGACACTTGTCTAATATGGCCAATAGCTCCTGAACGTAAGGGTAAGCGAAATACTGAGAGGGTTCCATTTGTTATTTCTTCTGATAAGTGGCAAAGGATGTATGAAAAAAAAGAACAATCAAAAACAAACATTATAGAACAAAAAGAAAACAGGAAAAAACGAAGACTGGAGAATAAATTAACTGAAACTAAAATTGTGCCTGTAACTAAAAACATTACAAAAAGAAAAAATGTGGTCAGAAATATTTTTAAACCATTGGCTTCAAATAAAAAACCAGTTGAAACTATCACTAGTGGAATTTATGAAAATTCTAAAACAAAACAATTGTCTGATGTTTTGACCTTAAACACAGATGAATGTAACAAGTCAAGTTCTTCTAGTATTTATAAAAATACAGGACTTTGTTTTGGATGTGGACATAGTTTGAATGATGTTGAAAATGGTTTGTCTTGCGAGTTTTGTTCATACATTTATCATCTAAAATGTTTAGATACAAATGAAGTCTGCAATGAAGGATCAGGGGAATCAATTTTATTTATATGTAACTCCTGTCAAAAAAATTTAACCAGCACACCAATGTGATTTATATTTTTAGTTTAATATATTAAGATTTTTTTTACATGTACCAACTACCTAGGTATAATCAAATACTTTGTTTTTTTAAATTTATTAAGTTCTAAATTTTTAATATTTTTAAATTTTGTTTTGCAAATTAAATCATGTTATGTTTTTAGTTTATTAAGTTCTATATTGTTAATATTTTAAATTTTGTTAAGTAAGAAACTTAAATAATTTAATTGTGTTTTATTTAATTGTTAAGTATTAAATTTGAGAAAATCTTAAGACTAAAAAGAGTGATAAAACTAAGACTGTTTTAATTATAATTAAATAAATATTTTAAACTTTGAAATGTATTTTATTATTATTTTTTTATTATAATCAAATACTTTAACTAAATTATTAAGTACCTGCCTATTAAAGTTGTTTTTATAATTATTATTGCTGCTAGATGTACCTACTAATTTTAGTTTTTTATAATTTGCATCTATTTGAGTCCTAACCACAATACAGTACTATAATATTATATTGTGATTAAATAAAATGTTATGAATTTTAGAATGAGTTACCTAAGTGAAGCATATAGGTAGTTAAATAATAAATTATAAAATATCTTTACAACAAAATTAATATGTTCATTAGTTATTTTATTAAGAATTATAAACTAAATATGTATATTTTTCTACAGTTAGGTGTAGTTTAAACTTTGTTTGGTGCTTATATATGTGTTTTTTAATTATTATTAATTATACCTAAGTAGTAGCTACTATCTATCTATAAAATAGTAAAAGTAGGTAGTTTAATTTATTAATTTAACCAAATTAATCGGTAAAACTATTAAATTACATATAAAATTTAAGAGGATGCCAATAACAGAAAATATAAAACCAATAACACAATTTTAGGTGCCAATAACTATAATTTTCGGTTATTTTATACTTGATGGTAAATAAAAAAAAAGCATTTAATATTTATATATAATGATTATAAGGTAAGATTGATAACAATTTGCTTAATCATTGAAAATTATAATAGAAGTTTTAACTATGTTTAAGTCTGAAATATCATGGAAACAAATATACACTTTTCTAAAGGGTGCCAATAACGTTACAGTCTGTACTCTGACCTTTCTTTTGTGTGTGTATTTTATCAGCGTGTAGATATGAATAGTTCCGTGGCTATATTATTATTAATTATGAGTCAAACAAGTCTTTATCTTTATTAGTCTAGACTCTAGATAGTCTTATAAATATTGTGATTATAGTAATATTGTGTGAAAAACCCTCCGGCCACCACGCGCAAACCATTGTCCTCGAAAAGAATTTTTCGATAACATTCGACTATTCAAGTACTTTTGAACTGATATGGCGGTAAAATGATTCGATACCATTCATTCGATACCAGTACTTTTTTATCGATATGAGTAGAGTATCGAACCCATGGTATGGATACAAAAAATACTTGTATCGAAAGAAAAATATCGATACTTTACTGGTATCGGTAGTATCGCAACGTCCCTAGACTTATAGCTCAATCATCATACAAATCTTAATCTTACTTTACAGCCATTTCGGGGTATTATATATAAGCCGGGTTTTTAGCTAATTACACGTAGAGCCCGCGGAGGTATTATTAGTCGTTAAACGCGACGCGACGTCGGCATTGTCGTTTTCATGATAAAAGTACGGAAATATAATACTTCAGTCGTAATAAACTCATCGCCGACCATCCCATATCTTCCCCCATTACTTTTCGTACATACACACGTATACGAACGTCGCACGTCGTCGTCACTGACAGCGCGGAGTAGCTGTGCTCGGCGTACAGTCGTGACTGGTGATTAAGACGTGAACCGAAGTTTCATTTATCTTTCACACGTCGTTCTCGCATGTTGTGTAAAATCCGTAAATGCTGTACGTCTGTGGTCCACTACAATTATTCTAATCTGACATCGTAGTGCGTAGCGAATTAATCATATCGATTGATAATTGGTATATTGTACCAATATTGAATATATTATATTCGATTTGTACTGCACAAAATATAATATAATCTGTGCATTTAAACGCGTTGTCGGCGGATAGAGCCGTGGTAGCATCGTTGTCGTTTTCACGATAGAAGTTTAGTGATTCTCCTACATATTATATTTAATAGCTGCGCTTATATACCTATATTTAGGTAAAACGTTTGCTTAACGATATAAAATGTATGCCCACGTGCTGTAAATTATACGTATTTGGCCACGTTGTCGTTGTCATTAAGTAGCGACAGCCTAACATTCGATTTGTACTGCACAAAATATAATATAATCTGTGTGTTTAAACGCGTTGTCGGCGGATAGAGCCGTGGCAGCATCGTTGTCGTTTTCACGATGGAAGTTTAGCGATTCTCCTACATATTATATTTATAGCTGCGCTTATATATTATATATTTAGGTAAAACGTTTGCTTACCTAACGATATAAAATGTATGCCCACGTGCTGTAAATTATACGTACCATTTGGCCACGTTGTCGTTGTCATTAAGTAGCGACAGCCTAGCATTCGATAAAAGACCGGTAAACGTGTAATATAAAACAGCTTACTGCCGGATTAGTTTTTTAGATTTTTCCGTGCTTGGTTTTTGTTGTTAGGAGGATTAATTTAACGTTGTTTGATTTAATCACCTAAGAAATGGCTAAAGAAAGTCTTTTAGTTAATGGAGAACTTGAACAACATACTGTTGTCCCCATTGTGGAGCAAGGTGCATTCAGGTATGGAATATGATCCAGATATTTCATATAGAACTGACACCTGTGTAGCTTTGGGTTCTATGACCTATAAATGTCAGTGGTGCAACGCTTTGAAGTGGAAAGATGAGACACTTGGTATGCGTTGTAGCGCCGGAAAAGTACAACTTGAGAGATTAAAACAACTACCTGAACCTCTCTACAGTTTGGTTAACGCGCTGCACCCAGATCATGTGCAATTCATGGACAATATTCGAAAATATAATGCCTGTTTTCAGATGACGTCATTTGGTGGAAAACACACTGAAAAAAACTGTTTAGTTAGTTTAACTATAATATTATGATTGAACTTACAATAATTTATAGTAAAATATGTGACAACTATTAATATAGTTAAAAATACTATATTGATATTGTTACATTTAAATAGTTGTTTTAACTGTATAATTGATGTTAAAGTAACAATAAAATTAAGTTTACTCTTACTTTATTTTTATAGTTAAAACTACCATCAATATAAGGTAACTCTTACCTACTTTTGTAGTTAAAACTACCATCAATATAGTATTAACACAACTATAAAACACTGTAGTAATAACCTAAAGAATAGTTGTTTTACCATTCTATATTGTTGGTTCAACTATATTTTTATAGTAAATATAACTGATGCATCAATGTTACAATTGTAGTGTTTACAATATATTTTCAGTATATTAAAAACAAAAAAAAAAACAAAAAAATCAAAATACAGAATAACTAGTCAATTTAATTTTAGTAATATGTTTATTAAAATATTTGTACACTCATTATTCCCTTCAGTTATATCAAATAAAAATATATTTAAATGTTTTAAATAACAATATGAATACCCTATATACAAAT
The DNA here is from genome assembly GCA_027580255.1 of Therioaphis trifolii. Classification (NCBI taxonomy): domain Eukaryota; kingdom Metazoa; phylum Arthropoda; class Insecta; order Hemiptera; family Aphididae; genus Therioaphis; species Therioaphis trifolii. The sequence continues at coordinate 26,834,458 of CM050405.1, read as the reverse complement.
AAAATTACCAACACTTAAATACAATATTTAGGTTAGTTATAAAAAATACATAAGACTATTAAAAAAAAATTGATATGTATTAAAATTTAAAGTATTTATTAACAATTAACACAAAAAAAAAATAAATGAATAGTCAAATTAAATTGCTAAAAGAATAAAATTGCAACTTTCAAAAATACCTACTGCATTTATCTAGTTTTATAATTTTAAGACCAATGTTAGTCCATTAACAATATTACAATGATGAGTGGGGTTAATATTATCTAAACTATTTAATGAACAACATAATAAATCTGGTGTAATCATTACATTATAGGCTTGATGATGATGGTCAAAGTACAAGGTTTTAAATTGTTTACATATAAGAAAAGGTTCATTGACATCTGTCATAAAAATTGATTTAATCAATCCAAAATGTGGCATCATAAAATTATTTTCATCACACATAGACAACACAACTGACATATTATTTTTACAACTATACTGAATACCTTTTACATTAATCCATGAAATAAAAGTTATTTTGTCTTTAAAAAAATTAAACTTTGTAGAAAGAAAAATAGTATTGAATGAATATAAATTTAGTGTTTCTTCTTTAAGTTTTAAAACTGGTCCTATTTCATTATTGATTGTATATACATTTTTTTCAGCTATTAAGAGTCTATATGCGAATTGCAATTGTTGCTTTAATGCTAATGTCAAAGTTATATTTTTCCTTGATGTTATAGAATGAGCAGTTTCTTTCAGTTCTTTGTGCTTAGCTTCAAAGCGCATAGACCAAATAAGAGATAATGAGCCTGAGTTTTGTATAATAAAAGGGTAATGTACCATATGGTGGTGCTTAGGCTTCAAGTTTTTTTTTAAATAATTTCAAATATAACTCATGGTGCTCAATAATAAGAGATTGCAATAAAATTATATCTGGTTTTCTTATCCATTTACATAAAATTATGTCAAGAATTTGCTTTAAAACAATATACAAATGCCAGAGTTCAGATGTTTCAGGGACAAGATCTCCTATAATTAATCCCAGGTACTTAGTAAAGCACAACATTTCGGAGGCAGACATTTTAAGGCATCCTTCACGTTTAATACTTAATTCAGTTATCAATGTTGGTCTACTTCTGATATTTAAAGGTCCGAAATCAAAGGATTTTATTCTATTATTTAGTGCATCTAATGAAAAATATTTTAAACTGAATATCATTTCTTTTAAAATAAGACCAATGTCATACTTGCAAACCCCCTCTGCCATGTCATGCATTATGTCTACACTGTAATTGCTAGTTACAGCAAATGATTTAATACCATTACATACACATGATTCTTTAATCCCTATTAAAGACACATCATTCAGCAGAACATCAGCTGCATAATTAATTGGATCTCTTAATTTTTTATCATTTTGAAATGATTGCTTATGGCATTCACTTTTATGTGATCGACAGAACCGACATGGGTAATTTGCCACAAAACTCTCTACAAATCCAAGAACTGAGTGGACACCAAGGTTATCTCCTAAAATTAATCCCAATTTAAAATAAACAGTATAGATTTTATTATTTACACATATTTCAATACCAGATGTTTCTAGAAAATTTAACTCCTCAATAATATATTTAAATATATTGATATTTCCAAAACAAATTTTATCATCAGTTTTAAATAAAGCCATAAGGTATATATAATTTAGTGATGATGCCAATTCTGGGGGTAAACAAGCAAATTAAATATAAACGGCACCAAGTTTCTGAGATCCAGCACGTGACCCTAATGGATTGTTTACCTCAAAATCGTCATAGTATAGAAAAATTGGTATAGTTATTTTATTTTGGTCATCAATTTTAGATTTCCACAAAGGGGATTGAACAAAACTACTGATTACAGATGAGCTATTGTGATATTGAATTTTGTTTAAATTTTCTAGCAAAATATTAAAGAAATTAGAATGTTCTAATTGTTTTTTTAAAACTAATCTAAGAGATACCATTGTAATTTTGACTTCATTTGGCTCTAAAACTATACGGCCAAAAGTTAACCTGTCATTTAATCTTTGTCCAATAACAAACTGATGAGGTCTTATTAAAACTCCCAAATTCTCTAATAATTTTAAACGATAATGTTCAGTTTTAACTTCATCAAATGAATCAGTAAGGATCTCAAATATTTTGGATAATTCTGATTGGGTATTAGAGGACTCATTTAATTTAGAAAGTTCTTCGCTAAACTTTTGTTTTAAAATAACAAAAATTGAATGATTAAACTGTTGCACATCATCAATTAATGTTTGCACGATATTTCTTGGGATTGAAACATTACTGTACCACTTACTTGTTAAGTATAAAGAATTTTTTTGCAGTTCTTGTTTTAAAAAATCTAATGTATTGATAGGTTCTACAAATGGTAAATTTTCAACTATAATGTTATTATCAGGACTATAAATATTTGTTGCATTATTAGATATGTTTGGATTTGATTCACTTAAGTTACAGACATTAATATTTTGTACACTAGAATTAGGAATTGAAATATGGACATTTAAGTGTTTTTTAAAAGAATTCAGTGAACTAAAACTACGAAGACAGTTAGAATTTTTACAATTAAATTCTTTTATTGCTTTAATATCGTGATATATATTGAGGTGAATAACCAAATAATTAATACATTGAAATTTTGAACTACATATAAAACAATCAAACATTTTTTCCAAAATAAAAATATGTAGGCAACGGAAGTAGGTATTCAATATTATAGGTACATAATTTGTTATACTTGTGAGAATGTTAATTCCTTACATAAACTTAAAACAGATAAAAACTTTTTCCCTTTTTTAGACCCTTTTTGTACAAAAATTTCAGACATTTCAAAAAAATAACATTCAAGAAAATACCACACTTGCTCTGCTTCGGGGGGATATTCCAAATTTAAAACATGATATAGTTTGAAACAAACATCAACTGCCTTAATTGCTGTCTCTAACTGGTACTGTATATCATTGATTATTGTATAGTAGTGTGTAGGATTATCCACATCATCATCTCCTACGATCACAACATATGGTAAGACATTAATAATGGACTATGGAGAAGTCGACTATGAAGAAGTACATCAAATTTTAAATTCTTTAAAATTTGATACCATCTACGTTAAAGGCACGCAAAAGATGAAAATACTCAAGGATATCGAACCGTATATTAATGTTGTTAACATGGAAGACATTGGATGCCCTCGTCTTGATCAATTATGCAATGAAGAATCTATGCCGTGTTGTATTTTTCATAAGGATTTAAATCCTAAACATTGTACATTTTATAAAGTGTTTTCATTAAGACATTGGTATATAATTAATTCTTAAGACTTGTTGTATAATATCTTGTTTCAATAAAGTAAAATTATTATTCACAGAAAATTGCTTTTTGTATTACCTACCCACCACTAATAAAACATATCTGTTGTACATTAGACACTGTACCCTGTCTCTGCTTAAAAATTCGACGAATTATTTTTTGCTACAGGTACTTCTTATAATAAAATATTGGCATATACGATACCGATAGTATGTGTTAATAAGTACGAAAAAAAATTATTATTTTCAAATACTATTCTTAGAACTTCTATCACCTACCTTATACCTAACATTCCAACTATCTGAATATTTTCCCTCCTTAAAATTTCAGGTATTATTTTTCCTAAGTTATAAAATATATATTCTTAATTATTAAGGTCCGCGCACACTGCCGCGGTGGCGGTGGCGGTGGCGGTAGCGGTGGCGGTGGCGATAACGGATATCGCTAGCCCGCGCACACTGCGGCGGTGGCGGTGACGGTGACTATCACTGTCCACGCACACGGGCACACGCACACTGCATAATTTTCAACGATTTTCATGTACACTAATGCAATAAATAAATATACCTAATGAAAGTTGATTAATTAAATATTCATTAAATTAGAATAATTTATCTAATATGATATGGACTAAGTTTCACAATTTGTAATAGAAACGTTTTATGTACGTATGCCTATAGGATCTAGGTAATATTATGTGGCCTTTTGTATTATTATTTATTTTCAATGAACATTTGTAGCTGTTGAAGTATTTCTATTCAATAATCGTTTATTACAAATCACACAACATAGCTTATATTATTGTTGATTGGTCTCTAAAATTAAATTCCCGGGAAAAAATAAACTACCTATGCCACAGTCATAATTATTATTATATAAAATTATACCTATCACATATTTGATATTTCAAATATTATCTGAAAATGTTTCAATATATTTATGATTTTGATATAAACACGGTTACACCCAAATAAACAAAGTATTTAGAAGAAATAGTCTAATATAATAAAACACACAGTGTAAAATTAAAAATATTTAGATTATAAAATAAAAAAATATAATATCAAATGAATATGAAAAATTATAATATTGTAACATTTAATCTAACGTAATATATTCTAGATAAATTATAGTTAACATACATTAACAACTAAAATGACAATTTAAAATAATTTTTGAAACCTTGTAAATATAGTAGTACTAGTAGCAAGTAGTAACTACAGTAACCACTAACCAGGGGTGTGCGTAGAAATGTTCATAATATATTTATTTAATAATTTTGGCATATATATAAAATTTCTGGGGGGTTGAACACCCCTCCCCTAGACACGCTACGACAGTAACTACATGAGCATATTATATATTATAATACTGTAGAATACCTACTATCAACATATATAATATATACATTGTATATACTATAAGCAGTGTTGAATCTTACCTTATCTTAGATTTACCGCGTCGCAGTGGCGGTGAAAATAGGTCCGGACGCGATATTTGGTTTCACCGCGCTGCGATATTCTTACCGCCACCGCCACCGCGTTGCAGTGTGCGCGCCGACTATGCTTTACATGGGATCTATTTTACCGCCACCGCCACCGCCACCGCCACCGCGGCAGTGTGCGCGGACCTCTAGTTCGATTTCGTCTGCCTTTGATACCTTTTCGAAAATACGCAGCCTGATTTCGATCATTCCGTCTTCTATCTATATTTTAGCCGAAATTAGTTCGATTTTAGTGTATACCACCGTAGATCCGTATTTTAGTAGTAATTAGCTCGATTTTGCTGATTGTGAATTCCGTTTTCGATCTATATTTTACTCGTAATTAGTTCGTTTGTAGTGATTGTGTATACCCTCATCGATATCAAGAATAATTCAAAATGGATCGGGAATCTTGTAATTTTTTATTTATTATTATTATTTTTTTTCTATAGCAGGCATAATATTACATCTAAACATATATATATATGTATATATTTATAACATGTTTCGTTTTAGTTGAAGATATATTATTAACAATTTTCGAAAATGACATTTCTACCATTTACAATCCTTCATGTATGCAGCAGTTCCCTATATACGGAGGTAGCAAAATAGCTTACATGCAGATGTGTACTATTAATTCGTTATGTTTTAGTTGTAGACAAAAAAAAAAAAAAATTCTGTAAATTGTACCATTTAAACAACAGTATAGTCTGGAATAATATAATAAGTAAAAAATTTGAAAAAATGTCATGGTTAGTAGATGATATTAGCATGTATTCTGTTTATGATGTGGAAGTGTTACTACGCGAACTTTACGAAATGGTTTATGAAATAAGGGGGGATTATGGACATGAAAAATGGAAAAATAATTTAAAAAAAAAAAAGTCTAGAAAAATATTTTATCTATCCATATCAAATAAGCTATTGGAATAATTTAATTTTTGCAATTCTAGAAAGTAAATGTGTAAATCATAATTTTAGTAAAGTTTTAAATAATTATAATTTAGATAATATTAATAATGATAATGATACTGTTAACCAAAAAAAAAAAAAATTATTTGATAAATTAGGAATAGACATAACCGAAGATAGATTAAATAAATTAGAGCAGGATAGGGTAGGGTTTTTTGGGGAAAATAATGAAGAGCAATGGTAATTTAACTTGATATTATTTTATTATAAAAATTTTTAACATATACAGCATGTTTTTATACATAAATTGCATGTTTTTTAAACTTATATTGTATGTTTTACATACCTATATAGTATTAGATTTTTTTTTTTTTTTTTTTTTGTACATATATATTGCATGTTTGTAATTGTATTACTTGTATTTATACATTTTAACACATTTTTCACATATAAATTGCATGTTTTTATACTTAATTATACAATTTGCGCATATATCACATGGTTTTTATACAATTTGCACATATATTAAATGGTTTTTATACAATCTTATACAATCTTATACAATCTTTTACTAAGTTATTAAACTAAAAATCTTCATTTTCAATCAGCTCACTGAAACAAAAAGTAACATCATGGTAAGATATTTTATATAAAAAGATATTTATCAGTGTAACTCACTGAATATGGTAGTGTCCATGTGCCAGAGTATGTATTTGATCATCTAATACATATCTTTTATCATCATGGTTGTTGAATGTAAGTTTTTTTGAATTGATTGTCTTAAGCTTATGTTTAAAGGATCTGATGGATACATTTTCTGTATATGCATCCAGTTTAACATCACCAAATAAACAACGTTTATGATGATCGAGCGTCATATGTTTTTTGACAACATGTTCACGTATACCTTTTGCTTTAATTTTTTCCTTGCCTTCCAGAATGTAGGCATATGATTTTGCTCTTAGAGCGCAAAACTCTGACATCACTTGACCATCCGCTTCATCTGTAAACAGTCCTAGAATTTTTTTACGTTCTGCAATATAGCATGGATGATTTCTCTCTAGGTTAGAAGTATCCATACGATTAAGAAGGATATTATTCTCCCGAAGATCTTTATAAAAGTCTTTTGTCTGAATGTAATACACCAATGAATCTAGAAATAATAAAATAAATTAATATTTAATAAGCATGATTCATATTTAATATATACCTGTATCTGTGTACATGAGGTTGATTTTGTCTTTGTAGTGGTTTTTCATTACAGTGTAATGGTAATCATACATTAGTGTTTTCGAAATATCTAACACAGCAAAACCTGAAATTAATATAGTATTAAATACACTTGACCATAGTAATAATAAAAATATCTAATATAATATTTACCTATATATATCGGTTTACAGAACTCTATAATTTTGTTTTCCAAAGTGATTGCCGACAAATTTTCGTTGTATGTAGTACAGTGTTTAAATGTTGTACGATTAATTAACTTCTGAGCCCGTTGTTCACTCGATACCAGCTCAATTTTAATACGTTTTCGCATCGACTCCATCGTTTTACCTAAGTAATGATAATAATATATAAGAATTATGTAAAAAATGTGTATAACTTATAACATACCAAATACTGCATTATTCATTAATTTGAAAAAATCTTTTTCAAATTCGTTTACAGCTTTATTTCTCATCTGGGTATTCAGTTTTATATAGCCAGCTAACCACGGTGATTGGATAAACTGTATAACTCTATGTACCTAAGGAAAAAAATAAGATGAGTATATTAAAATAAAATAATAATGTAAAATGTATACTTTTTCAACTATTATTCCATTAGCGATAGCTTGCTGGAGGTTTCGGTAATGTACAATATAATTTTTTTTCGATTCTAGTGTGGCCATCAGTTTTCGAGCTTTTGAGCCTACAGGTATACCGTTGTCTGGTAGGAATGGAAGGTCATTGTGATCGTCGTGTAAATGTTGTGGATAAGAAATGTCAATTTCATATATTCTACCTATTTCTGATGTTTCGGTTAAGTCATTTAATCCAGCAAGTGTTGGCTCTACCCATTTGAAACCTCCATAAGGCATGTATTGCGACATTGCCCATCCATATAAATTATTACCTAAAATTATAAAAAATTAAAATAAGTTATAATTATTTTTTTTTTTTGCATATAACTCACAATCTTGATATATAATCCATATGTCTGGTTTTTCTGGATTATAATGAGATGTCTTTTCGTTATTGGCTTTTCCATACCGCATGCAAGCTTGTGTGAGGCCTCCACGTATACCTGAAACAATAACATATTTTAGCTAAACGTTGTATTTATTTTATTATTATAAATTATACCTTTTTCAAACATCAGTAGCATATCGTAATCGGTGAGCAGCTCGAGCCTCATCTCAGTATACTTCAACATAGCATCGAAACTCAGTCCAGGAGCTGTATAGTAAAACGCTGGGTCTAAATTGTATGTCGAGATGCAAATGTCGCGGAAATTTTCAAAAACGTCGGCTAGAAGTAGTACATCGATCTTTAGATAAAGATCACTGTATTCACCAAGTGTCTTGCAATTGAAATTTTTCCAAACATTTCCCGCGTGCTCGTACTCATCATCTTCTATATCGCTTTCCTTCAATGTACTATAAAAATCTTCTTTCGATGGTAGTGATGTCTCATTTAATTTTTCCCAACTGTCTGTATATTCATATGGGTAAACTCCTTTCCGTGTAACGAGCTGTAAATCTGATGTATTAAATTCCTTGGATATTTCGCGGAATTTTTCTAGGTTTGGTGTAATCAGATTTGATGCGAGTGTAGATAGACTTGAAGCCATAAAACGAAAAGTGTCTACAAATCTGATCGAAAAATTACCACTAATATATTTTGAAAAAGACACGAATTTTTCTTCACTATTCGGTATAACAGAAATTGTTTTCTCATCATAACCTAGCTCAATGGCTATGAAATGTGCGTCGTAATTACTTAAGTTGTGTATGAAACATGGTACGAACTTTGGAATTTGTAGTTTCAAATTACAAGTATTACACAGCGTCTGTCTGAATTTCCCCGTCAAGTGATTATGATCTGCAACTTTTCGATTTTGTATGTTAAAACTGGCTTTACATAAATTACAGTTGGTATTTTCCGAATGCGTTTTTTCTTCTTCGCGTGTCATTACTATTGGTATATTTGTTTTTAATAGTTTCTCTATTTTTTCGGCTATCTCTACTACAGTTTTTACGAAATGTTTTGCAACCTCTTGATATGTTTCAGATCCACGGTGAACCATAATCGAGTTAGGAATATCAAAATCTTCTAATAAGTCTGTTGGTATATCTTCTGAGGCTGTTATTTTAATTCCGTAACTCATTGGTATATGTGATTGAATTGCCATAGTACTCGAGCCGTGTTTTTCTTCGATTTTAACTAATAACGCTTCAAAATCCGCGTATATTACTATCGGATGTCTTTGTGTTTTAGACCATTTTTCAAACTGTATACATGATTCAGGTTCCGGCATCTTCGGTAATATCGGTTTGTGTTCCCCGCAAATAAGTTTGTGTTCGTTTAATGCTTCTTGCCCATGTAATTTATATTTTTTCGGCCTATCATCGAATGACGTGAAACATCTTTTACATATAAATATTTTTTCTGTGTGTGCAGTCTTTTGTTTACGTACAAGTCTAGAAAAATGTGATATGTATGTGTAGTGTGAATTACTATCATTAGATATTAATAGTAAATCAAAGTGGTCGTCTTTCTCACATTCAACTACTTTTAGCGGATATACAATGTGAACAACATTTTTGTTTTCTTTCTTCTGTTTAAGCCCATAAACGTTTATAGATGTAGAGAGGTTATTTTTTTCAAATATTTTCACCTCATGCAATGATGTCGGAAATGATAAACTTGTAAAATTGTATTTGTATTCATGTCGCAAGTAGTTGTCTCCAACCCGATTTTTGTTATCTCCTTCAACGTGTTTAGCCAAAATAGCCCATTTAAAACATAGATGATCGTTGTTCTGCGGGTTGATTATAGTCTTTTTATTTACTAGGTCATTAGGTGTCGGGATATACGAAGAGCCGCCCATTGGAATGTATTCATATACACCTAGTAATATTCCGTCAATAGCTTCCAGCGAAAACCCACTGCCTTTCCCCTGATAATCATCTTCCTCCGTTAAAATAATCGCAAACATTTCGTCCACCACTTCTTCAATATTACTATCCTCGAAAATCGCCCTGGCTGAGGTCTTGAACGCTCTATTCACGGACGAATTATCTACATGTGGTCTGTTGTACGTAGCCTCCATTTTCAAATTAAATTTTAGAGGGCGAGGTAGTGATTTCAGAATATTAACTAATTCGATTTTAATTGATTGTAGAAAAGCATGATAATTGAAAAGGTTTTCCAAATTTTTCCTATAGTACCACTGGATTTTTCGGTTGTAACATGACGCGATATTGACAAATCCGGGTGAATTGACCATATTTAAACGACGAATTTTATTTCGGGCAGCTGTAGCAGTATTGTTGGTACGTTTGAATGTTGAGTTCCCTACATAAAAAGTATTTTAGAAAATAAAATAAATTGTATTATTTTCCTGTAAACTGTAGAATTATTCTTATGTGAGAATCGAAAGTGAAGTATTTATTCAAAACAAACAAGTAAATATTTATTAAAAATGAAATGTTGAAAATATTTTACGAAATCGTAACGAAAAGCGAGTATTAATGTAAAAATTATTTCCCCAATAAATGTACCTAGAATACCGATTGTGAAAAAATCTTACCTTCTTCTTCATCACACAAGTCAGCATGTTCAGCACTCTCCATCGCATACACGCACATTTCATCATCATCATCATCGTCATCACCCCATAAATTATTTGAATGGTTGTTCGATGGACCGGCTTGGATGTCTGGCATAATAATTTGAGGAGCTATTTCAATGTCATTACGCCGTACTAGTTGATGAGCAATGTTAACTGAAATAATAATAATAAATTATTAAACATTTTAAAAATATTCGATTAATAACTGTTGAAAAAATAAATACATACCATGAGCAGCTTTCCTGTGTCTGGTGAGATTGTCTTTCCTTCCGAATGTTTTCATGCATACGTCACATGTATGGTGAGTTTGAGTAACATCATGCGTCTTACGATGCCTAGTGAGATTATCCTTACGAGCGAAACTCTTAACACAATTATCACACTTGAACATTTAAAAAAAAAAAAACGTGTAAAAGTATGTACGAAAAATAAAAACGAGAACGTTCTTGTTTTTATTAAAACGTGGAGAATCGATATACGGACGGTAAACGACTTGAAGACGTGTTGAGCGCGGAGAGATAATGTGTACGGTAGAGGACTAAAGACACACTAAACTGTATTAAGTTGTAAATAAGACACTAGCTATGGTTTTCAAAGGTCCTCCCATATTTTCATCATATTTCTTGGAATTGTAAGTCGTGGGTCTAAACACATATATGAGACTGTTGTACATGTATATATATATATATATATACAAAAGAAATGACCGTAAACGATTTACAAAAGACTAAAATAGTAGTGTATTCAATAATTTCTGTAAATTTGAACAATGAATGTATGACGGTTAAGAATGTGCAGTATTATATCAATCATTAAAAATAGATATTTATAACAATAAGGGTGACATTCTAGGAAAAACCTAGAGCATTGGGTACGAGCGTTAGTACTTCCACAATAATTTCTGTATATTTGAACAATGAAGGTATGACGGTTAAGAATGTGCAGTATTATATCAATCATTAAAAATAGATATTTATAACAATAAGGGTGACATTCTAGGAAAAACCTCGAGCATTGGGTACGAGTGTTAGTACTTCCATATTATATAACATTCCAATATTGGATATATAATTTTTATTTATTATTTGAACATCAGTAATTACAAACGTATGTTTTATCATGATAACAAATAAGTGATTGCATTTAAGTCATAGCGAATCTGGTAATCGTTGGTATGTGATAACGTAATCGCTGGTATGTGATAACGTATAAGTGATAACGTAACCGGGTATCTTGCTGGTATATGATAACATATAGATGATACCACGGTCTTAGAAGATAACGAGCGGATCAAAACCACCCTGATCCATGCACATTATCAATTTTTCGTTATCACTATAACACACATAGATAATATATATTTATGATAACACATAACTTTTTTTGGCTGATGATGAAATGTACTGTTTTATATAATTATTATTAATGTTTTAATGTACATTATGGTTAAAAAAACAAAGTACTATTTTTTAATATATATTATTACTTGCGTCCCACAATATTACTTATTCTATCACTCAAAAGCTTCTAAAGACTCGTATACCGTTGTATATATCATTTGTTTTATTATTTTCTCTTAACCCTTAACTGATATCGTCGGGTCAATGACATTTTGTTTTTAACTTTTCTACCATAAATCGCGCTTTTTTTTGTTGTAGAATGCATTGTATTTTATCACAATACTTCAGACAACGTATTACGTCTTTCGTTATCAACAATTATTAAGTATTTCGTTCAAAAAAGCTATTTATAAAGGTTTCGGGTCATAATTGACCTGATGATACCAGTTACGTAGGTTTTTTCTTACCTTTTGCCATCACGAAAATAATAGTTATTTTGAGACGAATATTTTCGAACTCCATTACGTATTGGTATTTAATATGTGTCCAAGTTCTAAAGATACGAAATATTCAAATATTTGTTCTGTATGCAAAAAAACGGTTCGTAAAACACATGGCGTTCAAGTATTGAAATGTGTTACCTACCTAATGTATACGGAGTAAGAAAACATTTTTATTTATTTTTATTTTATAATGTAAGGAACTTTCCAAATATATATATATATATATTTTTTTTATTTGAATTTCATTAATTAACTAACATTTAAAATATATTTTATACAAAAAAGTCAAGTCTTAAATAATAAACTAATACCTAAACTTTAAAATTTGTAGTTACATAAAAAAACGTCGTGAGAGGTACAATAAGTGTTTGCAATTTTATATAAATAAATGTTTTATGTTCTAAATTTTATTTTATTTTGTTGTTATTGTATCTAAACTTAACTAAAAACCAATGGGTAATTCAAATTTGAATGTAAATATATTTTTTAAATTAATTTATTCAAAAATGTATTAATAATCATGCAATTTTGCAAGATTAAAATAAATTTGTATAAAACACTTATATTTTATGAAAAAAAAATTATAATTAGATAAAAAAATATATACATTAAATATTAAAACAGAAATAATAATAATTATATAAAACAGTACATTTCATCATCAGCCAAAAAAAGTTATGTGTTATCATAGATATATATTATCTATGTGTGTTATAGTGATAACGAAAAATTGATAATGTGCATGGATCAGGGTGGTTTTGATCCGCTCGTAGAAGATAAGGTCGGGACACTTTGCTTATCAATGTGTCCGCTTACAGAGGACATTTTTAGTACTTATTTTATCCGCTATTTTGACAGCGTATGTGTTCCAACTTTTATTATTATCACTAAATATGTTTTATCATGATTATTGTTAGGTTAAAAACAAAATACTTTAACACGTGACTGGTAACAACTTATTTAATGGCTGCTGCACTATATTTTGGAATATTTACAATGAGTACTTAAAAAACTAAACTTCTAGCGGCTAAGTTGAACATAGTTTGGCTAATTTTTTTTTATTGCGATTGTTTTTTTTATTTTTACTATTCTCCTGTTGCGAAAATTGCCTCATTCTCATTCGTAAATAATATACCACTACAAATGAAATAATGTCTGTGGAATGTATAGAACATGGGAAACTTAAGTTATGTTCATTCAATATGTCTTCTAGAATCAAGTCAAAAACATAAGGTGAGTTACAATGATTTTTAAATTTTTGTTCAATATTTTTTATAAAATAAAAAAAAGTTATGTTTGGATGTATTAATTTTCCCCGGGATTTCAGATTAACCAAAGCTGCTTCCACTTGCTGAGAGTATCCTTGATGAGATATAAATGATGACTTACATATTTCACAGTTTTTTGTATAAATTATTAATTGTTTGCATAAATAACCTGTAAAATAATTTGAATAATTGATTTAGTTGATATCTGATCAATTTATACAGTGAGTTGTTCTATTATTATTTATAAAAAACATATGAACTTGTAAATGTGTTATGTTTTTAGGTTGATTTTTGCATTAATAAAGATCTATTATAAGTTTTTCCTAAAACGTTTAAAAAGGTTATTATAATTTATGATCTTTCTATCAGCCTCTCAGTTTGTATGTTTTTTAAGTGATAGGTATTATTTGTATTATTTTACCTGTTAAATAATATATCAAACAATCAACTATTTCTGCTTTAGCATAGTCATGTTCAACAACATCAACAAATTCCCAACTCTTTTCCTCAATTATTTTATCAAATTTCATTTTTAAATTTTCTACCATATTTATTTGATGTTCAGTGTTGTTATTTATATTTTAAATTTCAGATACTGTTATTATGTGATTTTCTGGTGAATCATCTAATACCTGACAATTACCACTTTTTGGAGGTTTTATTACATTGTATACGGATAACAATTTGTACAATTGTAGAAAAGTTGGCATAGAGGGATGGTCATTTGATCCAGACGCTTGCCGTATTGTCCCAAAAAATATCTGTCAATCATATGCAATAATTAAATGAGCATATTTATAGGTAATTAATTGTATGCTGTATACTAATTTTTTCTCACTTCTAGTTTGTCTTGATTAATTCTACCCGTAAGCAAGTATTTGAAATTCAATTTTGTCAAGTAAGAACAAAGGTCTATAGTGGATTTTATGGTCACTCTTAATCCCATACACGTACTTTCTGTTAGAAATTCATTTTTTTTTATCTGACCATTCTCATACTCACTTTCCCACTCATCCAGAAATACCAAAAAATTTTGAAGAATCTAGAAATGTTAATAATTTAATTTAAAGTTAATACTCAAACATTTTTGTTTTTTCTAGCCATTTGGATTACTTTGAAGTCTTTATTATCAAGCCGTAGACCTTCCAAAGGAAATTTCCTGTTCAGAGCATCAAACAAATTGTTGAAAGTATCACAGAAATTTGCTGTCGCTTCTGAATCCTTAAATCCTGCTTTATCGTAGGATTGATAAAATCTCAATCCATTGGCTACTGAAGAACTAAGTACCTAGAAGAAATAATTATTATATGTGTATGTCTGTTATAATATATTGAATAAGTAATTCTACTTGAGTAGCTAGACGAACTCTCATTTTTTCTGTAGTACTAGGATCTATGTGCGCTTTGGTTAGTTTAGGGCATACTTTTAAATTATTTGGATGTACACTATCTGCATCAAACAGTCTTTTAATATGATTCCAATTTACTAATGTACCATTAACCTTGAACCAACCAAATTATAGTTGAATTTAAAATTTTTCACATAGTTTGTAATGAATAGAATACAAATACTTAAATACCTTTAATACTTTTTGATTAAATAACCTGTTCCTTACATTTTTCATTAGATGTGGTGTGTCGGAAAATGCAAATATTTTCCTATCATTATGGAGAGGATGTATGAACCAATTTTGTAATGCATTTTTCTGACCATTGATGCCTAACTCTGACCACATTTTACGGTTTGTTTGTGCACCATCCGATACAAACCCATGAACTACAGCTCCACTTTCCTCTAAAAGAACAATACATCTTACAAGCAGTTTGGCCAACTCTATACCAACAACTGGACCTTTAGATGCAAAAACTGCTAATGGCTGTGTATAATTGTCAGCTAGAGGTTGAAACATGAAAACAAGAGCTTGTGTTGCCTGTTCATTGATATCATTTGCTTTTTTATGGTCGCCAAAATCCACAAGACCTTTATATGTCAAGGTTTTCGAGCATACAGATATAGACTGCCTTACAGACATTTCATCAAATAGAATGATACCATGTTTTTGAATATTACTTTTTTTCTGCAAGTATGTTTTAAGTAATTCAAAAAACTGCTTGTCAAAACCACATTTCATGTCTAATATTTTTAAGTAGCGCCTAATTGTACGGACACATGGTAATGGTAACAAATTATTTTTCCTCATAAAATTGTAACCACCGGGAGATCGTATGTGCAGTAGCATACATAAAATAACAAAATCCTCAGAATATCTTCTACCTTTTGAGTTTTTAACCTGAAATAGTAGAAGTGTATTATTTTTATTTTTATTTTTTAAATAGTTTAATGTAATATTTCACCAAACCTTAGTAGCTCCTATAATTTCTTGAATTATAACTTGTTGATATTGAGGTACATTGTTTGTCACTAGTTTATCAGTGATATCATTTATCTCTACAGTTTTCATTTTTTTTACGGACTCTGACAAATCATTTTGTAATATTTTTATTTTATTTTCTTGTCGTTTATTTTTTTTCTTAATAACCTCAGACTTTTTTCGCAGCCTATCTAAAACCGTTCTTTTTGTTGGAGTTACTATAACTTTCAATCTTTTTGGGGAATTTACTGAAATCCTTTTTACTGTTTGTCCAATAGTTTTAAGAGCTCGTGCACAATTGATACATTTATTACCCATATAAAGAAGAAATTGGCAATTAGAATGTCGGTATGTTCCTAAACTATCTACATTTAGTACATTAGTGCTAACACTACTAGCTACTGAAAAGTATTTTTTTACTTGCCATGATTTCAATCCTTTACATACTTTAAACTTAGAAATAGAATGTATCACGTTTGATAAATCTTCAATGTATTCTATATGTTGTTTAAAAATTGAATTTTTTTCCATGTCGTAACGCTTACCCAATACATTACAATGGATTTTCATAGTAGATTCAACAATTATATCCCTTATAAAAATAGGTGTTACACTATATTCTGATGTTTGTTGAATATTGATTTCAGAAAATCCAACCCAATCATTGTGTTTAGAAGTATATCGATACCAGAATGGAGGCAAGTCAATTGGAATTTTATTATTTAATAAATCTTCAAAATGTATGTTACTAGTTTCTTGAGTTGTGTTAATGGTCTAAATACATAATACAATTTATCAGAATATAATAATTATACGTATATATTATTTAAATGTATACTAATAATTTGCTTACTTCAATTTTATCTTGGCCATGACAAATGTCAATTGTATCATTTGGTTTACAATTATTTAAATAATTTATACCCGATATTTCCGTTTGGTCAGTTTCATTCTAAAGAGATATGCCAATTTGTTTGTTAAAAGTATTATTAATTTTTTTTATTATGTTTTTGTAATAAAATGTACTTAAAAAAATAAATAATGATATTTAATAAAAATATTTTTAAATTACTCTAAAAGAGATGTTTGAACATACCATATCACGTTCCTCATGGATTTGATCATCAGAAAATATTAACTTACGTCGTTTATTATTTTTTTCATCAATCATAATAACATTTGTCTAAATAAAATATTGTAAATTTTATTTTATTGTTATTGATTTAGAGTTTATTTATATATCAATAAATACTCATGATTTGCTTACTTCAACTTTAAAATAGTTATGATCATGAGAGAAATTATTTATATCACCTATTTTAAAATTGTCTACGTAATTCATTCCAGATATTTTTGCTGTTAGATTAGTTTCATTCTAGAGAAATGTACCAAACTTGTGTTAAGTATTATTAATGTAAAACAAGTAATAATTTTAGTAATAAAAGGTATTTGAAAATAAATAATGAGAGTTAGAATATTTTTTAGTTATTCTTAAACATTTGTTTTAAGGTACCATTTTATATTTTTCAATTAAATAATTTCAAATTCCATTGATTAATAATTCATTTAGTATTCATATAGTTAACAGGATGGTGTTATATTCAAATAATTTGCTTACTTTATCTGTATTGTAATGATGATCATGACTGAAATTTACAGAGGCAATATTCAGGATTTTAAATGGGACAGAATAAGGTTTAAGTCTTGGTTTAGATAGGTCCATCTGCATAAAGTTATATTTTACCTGAATATTTATTTACTATAATGTGTACTGATAATTATTTGATACTTACAGAAAATATTATATTTCCGTCATGACCTCTTTTAATAACTTGCCGCTCTATATCATTACAATTAAAATGTTTTCACAAATTACATTATTATGTTTGAGATTTACTCCGAGATTTTTTTCCCATGTGCCTTTGAGTAAATCATTTTTGGGACACGAAAACACAGATAATTTTAAATTCTTATTACAACCAAAATAACAAAGTAAGTTTGGCATTATTACAAATTTAACAAGTGCAAAATAGACAAGAAACAATTCGATAAATGACTACACAAGTATGAGTGTGAATACAGAACTCCAAATTAGATGGGGATGTATAAATAGTGATGAATTCTGAGGAAGTATTATGGCATATCTTGATTGTAATCCTTTCTTAGAATTACAGTTTTAGATAGATAAGTTTTAAATAATTTACTCTATAATATATATATATATATTTCATAATAATCTTTTATTGGTACAAATAATATTATAACATACATAATATTTACATAATAATATACAATAATATACATATTTATATTTATAATTTTTTTTTTTAATGCCATACAAAATATTAAATAATATAATATTTTCAAGTATTTAAATATTTTAAATTCAATTTCATCTTGCCGCCAAAATATATAAAAATATTCCCTAACCTCAATAAAGTTGAGACCGAAGCGCTCACTGAAATACCGGCCAAAATATGAACTAAAAATGTCCTCTCTAAGCGACCGTTTTTACAATGAATGGTAGATAGGAAGTGTCCCGACCTTATCTTCTAAGACCGTGGATGATACATTCAGTTGATAACCTAACAAGTAGTGGAGGGGGGTGAAAAACATGTCGGCAACGTTGACGATCAGGATTCGGGCGGCGGGTGGTTCGGCGGTGTGCGGCGGAGGCGGTGTGCGGCGGTGGCTGTGTGCGGCGGAGGCGGTGTGCGGCGGCGGGTGGTTCGGCGGCGGCGGTGAGAGGCGGAGGCGGTGTGCGGCGGCGGGTGGTTCGGCGGAGGCGGAAGGAGGCGGAGGCGGTTTCTGAACATACCAAAACATACTACTCTTCCACTATATTGCGATGTAATGCTTTGACTTTGAGCCTGGTCCTACTGCACAGTTTAGGTGGTTTCAAATTTCGCTTATAATAATACGCAAAACGATTCAAAAACATACTACAAGACATAAGTAATAAAGGATATATTTATCTGTTATCTATCTTAATCAATTTGAATTTTATCGAAAATAGGAGTACTCGCGACATTGCCTTAGCTGTGGCATCTTCTGGAATCGCAGCTACACTGCTCGAGGGTGGTCGAACGGCCCATGCTACCTTCAAATTACCACTCAATCTAACAACTTCGGTCACTCCCTTTTGTAATATATCAAAATAAAGGAATTTTGCGGAAGTTTTAAAAAAAACAAAATTAATAGTGTGGGACGAAATTACAATGGCACATAAGGGTGGTGTTGAGGCTTTAAATAGATCTCTAATAGATATAAGGGGAAATAAAAGGTTAATGGGTGGTGTAACGGTTTTATTGGCTGGAGACTTTAGGCAGACTCTACCAGTAGTATCAAAAGGGACCAGAACTGATGAAGTCAAGTCATGTTAATTTCAATAGATTAAACAAAATGTTATCTTGCCAGGTTACATACATTTTTATACTTAAACCCGGCAACGACGGGTAATTCAGCTAGTCTAAGATTAAAGACGGGGGACTAGAGGGTTGAGAAGGCTTACGATAGGCATCAGAGAAGTACTTACCGAAGAGCTCAACAATATCGGTACCGTTATCGGCAACAGTTGCGTCTAGGGAACTGGAGTGAGGTAGAGTATTATTATCGTTTAAATTATTAATAAATTTCCAGAAAGAAAAGGATCATTTTTAATTGAGGACTGAACTTAATTTATAAAATTTTTATGATCTAATTAAGCTTGTCTTTTGCATTTAGCTCTTAAACAGAAGAAATCAATATAGTCAGAGACATTATTTGATTGTTTATAGACAAGTAGTGCTTATGCAATGAATGGTAGGAAGAGTGGGAATGTTGGTCGTTATTTCAATCATTCTTGTGACCTAAATGTATTTCTCCAAAATGTTTTTATTGATACACACAATTTAGAATTTCCATGGGTGGCTTACTTTTCAGCAACTAATATACCAGCAGGAACAGAATTAACTATGAATTATGGTTATAAATTAGGTGTTTAGTCAGGAATCAGATCAGGTGACCAATAATAATGTATAAAAAAAAAAACACTATTGTACAACTAATGACGAGCCGTAATAGCACCGTCGTACTATTCAGATTAAAAAATAAACAATAGTAATAATAATACAATGAGACAGAACAGGGCGCCCTCCTACTATAATTAATACAAGAAAACAAGTCGAGCGACTGGGCATATAATAATAATAATAATAATTATAATTATAATAATCATGCACAAACTAATATAATATTATATATATATAAATCAAAAGAAAAGAACGCCGTATGGGCGACTACGCTAGAACCAACCCGAACCGCAACGATGACGAGGAAGATGTCGGCCAGCGGCAACGTGTTACCGGCAACGCGTTACCGACGCTGTTGAACAGTGAACACGTCATTATTCGGACAGTCCGGAATATTACCCACCGCTGAGTCTTTGGTCCATTTGTTTTTCGTTCGTCACCGCAACCCCGTGAACAGGACTCGACGAGTGTCGTACTCCGATATTGAATTGATTTTTCAGTTGTTCATCGTCGTGTTTGTATTTCAATTAATAGTTCGATAAAATGACCGACGAAAACAAGAGTTGGACGACGGAGTTCGAGATCCCTTCTCCCGATTTTGAACTCATTGGATACTCGAGATACTACAGGTACTTGCCCGGCACACGTCTACATTATTTTTTTGTCATAACGGCGGCGTCATTGCTTCAACTGCCAACGATTCGGACATTCAAGTCTACACTGTGGATTTGCGCCAAGATGCGTCGAATGCGCCGGTTCGCATGAAGCAAAACACTGCTCCAAAACTAAAGAGGAAGACCCACGGAAACCACACGGCGAATTACAAAAAATGCCCTACCACTTTGGCAGCAATAGATTCCAAACGTAAAACTAGACAGCAATCTCATGTCATAAAAACACAAACATACGCATCCGAAACTTCAAAACCACCCAGCCAGCAAACAACATACCCACAACAGCATAATCCTACTAAAAACGAACGTCAACATCAACCATCATACGCAAACGCAGTATCAAACAATCCTACACCACCGCCGAATTATTCATCTCAACACAAACAACGACTCATCGCTCTACTAACAGAAACCGTATTACAAATTTCAACTTCAACAGATATAAAAGAAACAATCAAGTCAGCCATATCGGCTATGCTTTATATTATTCAAAATGTCTAACATTAGAATCTTATTCTGGAACTGCAGAAATACTACTACTAAACACAAACAAATACGCAATAATAGCAGGTGACCTGAACGCAAAACACCAATCCTGGAACAGCAGAACAGACAACCGTGCAGGAATCACACTCTCCCAATACTTAGACACCAGACGCGACACAACCGTCGCAGCACCGAACACACCTACTCACTACCCGGACAACATTAACCACAATCCAGACATATTAGACATAGCCTTACTAAAAACAGGCCAAACAGGCTTCAGCATCGAAAACCTGTCTGCAGAACTCTCTTCGGACCATACACCTATCGCCATAGAACTTCAAACACACGCCACCCTCACAACACCACCAACACCGGCCAAACACATTGACTGGATCTCATTCCACAACGACACAAAAAACATAAAATTCACCTCAACCAAAAACCACAACACTGATCAAATCGACAATGACATCGGAGAATTAACCAATATACTGACGAACACGCTCAACAAAAATACCATCATCACGACGCCCAAAGAAACAAAACGGAATTTACCAATAAACATATTAAACGCAATACGCAAAAAACGAAAACTAAGAGCATCGTGGCAACAGACAAGAGACCCAAACATCAAATCAATGCTTAACAAGCAAAATTCAATAGTACGAGACCTGCTTCAATCATACCGAGACAACGAATGGACAAATTTCCTAGGACAACTCGACCACACAACCCAAGGTTGGGCTAAAATCTACAAACTCAATAGGACACTAATGCGCAAACGTCCCGCAGCAACGTGTTACCGGCAACGCGTTAAGGCCTTCTCACACTAAATACTTCGATGTCCGTTGCGATGACGTACGTCAACGTACTCTTTTTGAATTTAACTTATTCAAATACGAATCCGCACACCAGGTACGACGCGTCAAAAGTCGGGTACGTCCGTCCGGCGCGTCGACGTACGATATAAAATTGCTATCAGTTGAATGCGTCGACATTCGAATAGAACCATATTTTATTAATATTTTAAAATAGTTTTATCTTCACAATTTATCAGTAGATAGTAGATACCCATACTTTGACTACGGACAAATACGATTATTATAAAAAAATGCAATCGAATGGAAAAAAAAACTCATTGGAATAATAATGTCGTATTAGTAATCACTTATTAAACAATGTTACGACGCGGTGTTCATTAGAAAGCAGTTTAAGTGCTCGCGGACCACGACTCCATCGATGATTGTCATTTATAAATTATCTACCCACACTACCCACAGTGTTTTCCCCGGCGGAGGTCATTCGGAATCGTTAAGTTATTACGATATAATATATTACATGTTATCGGTTAAACGTGTATTTTTGAACGGCCGGATAGTGACTTTCTAAATGCACGCAGACCATTATAATACAGCTGTACCGGACCGCATAAAGAATACCGTGTTTTTGTGTGTTTTGCCGTTAGAGGGTTTTTCTCCAAAAACTGTTTTTTTATTTACAGTAGAATCTCGGTAATCCGACACATATCAGAACACGCTACAGCCGGATTAACGAAAACGCCGGATTAGTGGGCAGTTAAAAAAAAAAAGCATTTTTACTTATTGAATTTTACATTTTTACTCTAATTAAAAAATGAATAGTCTTATTGTATTTTATTAAAACATATAAAGTATGGGAAAGGTTTTAAAAAATATAAATAAATAAAATACAAATATAAATTACTTAGTTTTATCTAACGGTTTATCGTGTACGATAATAAATGTATATATAAATACATATTGGTACATATAGGATAATACAGCCGGATTACTGGACGTATCGGATTATCGAACGGCCGGATTACCGAGATTCTACTGTATTTGAAATGATCTATCGATTCAATAACATTGAAAAATCTTAAAATTTTGTATTTTACATTTTTTCACGTCATAAAAAAGTGTTTTATACTTAAATATACAAAATACTCACGTCGACGGAACAACATTTAAACGTTTTGTTTTTAAATTTGATATACGCAAAACAATGATTCACAATCGTTCTAGTCGATCATCCACGTTCGACGACCAACGTCGTCGAAGATCAGTGATGTGTGGACGTAAGATACAGTATATATTTGTAAGTAACATCTTACAGTCAATAAAAGATCCTGATACCGGTAACCTACGTGTTTACTCGTTCACGAAGGGTGCGTGATCATTCGCGCACCGCTTCAACGGCGGAATACTTTGCACTCCTGGAAGGAGTCCACATAGCCATTCAACTGCCCGATTCCACCATTGACATTTGTACAGATTCGCTCATACACACAATTTAGAATTTCCATGGGTGGCTTACTTTTCAGCAACTAATATACCAGCAGGAACAGAATTAACTATGAATTATGGTTATAAAGTAGAAAGTGTGAAAGGTCAACAAATAAAATGTTGGAGTGGTTCAAAAAATTGTAAAGGTAGGCTCTTATGATCGTATTTATATCCATATCATACAAATTACCAGACCATAACAGCTAGTATATTCAATTTTTAACCGCAATATGCCTACGAAATATTATTATCACGTCTAATCACCCGGCCCGATCGTATTAGCAAAACATAACCGACGCGACGGAGAAAAGGTCTCGTATACATAGCGTCATCGTAATCCGCAGTGATGTCATAATGATTGCTTGTAAATCAAAGGGCGGTAAAGCTTTTCGTTCGGCACTATATAGTGACCGTGCGTGACGAAGAGATATTCTCTCGACTGCAGGAGAGCAGGTGAACATTTTGAAAATCCGTTCACGTGCGGTGATTACCCGGTATCGGGAGGAGGTGCGATGAGGGGTAAAGGGATGTCAACAACAGAGAACCACTGCCGCAGGCGATTGTTTAATGAAAATTGTAATAAATTGTAATACCTGTACGATCTAGTCGGGGACTCGAAACGGATGTTCTCCCCCCCCCCGCTCGCAGTGCACGCCGAATACAAACGAGCCTATTACTATCGCGGCGTCGCGTCGGCAGAGGTCGGTCGGAACACCTGTGGGATCGGGGCTTCGGTGGCCTGCGATAATACCCGACAGTACGACCCGACTGCGCGGCGACCGTCGTCTGCAGCCGGAGCGCTTTACGCGTACACGATATTTTATTACCGGGTATACGGTATGCAGCCACCGGAGCCCACTAGCTGCGGCGGCGGTGTTTTAGTCGGACCGTCGTCGCGTTCGGAAAACGATGTATAACAGACCTACGGGTCAAAATATAAATTAAACACAAACCGCATCATTAGCATATTATTTTTATTATCATTATTATTATTGTCTCGTATCGATTAGCATATTAACGAGGAGCGGACGAATTTTCCAAAAAAAAAACAATTACCATAACTCGTGACGTGTGAAACGCGTACGACACGCGCGTGCATTGAGAAAAAAAAACAATACTACACGTATTGTAAACACTTATTTTTGATCCAGACGCGACTGTCCGCGTCATACGTACAATCTACATACGGCCGACAGCATTCACTCGCCGGCGAAAAAACTATCGTCGTCGTCGTCGTCGGGTTAACGCCTGTCATTTCGGTCACGGATACCGTACGCACTAGCCATGGACACCGATCCGGTGTTGTCGAACAGAGGACTGAACTTGTCGTTCGCGGATTTGACGTACAAAGTCAACGCTTTCAGGACGGACCCGTTCAAAATAGGTGCGTGGCGCTCGTGTTGTATAAAATATATACGTGCCGAGAATGCCGTCCGTATATCGCGTTGTGCATTACGGCGTTGTCACTATTATGTCTTTATTGCGTTTTCGTTGCAGAGGAGAAGACGATTTTGAGAAGCGTAAGCGGAAAGTTCGGCCGAGGACAACTGTGTGCGATCATCGGGTGTTCCGGGTGTGGAAAATCTTCTCTGTTGAACGCGTTATCTGGTTACAAGTGAGTCGAACGATATTCAAAACGAAAATAACAAAAACCTTGAAATTTCGAATGATTATTTCGAGTGATATCTCGATTATGAAAATGTCTCGATTACTAATCATTCGATTATTAAAATCATTCGATTATGCCCATCACTAGTTATAAGACGAGGTGTTATACGCTTATATGAAAATCGTGTTTTATTAATAATTTCACTCGAGTAAAAAAATTACAAAACTTCACGCATGATGTAAGTAGAAAAATAATAAAACAATTTTTTTGTCAAATAAAAAAGAAGTTCTACTACTAATGTATACAATTTTACATTAAAAAAAACAATTTTAATCTATGCGTTATATATAATTAGTTTTCGTCAAAATGTTCAATATTTATATGAACAAATACGTTAGATTTTCGCTGAATATTTAATATTATATTAATGCGATAAATAACGAATAAAATATTTTAAATGCATTGAAAATAAAATGATAATATCTAAAAATATGCTAAAGAAAAATAATTGTTTTTACAATCATTATAAAATCTATTCAAATTAATAATTACAAAAAAAAAAAAAAATCATTGAGTGTATGATTATATACGATTCACTAAGATGTTAAAAACACGTAATAAATATACAGTTGTATTATAATACTACAGCTACTCGCTTGAAATTGAAAAATATAGGTATAACATAATTATCATTCTACCGACGTAACACATAATGCTTTTTGTACGTCGGCTGACAAAGATGTTACCGGAGATGTCAGTATCATTTTTTTTTTTGTGTGTGCGTCATATTAGTTATTTCTTTACCAGTGGATGTTTTATAAAAACGATGTACTCGTATATTATATACCGTAATTTCAAAAATATTTAATTATAAGTTTGGTAACGTTAAGATTAAGTTTTACGTTTAACTCGGACGCCATATTATAATATAAGTTCTAGTTTTATCGCCGGTTATATCGACAACACAACTCGCATCGACTTACTGTCCTCTTAAAAAATAAAATAAACGTCAGCGTGTTTTAATTATTTTACTATGTAATACGTCGGGCCATAAATTAGTGATTTTATCATATACCGTCGTCATTGCTCGTTCGATTACTCGAATATTACACGATAACCCGTTTCATATAAATATCCACTAGGTGTCTATATACGAGAGTGACTTGATTTAATTCAGCCCCTCTTTGATTATTCGGAAACGTACCTGAATTATTATAAACATAATAATAACATTTATAATATGACGATTTAAATATTATAAACACTGCGTACTATCGTATACACACGTAACGCTCAGGTATCTTGTAGAATCGTCGTGTTGGTCGACAATGGTAGAGTTTGTTTTTTTTTTCCGTCGTCAATATTTTGAATATTTACTCATCCGAACGGACTCTGGACAAAAGCCGGCGGCCAAGTGAAATTCCTACGAGATGAATCCCGCAGTCTTTTGAATTTCGGGTGGTCTCGATTCATCACGGTCTGAAGGGGGCCCGTTTTCGTCAGGTCCTCAAGCGACGACGACGAAACACAACGCTCGCGCGGGGAAACGGATTTTCGGACGGACCGGATCCATAAATATCATACACGTCGTCGTGTCAGCGACGAATCGTGTTCTCTCGAGGACGCCGCGACGAGTGTATGTAATACGTGCGGAGAATCACGAAAATAATCAAACGTCTACTACAGGTCGTCCGGGCGTTGTTGTACGGACCGCACCACAAGACGGTGTAAAACGGTCTTTCCCTCGTACGTAAACATGTAATATGTTAGTGATGACTAGGACTCGGATTTATATGTATCAAAAAAACCAAAATATGTAAATATATATGTAATAAAAAATCGCTTTTTATGTGATAAAAAATGAAAATATGGAATATAAAAAAATTACAGAACATACCTGAAAAAAACATTAAAAATTACATATGTATGATCAATGGCATTATTATCTAATTTACATACTTATTTTACCTCGACATCATTCATCTTGATCTTGATTTTGAAAGCAATGAGATACCATATATATGCTCAAATTTTCAAAATTAAATGATCTACGGTTTGGTCGTAACACAGATTTGTACCGACTAAAGGAGTGCTCGACTTCTACCGAGGTAATAAGTGCAGTGTCATATTTCCAATGTCCAAAGATGTATAAATTAAATTATTTTTAATATTGAACATAATGTAATATCGATCGTAGATTACGGTCGATTAGTTCAATAATTGGTATTATTTTGTATACGTACTTTCGGAAACATTGGAAATTATCTGTATTGAAAAATACAATCGAATATAATTATTTATAAATCGTGAAAGAGCAAATCGTCGAAATATGTAGGAAAAAATGGAATTATTAAGAAATATGTAAAAATATGTACTTATGGCAAAATATGTAAAAATATGTAAAATAAAATATAGTTCATTACATTGGAAATCGCTTGAAACAAATGTATCACTAACCTAAATTAATTTATCAAGTCGCCGTAAAAATATGTATTTACATATAAATCCGAGCCCCAGTGATGACGTTATTGTTTGCGTTGTAAGACCCGAAATGGACAACACGCCGCCGGGCGGAATGAAAACGACAATATCACATATTTTATTAGACGCCTACGATACATTTTTTTTAAAAATATATACGTACATATTCTTAAAATTCGTCGATCACTGAGACGTCATTACGAAGTTCTTGTGCCCTACCATAATAAGCACTTAACAATACCACTACAGTTTTATTAGTAAGGCAGGGTCGTAAATTTCAAACCGTCGACTCGGCCATTACACAACATAACACTTGAGTTTAAGCGGGCACCAAAGATCTCTGTCTAGACAAAGACCACACGGCAAACGTGTATAAAATACGATACATAACAATTTTAATATAGCGCTTATCAAATGAAAATGTTTTGTTGAGTGCTCGCAACACGTTAATTGTTTTTATACATTATAGCCACTGGGCAGTGCGTTGGGAATTAAAATCGCTAGACGTTAGACACTTATCGTAATCTCGACGGTTATTAGCTCGTTAATTCGGTTTTCGGTTGGAACCAACGTTAAGTATTTTATACCTCTGCTGTCTACGCTTTGATAGTTTATACGTTTTAGATGTCCCTGTCGGTGTTTAGTTTTATACCCGAGTAAACTTTGTATTACAACTTGGGTTTTTTTTTTTTTTTTTTTTTAATATAAAAAAACTGTCACTAATTTTATGTTTTGATAAGGACCAGCGGATTTACTGGATCGATATTGATTAATGGCGAACCCCGAGAATTAGAATCGTTCAAGAAACAGTCGTGTTACATCATGCAAGAAGACCAGCTTTACGAACAATTAACAGTCAGAGAAGCAATGGAATTCGCATCCAGATTGAAAAGCTTAACTTTATCTTTAAATCCACAAAAACATCAAATAGTAAGCGTTTTAACTTTTCACGACTGATAAAAATCATACATACATATTATATAAACCGGTAAAAACTCACACGGTCACGCGATGTTTTAGATAAACGACATGTTGGAAAATTTTAACTTGCTTAAAGTCGGAAACACGACCTCCGATCGTTTGTCCGGCGGAGAGCGTAGAAAACTGTCGGTCGCGTTGGAATCGCTTCATAATCCGAGTTTAATGTTTTTTGACGAACCGACCAGGTGAGCGAACGGTATTAGATACTTACGATAATATTTTATTCACAATACGTTTTGTAATTCAAACAACGTGAGAAATCACTTATTTCCCCAGAGGACACAGGTACTATTCAAACGATTATTAGACATTGTAGACATTTTTTACCAGATAAATGGTATTTGATACTATCGGCTACAAATATATTTCGCTCCCGTCAATTGATTCGCTTTTGATATTATGATTTAGCGGACTGGACAGTTGGTCTACAAATCAAATGTTGGTTACGTTGCGAGGCCTCGCTAATAGTGGCCGCACTATCATCAGCACGATACACCAAGCCTCCGCTTCTCAGTTGAAAACATTTGACGTCCTGTACGTACTCACGCCGTATGGCCGTTGCATTTATCAAGGTATGACGTCGAGTTTGTTACAGTATCTGTCTGCTCACGATCTACAATGTCCATTGTACCACAACGCCGCGGACTACAGTGAGTGCATAAATACTCGTCGGCTATACTGTGGATTCGTTCTTATGTTGTTATTATTGGTTTGTTATAGTTATTGAAATAAGCCTCGGAGAATACGGAGATCATTCTGATAGATTGGTCGACAGCATTGAAAACGGAAAGTCTACCGAATGGTTAGTCGAAAGTTCTAATCCGGAATACAAAGGTCGGTGAAAAATAAATAAATATTGAAATTCAAAATGCGAAATGTTCGTTGTTTGCCTTTCTGTTGCTCTCTGTTCCCTGTGCGTAGAGTGCAAGCTCAAGCTGCATTTAGTGATTTCGATATTGTACGACATTCTGTTTCACGATTTTGTCGAGTATTTAATTTGGCAGTTTGTTAATTAATAGTTTTGTGGATCAAAAGTTCGGCTAAAAGTTCGTACTGACCCAATGTTATGGTTTCGGATAGAGAAAAGTTACCTAGTTCCCTACTAACTTTCGTGTATTGCGTTTTCTCCGTGTTGAGATGTAGCCCTACCTTTTTTTTGCCGGTGCAACAGAGTATTGCAATTTAAATTCATAAATTCATTAAAATATACTTATACTCCTACCATAGTTGATGTAAATCTGAATTTATAATTTTTCAGAAACAATTATGTTCCTTCAAAACGATAAATTTAACATCATTGGTAATCATTAAAAAATACTTATAGGTCCTTAACCTATACTTAAAAAATAAAAACACATAGTTTATATTTTAATTTTATAAATATTGCTCTATTATGTTCAGTATTTCAAATAATTAAAAAACTAAATAAAAAAATTAATCATTCAGTAGGTACTGCAGTTAGGTGTGTGTGTGCCTGTGTATCATTTTAGAATTTTAGTGCACTTGTGATTTTCGATGTAAAAAACTTTTAGGTAGTGTTTTGTTCTTAAACCTAATAACGTAATGCATTTTACAGATGAGTTCGAAATTATTGAGGGTGACAATACGAGTAAAGCTGATAGATGTATAAAACACTTTCAGTCCCATTTGATTCAACTTATAATCTTAACGCATAGATGTGCAGTCAAAACATCAAGAGAAAAGGTATTCAGTTGACATACATTTTTCTCAAACAAAACGCGTCTAAAACGTTTAATCGTTACAGTTTGTCGTCATGAGATTAATGGTTCACATATTTGTCAGTACTGTGTACGCGTGGATTTTTTTCGGCGTCGGCGAAAACGCGGATTTCATTCACGACAACTTAATGTTGTTGTTCTTCAGTTTAATGTTTATCATGTACACTTCCAGCTTTTCGATGATAATCAACTGTAAGTCGAACAATCGTTGTCGGTACATTCCAATGTATTGTAATCATACTGTTTTTGTGTTCGCGCGTGTTACAGTTCCCCTAGAAATGCCGATACTGTCAAAAGAGCATTTCAACCAGTGGTATTCGTTATCGGCATACTATATGAGTTCTACAATAGTAGATTTACCGATTCAGGTAACGGTTTGAATCATGAAACACGCATACTATAAGTTATAAATTTATAACTGTTAGGACTCTTTCAAATCGTATAATAAATGTAATATTTGCACATTAAATCGTTTAAACATTTTGATTATTCGATCATTCAATTCAATCTGTCTGAAACTATTCCGAATGAAATTCGGTTTAGCAGCGAAAATTTTCTAACGATTTAAAACGTTTTGTTTATTTATTTTTTTCAAACTCTCAACAGGCAAGGTTTCGGGTCGCTCGTGATCGGAACGAGTTTTAAAGTACTCCGCACCAGAAAACAGTATCAACAACAGGTCCTTTTTTTCCATAATTTTTTAATCGACCATCCTACTACCGTCCTGAATTTTTGCAAAATCAAAAATTTATCACTACATAAAATACTTTTTTCCTAGGTGTTTCGCCCTAAAAACATTTTTAATTGGGTGTATGTTCATATAAAACAGTCAATATTAATGTTGAAAAGTGCGTCGAATAATTGTATCAATCACTTGGGTCCCCGTGACCAGTCTTGTCTATTTCGTTAAGATTTTGAAGCTTTGCCTGCCTTTTGTTTAGAATATTGTTTTAAATCGTTATCATGTCGCGTAGTGGTGTGACGCCGACTCACCGAGACGTATTTTGTAGACTGTTTGTACAATGGTGTATTGCACCATCTTGTACTATTTTACCGGACAGCCACTGGGATGGACGAGGTTTTGGTTGTATACGCTGATGATGGTTATCATCGGGCTGCTGTCACAGACAATCGGCATATTAGTGGGGTCGCTGTTCAAAGATTTAAGAGTGAGTGTGCGGTGTACACCGACAATCGTTTTCGCTTCTTCTTTTTTATGCGTATTTCGTTTCGTTTCTCTTCGACAGTTCAGCAGTATCCTAACGAGCTTCCTGCTCATGCCGTGGATGATGTTCGGCGGTGTTTTCATCAAAATATCAGACACCCCGCAGGTGTTTCGTTGGATGTTCGACATTTCTTTCATGAAACATGCCATGGAAGGAATAGTGCACTGTGTGTACGGTCTGGACCGCCCCAAGTTGAATTGCACGCAAGTACGTTTCACGTTCGCGAGCTTTTTCTCATTTCGATTCCGATTTCACTCACGGCGAACATTATGCGTGTTTCAGCTCTTTTGTTATCACACTTCACCGTCGACCGTGTTAAAGGATCTAGACATGTCGGACAACAAATATTGGTTTAATTTCCTCGTCGTTACTGCCATCTACTTGCTTATGAAAGTAATCACCTACGTGACATTAAAACAGAAGTTGAAAATCCACTAATTACACCCAGTCTTTGGTATTCTTTTTAAATATCGTAATTTCAATCCGAAGCTTTTGAATTGGCTACTAATATTTATGTATTAAGTTGGCTTCCACGACATTCGTTTTACAAGTACGTTGGTTATCAAAATCGTTGAAAATAATAATTTAACTACATATTAAAATAATTAAAAAAAAAAAAAAATAATAATATGTTCCTTAAGTACAAATTCAATAATCTAGAAGGGCGTACATATACTTTCGATAACTTTGCTTTTAAGGCATGGGCCCGGAGAGCCAAGGCCCAGGGCCCCGGAATTTTGAGGGCCCCTAAATTCACATGTATACAATTGTATTTTTTTTTTAAATCTCGAACGAAAAAATATTAAAAGTATCTTTCTGTGAAAAAATAAAATAAAATTTAACCAATGAAAATTGAAAAGAATCATTAAAATTGAACTCAACATTTTAAATTTAGCCCAGGTACACCACTAATTTCTTTCTATTTTCAAATGCAAAATAAAATACCAAAAATTATAATTTTTATATATCTGTTAAATTGGATTTAAATTTAAAATTTTAAGAACCACTTGCTGAAAGTTGCGTTGGAAGTCAATTCAATATTACCTTTCTCGGAAGCCAATTCAATATTCGATGCGGTTCTTAATCTATTTTTTTTTTTCTTTACAACCCGAGGGTTGGCTTAATCTAATAATAGTAGCCAATTCAATGGTCGCCTTTCAATTCTTGTGTATTTGTTTACATAATATTGATCTCCTGCAGTGGGAATAAGTACCTACATGACATGTTTTAAGTTTTTCATTCAAAGAAATGCAATTCATGCCCCGACTAATATTCTGTTTCCTATATCAACTTTGCCAAAGTTTAAAACGTAATACATAAAACAAATTATTTATAAGAATTAATTTATACATTTGTTTTCCTGGGTATCTGAGTTGGTATTTGATTTTTTTTTTTTTTTTTTTGAGGTAGAGAGTAATGGGCTTGGGCACTTGATTTTAAGCGAATTACCTATCATGGTTTTTCTTTTATTCGTTGAAATCGTTTTATTTTTGGATTAGATAAATTGAAAAAAATCACGAAAGCGTTTTAAAAGCATGTGCCTACTGTTTGACAGCGTCGACCCGAACTGATATCAATAATTAAAGCATACTATAACTTAAGTTATACTTAGTACCCACAAACCAATACAAAAGGCTGGTGATTATTGTGTGATTTTCGTCACAGTTAAATTTTATAAGGTATTTAAAATACGACGTATTTTTTAGTAAAATATTTAATCTAGTTTTTTATGTCTTTAAATATTCATTGTAAACTGAAAATATTAATTATTTACTCATGTCTTAGTAGAATAAGTATTGATATGTATCCATAGGTTGGACTATACGGCCTAAACCAACTGGGTCACGCTCAGCCTAATAGGCCTCGTATTAATGTATATGTACTTAATTTATTAATGAACAATGGAACAAATATATCCGACAATAAGTAAAAATAAGACTCAAAATAATTATAACGATTTTTGTTTTTTTAGTATAACAATAATCGTTATTACCTTTTTAATTAAAATTGTCAACATATCTGAATATTGTATATATATATATTTTTTTTAGCATATTTTAATTTTAATTTGGTATAGGTGCACGTATATTTTAGTGTTGTATTAATATTTGGCCATTGTTTACCTCAAATGGTTTCTAACATAATATTGTGTACTTAAATATTTTTACATAATATAATAAATCATTAATCGAGATAGACATTTTTTATTTTTTATTTTGTGAACGCTTTTGAAAACGTTCAATTTTGGCTAAGTCGTATTTAATACTAGGTGACATATATATCCATTTCAATGTACTGTGGTTAAGTATGTGAAATTTGTTGTTGCATATTTTTGCATATTTAGAGGTTTTTTAACTATTTGGCATATTTATGCGTTTTTCTATTTTATTGTGCATATTTTTACAAACATTTGATCAAAATGCAATAATTTATATTTTTACACATTATAAAATACATGGGAGTTTTCATTAAAAAAATTCTTACTGTGCAATGCGACTCCTTAAGTAAATATAAATTATTTCATTAAGTATTTTGTATTGTTTAATAAATAAGATTTTAAATGTTCGGATTCAAAATGAGCGACAGACTGACTGGACTGGGTTGAATGGATATTTTTTTAATTGAATATTGATAATCTATTTTTGATTTATTTTTTGAAACTGGGTACATTCATATAATAATATATAACTTTTAATAAACTTTTAATGATATGAATAGACATTTCTTGTTATTCCAAAATTCACTAAATTCCCAGTTGCTCTCATCTCGGGAATTCCCACCCCGCACCTTTTCCTACTCTACACCTTAAGCTGCCCGGCTCCGCATCACCCGCCCGCCCATTCATTTCCAGTCCATACTATCTTAGTCCGTGATTCATAGCGACTGATTAGTGATTAGTGATTTTCATCAATCCCTTTAAGAAACCCAATCATTCATTACAATATATATTGAGTGGTCATACACAGGCCGTATCTGTGGTGAGTATCAGAAACGATATTGGTTGCGATTAGGTTAGGTTAACCTAACCTAACCTAACCTAACGATATTGTTTTTTGTAAATGATATTGATAACAGCTTTTTTGCTCCATAATATTCTCACAAGTCATAATTTGCATATAAATAATATTAACATAGCTAAATTTTGTAGTTATTTTTCCCATAGATATAATCATGTGCGATAAAACGAGTTCGTTGGACTATGAGAAAAGTAAAAAATATTGGTCCAACATTTCCCCTACGACGAATGGCGTGCTCGGAGGATTTGAATCGATCTCAAAAATTGACATCAAGTTTTCAAGACTTTCTATATCCGATAACTGTGTCCGGCGATCAACCATTGAGGTGAAACGGTCACGAAAAGAGACCCATTTGTAAATGTCCCCGTGAAAGGTCGGTAACGGTATCTCCGGTAATCGACAAGGCTTGGTCGCCTGTACGTCATTTGACTGTGTCGCACTCCCCGTGCGGGACTGAGCTTCACCAGACATTACAAGTGGTGTGGGGGGGGGGGCTAAGTGTGTTACCTATTGGTGCACTTAGTGGATGCTCGATTTCGAACGCGCTGCCTAACGATACCCGTGACCCACCGTGATCCGATGCCAAGGTTTGGTCAGGCCCATAATCACGAAATCGATTGGCGGTGGCCTTGGCGAACGCAATTTTTCCAATATAGTTCGACTGCGATACTATTTGAATATTCGGAAGCGGCATCCAACTCGATCAACTGATCCACAACCGTCTCGTCCTCAATTGTGAAGGCCAACCATAATTCGTCGAGTTTGTCCACTAATATAAGTAATTGTGGGGCGACTTCGGCATCCTCTAATGCACGCGTGGCGATGGTATGGATTGCACGATTTTGCGTGGCGTAAGTGGCCACCATTCCATTGTAAGTATAACCCAATTGAGTTAATTTGGGCTCATGTTAAGGGCCAAGTAGCGAAATTAAACCATACTTTTAAAATGGTTGACATTGAGCGGTTAACACACGAGGCATTAGATGCAGTCACAATAGATGACTGGAAGAAATGCGTTTGTCATGCGGAAGAAATTCAGGACGAGGATAACAAAAAAGAAATAATGAGGGACACCATGATGGAACCAATAATATTGACAATATTACCAGATGACAGTGACTGGAGTGATGACGAAGAAGATAATGACGAAGAAAACCACGGATAAGTTATGTGTATTAAATAATATTAAATTTAAATTTTTTGTATTTGTATTTTTTTTTTTTAAATTTTTTTTTGTTATGTTTGGTTTGAATAAACAATTTGTATTATAAAATACTTTACAGTAATTTAGTAAATTATGTTTAACCCTTTCGGTCCCGATTTCTGTCTAAAAATGCATAATGGTGTAAAAACAAGTAATTATAAATACGCGTTGAAATGGTTAATTCAAAAATACATGTCGAATTAGTCTATAAACGAATATCAACCGCAATTTTATATTCAATTCTTAATCGCAATATGCCTACGAAATATTATTATCACGTCTAATCCCCCCCTCTATTATTTGTATATATTTGTAAATAACATCTTACAGTCAATAAAAGAGCCTGATACCGGTAACCTACGTGTTTACTCGTTCACGAAGGGTGCGTGATCATTCGCGCACCGCTTCAACGGCCGAATACTTTGCACTCCTGGAAGGAGTCCACCTAGCCATTCAACTACCCGATTCCACCATTGACATTTGTACAGATTCGCTCATACACACAATTCAGAATTCCCATGGGTGGCTTACTTTTCAGCAACTAATATACCAGCAGGCAGCAGGAACAGAATTAACTATGAATTATGGTTATAAAGTAGGAAGTGTGAAAGGTCAACAAATAAAATGTTACTGTGGTTCAAAAAATTGTAAAGGTAGGCTCTTATGATCGTATTTATATCCATGTCGTACAAATTACCAGACCATAACAGTATATTCAATTCTTAACCACAATATGCCTACGAAATAGTATTATCACGTCTAATCACCCGGCCCGATCGTATTAGCAAAACATAACCGACGCGACGGAGAAAAGGTCTCGTATACATAGCGTCATCGTAATCCGCAGTGATGTCATAATGATTGCTTGTAAATCAAAGGGTGGTAAAGCTTTTCGTGCGACACTATATAGTGACCGTGCGTGATGAAGAGATATTCTCTCGACTGCAGGCGAGCACGTGAACATTTTGAAAATCCGTTCACGTGCGGTAATCACCCGGTATCAGGAGGAGGTGCGATGAGGGGTACAGGGATGTCAACAACAGAGAACCACTGCCACACTGGCGATTGTTTAATGAAAATTGTAATAAATTGTAATACCTGTACGATCTAGGCGGGGACTCGAAATGGATATTCTCCTCCCCCGCTCAAAGTGCACGCCGAATACAAACGAGCTTATTGCTATCGCGGCGTCGCGTCGGCAGAGGTCGGTCGGACCTCTTGTGGGATCGCGGCTTTGGTGGTCTGCGGTAACACCCGACAGTACGACCCGACTGCGCGGCGACCGTCAACTAGAGTTGGACGACGGAGTTCGAGATTCCTTCTCCCGATTATGAACTCATTGGATACTCGAGATACTACAGGTACATGTAACGGGACCCACCGAAAACAGTTATTATTTTAACATTCATCTTCTGATGAAGATATGAAATTATTTTTAGAGAGTGTAATAATAAAAATCAATAAAGTTTGTCCAAAGTAAGACAATGTCATAATATAATATTATTTGGTTTTTTATTAAATTATTCCTATGTTAGTTTCAAAATCACCTATATCGCAATGTCAATTTCAAAACCAGCCATCTACATAAAAACCAAAAAAATATTTTGTTTCAAAACCAGCCATATAATGAAATTTGCACAGAAAAAAAAGAATCGCGAGTTCATCAACAAAATGTTTAGAACGGGTACCAAGCCGTGGAATTACGTGGCCATAAGACACGTGAGTTAATTGAAAACGTCGGGTGTATATTATCGGTGTTGTTGACTCTTGTGTTTCATATCAGTGGCCCTTAAGCCCTGGGGAGATGGACAAGATTCGACTAAGGTACGACCTCTTGTCCTATTCCGCGAAGCAGTCGCTCGTCGTCGACAACAGCAGCGGCGGGCGACGTCCGGAGGCCACAATGTCGTCGTCCGAGCCCAAAGTCATCGCCGATAAAGGCGAGTCGGACAACCAGATTTTGGAACCGAAGTCGGGGGACAAACGTGCAAGTTAATATGAAACATCGGGTGCGTTATCGGTTTTTTTGACATTTGTGTTTCACAGCAGCAGACCGGGTTCGCGGAGAAGGAAAAGGCAGAAAAAGAGTTAGAGAAGGTTTCAGAAGAGTCCTATATGACTGACTTGTTACGTAACAATCAAGGCCCGGGGATCGACTCTGAGATCGATCTCTTAATGACCCAGTACAAAATTCGCAGGGGCTACGATTTATTAGTCATTACCACTTTCATGATGTTAATTTTGAGTTAACGTAATTAAAGCTTTTTTTTTCCAATTTTTGGCTGTGTTTACTTAGTCGCTAAGATATATTTAGCTTTACAAAAGTACTCTGCATTATGCAATCTGTCAGTAAATGCTATTATATGTTTAGTTGGTTAAGTGAATGTGGTCAATTTTGTAAAAAAAAAAAAAATGTTGATTAAAAATGTAACAATTAATCCAGCAGGTAATGAACAAGGAGAAGAAAATAAATTATTTAACTTTTGTTTTCATTTAAGATATATTATTTTATTATTTTAACATTCATCTTCTGATGAAGATATGAAATTATTTTTGGAGAGTGTAATTTTTTCCTGTTATAAGAAAATAAAATCATTATTAAATGTAATGTAAATATATGTAAATAAACAATGGCAGCCACTTTGAAAATTATTTGTAGTTATCTAATATAAATGTTATATTAATTTGTTATTTTATACATATATTGTTAAAAAATAAAAATTGAAACATTCAATTAACAGTTTTATGTCAAAATATGTAGCTAATAATTTTCATAACTAAATGATTGGGAATCTGGGATTGTCTAATTTTCAACTTTACTGTTGTCTGTACTCTGTGATAGTATATTATCAGTTGTCACATAGATATCTTATTATGCTTATTATGCTTTCACGGAAATGTTAATCTAATCACCGACTTCTTGATAGACCCGTACAATATTAATTGTACAATAATTTTAGTAATTTAATTCACATTTTCAAAAAGTTTAAAAAATCATAAGAAATAAATGACTAAACTTTAATAAGAAATTTTAATACCATAATTTTTCTAAAAATCCTGTCTACAACATGGATATTCTCATTTTTTTTTAAAATGGTAAAATTAAATTTTAAATTTTCAAATTTGAGTTTCCAAAGTACAAAAAAATATTTGAAATCTACAGTATTGTAGCGCAAGGGCTCAGTATTTATTTGAAAAAAAAAGGTAAAAAAAATGAATAGAAAAAAAGTTATTGCATTTGTCAAATAGACCTGTGACACCCTGTATATGATGTCGGGGGTTTGTCATCGGTTTAGTTGACTGTTGTGTTTCACGTCCGCAGCTCTCGTTCAACGTGTACGATAAGATGGTCGCGCTACCCCAAGGACTAACTGAAGCACAGAAAAAAAAGAATCGCGAGTACATCAACAAAATGTTTGCAACGGGTACCAAGCCGCGGAATTACGTGGCCATAAGACACGTGAGTTAATTGAAAACGTCGGGCGTATATTATCGGTTTTGTTGACTCTTGTGTTTCATATCAGTGGCCCTTAAGCCCCGAGGAGATGGACAAGATTCGACTAAGGAACGAACTCTTGTCCTATTCCACGAAGCAGTCGCTCGTCGTCGACAACAGCAGCGGCGGGCGACGTCCGGAGGCCACAATGTCGTCGTCCGAGCCCAAAGTCATGCCGATAAAGGCGAGTCGGACAACCAGATTTTGGAACCGAAGTCGGTGGACAAACGTGTAAGTAAATATGAAACATCGGGTGCGTTATCGGTTTTTTTGACATTTGTGTTTCACAGCAGCAGACCGGGTCCGCGGAGAAGGAAAAGGCAGAAAAAGAGTTAGAGGAGGTTTCAGAAGAGTCTTATATGACTGACTTCTTACGTAACAATCAAGGCCCAGGGATCGACTCTGAGATCGATCTCTTAATGATAATTAGTCGTAATATTTCATTATAAATTATGAAAAATTAAGATTTAAAACACGATTTATGAAGGGTCAGAATGTTTTCAAATAGTTTCCTGCATTAAATTAACATTCCTATAAATACTTAGTACTTCCACTCATTATAATGGAAGGGACAAGTATTAAAGGAACGTAACAACCATTTTATAAACTTTCAGGAAAGCCATTTAAACGATTTAATTTTCAATTTTTATTAATTTGGTACTGTGGTAGGGATACAGTGATGCACTTCGTCCATAAATGATTACATCTTGTTATAAGTCTTAACGTCTTCATAAAATAAAATACAATATAACCGCAGAACCGACTCGAGTATTATCAACGAACACCGCAGACCCGCAGAAATTATTTTATTTATTGTATAAAATAAACACTTATGTTTACACTTATAATGTTTTGTAAATGTTGATTGAAATGTTTTACACCACCATCATTATCAAATTAAACTCCACGCAAAGTGGCTCTTAGAAAAATAACCGTTTGAAGAAAGAAAGAAGAGAAAAGAGCTATTAATTGATGTCAAACATACAGGTAGCCGAACAATATTTAATTGAAAAAGCCCTGAAAGTGTGTGAGAAATACTGTTCGTCAACGGTATTTTGATTGGTGAAATCTCAACTTGATCACATAAATAGGAAATAAAAATTTTACCGTCTTCTTCAAGGTGCACAATAAATTTTATTTATAATATAGATAAACATTTTGATATATTTAACCCATCAAAAATTCTTGATCTCCAGAAACTCTAATTATGACATATGGTCATATTTACCAAAGTCCAATGGAAGAAATGCCAGTATTGAATATCAATTGGAATGTCAATAGCTTTAGCATCCAAAATTTTACGGTCTTTGTTTTTTTTTTTTTAATATTCCTCACGGAAAGTCTCGAAATCGGCAAGTCGAAATCGTTCATAATACCGTAGAATGTCAACACCGCATCCTAACCGTGACGAAAAATATATATATATTTTTTTAATTA
Organism: Therioaphis trifolii; assembly: GCA_027580255.1. NCBI lineage: Eukaryota > Metazoa > Arthropoda > Insecta > Hemiptera > Aphididae > Therioaphis > Therioaphis trifolii. The sequence continues at coordinate 26,793,723 of CM050405.1, read as the reverse complement.
TTTAAGAGACGGGAAAAATATATTCTCAAATCGTCATATCGATTTTGAAAATAAATAAGAGAAAAGAAGAAAAAAAGAAAATTAACTTTAAGGAAGAGATTTTATAATTCAGTGTATCTTCCGCGTGGTGTCCCACGCGTGCTCTGCAGCACTTATATTGACGACAATAACGTTATTATTTTATGTACGCCCTTGAATACGAACTCCATTTTTTTAATAGTCAAGAAGAAACTGGCAAAAGTATATGCCCGAAAAGCCACTTGTTCCAATGAAGATGGAATAAAATAAATACTTTCAAACATTCAAAGAAGGTGAATGAATGGGCGAATGGAAATGTCGTACGTGTCGTTTTTCAAACGCAGTGTTCAGAACCGTTTCAAGCACTGTTGGGAAATGTGTCCTGCTGATAAAAAACAGATACATTATGCACCGTTTTTCAAATTGCTAGAGTTTCAACACCAGTATAAGGGCTTGTGTAAGGAAAACATGACGTATACGGACGGTTAGTATCGATTGTGTTGTAAAATATTATCACATGATAATGATTATCGAACGGTCTTCGTTTTTTTTTTTTTTTTTTTTTTTTTTTTAATATTCCTCACAGAAAGTCTCGAAATCGTCAAGTGTATAACCGACGATTCTTACGCCGAGTATTTAGAATGCGTACCATGGAATGTGACAGAAACTATTTGGAAAGAAAATTTACCTGAACCGCCTTTAAGTGTAATGTCTCCATTTGCATATTTTAAATTATTTGTTGATGATAACATCATTCACAATATATCTCAACAAACAAATCTATACTCGGTTGAAAAATCAGGGAAGTGCATTACCACTTCGCCAGAAGAAATTGAATAGTTTTTAGGAATTCAAATGTAATTATGCATACATTATACCTAGTTAAGAATATTATTTGAACATTTTAATTCATTTTAGGTATATGAGTATAGTTAAGATGCTATCGTATAGAATGTTTTGGGCAGAAAGAACTAGGTTTTCAAATGCAATGTCAAGAAATCGATTTGACAGTTTGTGGGCAAATATCCATGTTAATGATAACAGTAAAATTTTACCAAGAGAGCACCTAGACCATGATAACACCTTAGTATTTTTATTAAGATGGGTCGTCGTGGTAAGACGTCTCCCTACATAATATCATATTTATTGACTTTTTTAACATAGTAAAAAATAATTTTAATATTGGAGGGGACTTCAATGCCAAGCATCGAGCTTGGGGCTGTCGCGCAAACATCCCTCGTGGTGTTGTTTTGCATAATTTTATCAACATAAATAATTTTAATATACTTTCTCCACCAGAACCCACTTACTGGCCTTCATCCCTTAGAAAAAAACGGATATTCTGGACATCTTTGTTGCAAAAATACCCAGCAGTTTATACTGTTCCGTTAATAATATATTAGATCTAAACTCGGATCATTCCTCAGTACTATTCAATATTTCTACGACCCCACTAACTCATACTGAAACACCTAGATTATTTTCTCCTCAAACTAACCGTTTAAAATTTCACAATATATTAAACGAACAAGTAAATCTCAAAGTCAAACTAAAATCTAATCTTGATATTGACGAAGCAGTAAATAATTTAACCACTCTCATACAGTCAGCTGCTTGGGCAGCTACCAAACTAGACAAACCACCTAACACTTATTCTAATTTCCAACTCGTTCCCGAACAAATTCGGAGCCTTATAGTTATACTTAGATAAGTTATAGAATATACAAATTTTTTTCAGACTTTGGTACTACAGTACCTTTACCAGGAATAGTGCATGACTGGAAGACATCTGTACAGTCAGTTTTCAAACCTCCTGGCGGTTGGCATTTTAGTTTTAATTCAGCAAAAAGATTTTTGTTTAAAAAAAATGTACAAAAAACGAATGTTTTGATAAAAGGTGAAGTAAGCTACCAAGTTGGAACTGGTGCGTATAAAAATGTATGTAAGAAGGGAAAGACTGTGCAAAACATTAATAATTAACATATAAGCGAAATATCTACTAGAAATAAGAAAATGAATCCATTGAAGTTCAGAGATGTGGATAATTTACTGAAAAAGCATTATGGTGACCAATGGCAAGCATTACCTTTTTTTAGGTATTACAAAGACAATATCTTCAAAAAATCTCAAGAAGTAATATTAGATGATGAAGAATATATTACTATGTGCTGTGATGAAAATATGTGTGATATTGATCAAAACCTGATGATATAATTTATAGTTGAGCATTTTCTCAGCAGAAAACTACGCCATATTAGAAGCAATCAAATCAATAAACCTGACACCTTCAAACAACAATATTTTAATAATAAGTGACTCATTTAGTGCTCTCCTAGCTCTCTTAAACCCCTTCTCGACAAATGAAATAACCCAGAACATCCAAGCTGAACTATATTCTACAAAAAAAAATATAGAATTTATGTGGGTACCTTCACACACCGGCATTGCCGGTAATGAGATGGCCGACAAGTCAGCAGACAAAGCAGTTAAAACCATCTCACATCCAACAATCACTGACATACCGGCCAACGACATAAATATTTCCATTAAAAAAAAAATAAATATGACATGGCAAAGTTACTAGGATTCTGTTCAGCCTTCCAACAAATTAAAAAAAATCAAAAAATGCACCCAAAAGTGGCACCATATCCATAATTTAAACAGACGACAAGAAGTTACCCTAGCCAGAGTAAGAATTGGACATACTTCTCTGACCCATTCTTTTTTCATTAGAAAAGATCCACCACCCATATGTAACCAATGCCAAGAAGACCTAACCATTCAACACATCATCCTAGACTGCCCAAACCTCCTAAACATCAGAAACACCTTCTCAATACCCAACAACTTAGAAGAAGATCTCCATGAAGATAACACCATAAAAATCTTTAATTTCCTTACTCAAATTATCATTGTACACAACCTTTAACCTTTAATTTTATATTCATAATTTAAGACTATTTTAACCTTTTATTTAAATGTAATGATTAATGTAACCCATACAATGTAAAATGTATACATGGCTAATACCCCAGATGTTGAAGCCTCTTTTTTCTCTCAATAAAAAAAAAAAAAAAAAAAAGTTATAGTTAAATATTAAAATAATAAAAAAGACTGTGAAATTATAAATGATGTGATATTATATTATAAAAAGTATTATACTAAACAACAGTTATTATGTTCATTGTTATTTATGTTTAATTCAAATAATTGTTTAATACCTGAAAAAATGTATAATTTTTTATATCGTAATAATATTATAATATTGTCTAAGGTATGACAGAATTTTAAATAGTTTTATTAGTTGTTGTTAAATGTTAATAAATAATAATCAAATCAGGTTATTTTATTGTTTAAGTCGTAATGACTGATTGAAATTTTTTTTTTATTGTTAATATTATAATATTGTCTAAGATATGACAGAATTTTAAATCGTTGTATTGGTTGTTGTTAATAAATTATAGTCAAATAATGTTACCTTATTGTCTAAGGTATGACAGATTGAAAAGTTTGTTTTTTTTTGTTAATAAATTAGTTTTGCCTTATTGTCTGAGGTATGGCAAAATATATAATTTTTTATATTGTTAATAATATTAATAATATCATAATTTCACCAATAAAGTTTGTCTAAAGTAAGACAATGTCATAATATAATATTATTAGGTTTTTTATTAAATTATTCCTATGTTAGTTTCAAAATCACCTATAACGCAATGTCAATTTCAAAACCAGCCATCTACATAAAAACCAAAAAAATATTTTGTTTCAAAACCAACCATACAATGAAATTTGCACAGAAAAAAAAGAATCGCGAGTTCATCAACAAAATGTTTGAAACGGGTACCAAGCCGTGGAATTACGTGGCCATAAGACACGTGGGTTAATTGAAAACGTCGGGCGTATATTATCGGTTTGGTTGACTCTTGTGTTTCATATCAGTGGCCCTTAAGCCCCGAGGAGATGGACAAGGTTTGACTAAGGAACGAACTCTTGTCCTATTCCGCGAAGCAGTCGCTCGTCGTCGACAACAGCAGCGGCGAGCGACGTCCGGAGGCCACAATGTCGTCGTCCGAGCCCAAAGTCATCGCCGATAAAGGCGAGTCGGACAACCAGATTTTGGAACCGAAGTCGGGGGACAAACGTGTAAGTAAATATGAAACATCGGGTGCGTTATCGGTTTTTTTGACATTTGTGTTTCACAGCAGCAGACCGGGTCCGCGGAGAAGGAAAAGGCAGAAAAACAGTTGGACAAGGTTTCAGAAGAGTCCTATATGACTGACTTCTTACGTAACAATCAAGGCCCGGGGATCGACTCTGAGATCGATCTCTTAATGACCCAGTACAAAATTCGCAGGGACTACGATTTATTAGTCATTACCACTTTCATGATGTTAATTTTGAGTTAACGTAATTAAAGCTTTTTTTTTCCAATTTTTGGCTGTGTTTACTTAGTCGCTAAGATATATTTAGCTTTACAAATGTACTCAGCATTATGCAATCTGTCAGTAAATGCTATTATATTTTTAGTTGGTTAAGTGAATGTGGTCAATTTTGTAAAAAAAAAAATGTTGATTAAAAATGTAACAATTAATCCAGCAGGTAATGAACAAGGAGAAGAAAATAAATTATTTAACTTTTGTTTTCATTTAAGATGTATTATTTTATTATTTTAACATTCATCTTCTGATGAAGATTTGAAATTATTTTTGGAGAGTGTATTTTTTGTGGTTAGAGCAAACAGGCATTGAACTGGCGATCCAGAAATCAGAGGTCATACTTTTCACCAAAAAGAGGAATAATCAAATTAACATCATGATACGAGGTTACTCAATCCAATCAAGAGACTCGGTCAAGTACCTGGGTCTACTCCTTGACAAAATCCTCAATTTTAATGAACACGCCCGAATGATAACAAGTAAAGCAGACGATGCGATTACAAGGCTCACAAGGATAATGCCCAACACGGGCAGAGCAAAATCCTCTAGGAGGAAGCTCCTTGCTACCGTTGCACAGAGCATCATGCTCTATGATGCCCCGGTGTGGGCAACTCAAATGGGACGTAAAGGCTGGATAATGATGGAAAGAAGTAATAGGAAGATTGGTCTAAGAGTCATAGCGGCCTATAGGACGGTAGCCAGAGAAGCAGTAGAGGTTTTGGCGGGCATGCCACCACCGGAACTGCTGGCCGAATACAGGAGAAGTAAGAACCTACCAGAGGAAAACCAAGGAGCTGAGGAAAGAATGATCCAGGCATGGCAGACCAGATGGGAAAGAGGAAAAGGAGGAAAATGGACACATGAATTAATAAAGGATATCCGGAGTTGGTACAAAAGGAAACACGGCCTGGTAGACTTCCATCTTACCCAGGCACTTACGGGGCACGGGTGTTTCCCGGAATACTTAAAGAGGTTCGGCAAGACGGATTCCGAGGAATGTTGGTTCTGCGGAAACACGGTGGACGATGTGGCACATACTCTCTTCGAATGTGACGCTTGGGAGGGACGACGGAGAATATGATCCCTAACAGTAGGAGATGCGATCTCCCCAGAAAATCTTATAAGGATCATGGTCGAAAGCGAAGAGAAGTGGGAAACTATTACCAAGTACATTAGCGAAGTCATGAAATTAAAGGAGGCGGAAGAGAGAAGGAGAGAAAGAGAAATTAACATTCAGATATAACCTTATCCCTGACCATGACGTGCGGCCAACAAGTCCATTAGACGAGGGCCTGTAATTCCAAGTCAAGAGGTGCTCTGTGCGTAGAAAAGACGAAGAAGAAAAAAAAATATATATAAATAAATTAGTTAAGTTCACTCGATGTAGGCTGAAGGCCCAAACGGGGGGGTTAGAGGCCCCCCACATTAATGTACGATGACGTTTTGATTTCATAATTTGTATAAATGTATTTGTTTTTTTTTCACAATAAACGATGGGATTGGGGGGGTGAAATGACTAACGTCAGTGCCACCCCCCAATCTCGGTTCACAATGTAAAAAAAAAAAAAAAAGGTTAGCCTAACCTAACCTAACCAAACAATATTGTTTTTTGTAAATGATATTGATAACAGCTTTTTTGCTCCATAATATTCTTACAAGTCATAATTTTGAACGCTAAATTTTGTAGTTATTTTTCCCATAGATATAATCATGTGCGATAAAACGAGTTCGTTGGACTATGAGAAAAGTAAAAAATATTGGTCCAACATTTCCCCTACGACGAATGGCGTGCTCGGAGGATTTGAATCGATCTCAAAAATTGACATCAAGTATTCAAGACTTTCTATATCCGATAACTGTGTCCGGAGATCAACCATTGAGGTGAAACGGTCACGAAAAGAGATCCATTTGTAAATGTCCCCGTGAAAGGTCGGTAACGGTATCTCCGGTAATCGAAAAGGCTTGGTCGTCTGTACGTCATTTCATTGTGTCGCACTCGCCGTGCGGAACTGACCTTCACCAGACATTACAAGGGGGGGGGGGTAAGTGTGTTACCTATCGGTGCACTTAGTGGATGCTCGATGTCGACCGCGCTGCTTAACGATACCCGTGACCCACCGTGATCCGATGCCAAGGTTTGGTCAGGCCCATAATCATGAAACCGATTGGCGTTGGCCTTGGCGAACGCAATTTTTTCCAATATAGTTCGAGCGAGACTATTTGAATATTCGGAAGCGGCATCCAACTCGATCAACTGATCCACAACCGTCTCGTCCTCAATTGTGAAGGCCGACCATAATTCGTCGAGTTTGTCCACTAATATAAGTAATTGTGGGGCGACTTCGGCGTCCTCTAATGCACGCGTGGCGATGGTATGGATTGCACGAATTTGCGTGGCGTAAGTGGCCACCATTCCATTGTAAGTATAACCCAATTGATTTAATTTGGGCTCAAGTTAAGGGCCAAGTAGCGAAATTAAACCATACTTTTAATATGACATTGTTATACATTGGTTGACATTGAGCGGTTAACACACGAGGCATTAGATGCAGTCACAATAGATGACAGGAAAAAATGCGTTCGTCATGCGGAAGAAATTCAGTACGAGGTTAACAAAAAAGAAATAATGAGGGACACCATGATGGAACAAATAATATTGACAATATTACCAGATGACAGTGACTGGAGTGATGACGAAGAAGATAATGACGAAGAAAACCACGGATAAGATATGTGTATTAAATAATATTAAATTTAAATTTTTTGTATTTGTATTTTTTTTTAAATTTTTTTTTGTTATGTTCGGTTTGAATAAACAAATTGTTTTATAAAATATTTTACAGTAATTTAGTAAATTATGTTTAACCCTTTCGGTCCCGATTTCTGTCTAAAAATGCATAATGGTGTAAAAACAAGTAATTTATAAATACGCGTTGAAATGGTTAATTCAAAAATACATGTCGAATTAGTCTATAAACGAATATCAACCGCAATTTTATATTCAATTCTTAACCGCAATATGCCTACGAAATATTATTATCACGTCTAATCACCCGGCCCGATCGTATTAGCAAAACATAAACGATGCGACGGAGAAAAGGTCTCGTATACATAGCGTCATCGTAATCCGCAGTGATGTCATAATGATTGCTTATAAATCAAAGGGCGGTAAAGCTTTTCGTTCGGCACTATATAGTGACCGTGCGTGATGAAGAGATATTCTCTCGACTGCAGGCGAGCACGTGAACATTTTGAAAATTCGTTCACGTGCGGTGATTACCCGGTATCGGGAGGAGGTGCGATGAGGGGTAAATGGATGTCAACAACAGAGAACCACTGCCACAGGCGATTGTTTAATGAAAATTGTAATAAATTGTACTACCTGTACGATCTAGTCGGGGACTCGAAACGGATGTTCTCCCCCCCACCCGCTCGCAGTGCACGCTGATTACAAACGAGCCTATTGCCATCGCGGCGTCACGCGTCGGCAAAGGTCGGTCGGAACACCTGTGGGATCGCGGCTTCGGTGGCACGGTAATACCCGACAGTACGACCCGACTGCGGCGACCGTCGTCTGCAGCCGGAGCGCTTTATGCGTACACGATATTTTATTACCGGGTATACGGTATGCAGCCACCTGAGATGGTACATCGGTATTTGTAATTAATTTCAAATTACCTTTTTTTTTTGTTTTGTTTTTTGTTTCGTTTTTTCAGTGAAGAGATTATCTGGAAATACGCTAAGCGTATGTTAGACATGAATAGAAGAACGCTAGACTTACTGTGTTACGTAATTGTAATGAGCCACCCATACCGTAATGTTCATTTATGGAGTCAAAACGCTCCGAGGGTAGATATCACCAGACCCAACATAAAGATAAGAGAAGGCCTTGATTTCTGGGTAGTTATAAATAATAATAAATTTTTGTGCAAAACTAAATTTATATCATATTGTTCGCATACTAAATGTGACAAAGAAATATTTTTTTTTTTTGACAAAGTAAATCAAAACTATAAAATCTTTCAGAAAAATACAGTTTTTTTGTTAATTTGATTGCAGTCAAAGGATAACAGCTTTCGTTGTTCGTTCCCTAAGTATTTCAATACTGAACGTAATTCAGTATAATATTTGGAATGAAATAGCACCCCTAAAAAAGTTCTTTACACACGACGCTATTTTTTAATTTATTTATTTCAATTATTAACTTTCAAATGTTCAACATAATAGCATTGATAAAAGAATAGTCAATGATTACAGGTAGGTTAAACCTAAAAATCGATACTTTTTATGTGTTATCATTTATCATTAATTTACCATCGCCACAAATAACATATCTGTCATATCGAATACAATTTTTGTACTGCTAAAATATTTGGTGTGACATGTCGCGACCTGGTGGTGATTATAATATATACAAACATCGATAGTAATATATTCATAATTTGTTAAGTAAATGTTCTATTTTTGGCCAGCTAGAAGTGTTGTTATACCGTGCGCCGTCGAGCCTACACAAAACTATAACATTACACCTGAGAGTTCAGATTTATTTTGTTTAATGTTTATACGTTCGACAAGCTTTATAAGTGTATTTATTAATATTATTTAATATTTTATGATATTTAATTCTTCATTCCGAGTGTAGAGAAGAACAAGCTGGTTTCACCACGAAGTATTTTTTTCAACAAATATGTTTATGAGGAAATTTATATTTTAGGAGTGTTTTTCTCTTACCTGAGGCATCAAATACCTAAATACGTTTCTGATTATTTATTTGAAAACTATAAACTTTGTTATACACGCGCAGTGTTTGTAATAATCGTATTCTCCTGTAATTCTAAGATGAATACAGCTTTTGAAAAAAAAAACAGTAGTAATGAAAGGGAAGTGAAACATTTTCCCCTTTTCTCTTCGATCGGATTTGAAATACGCTGCTGATAGTAAAATGTGCAATCACAATCATGGCACAATCAATGACAAATCAAAATATAAAAGCCAGTCGTAAGTACACTCGTTCGTGGCACCGGTTCGTGGGCGGCGGGAACCGTTATCAACCGTCTGTTCCTTGGTCCACGAAACCGACCTAGTGACCGTCCTCCAATTCACGCGGCTTCAACCGGCCCTGGCACTGTCACATGTACCTACTACCAAACCTCCGTGCGTATCTAATATGATCTGCGGTCGCACGTCGGGACGCGTCCGGGCTCGTGTCTTCATCTTCGGCAACGTGTTACCGGCAACGCGTTACCGACGCTGTTGAACACGTCATTATTCGGACGGTCCGGAATATTACCCACCGCTGAGTCTTTGGTCCATTTGTTTTTCGTTCGTCACCGCAACCCCGTGAACAGGACTCGACGAGTGTCGTACTCCGATATTGAATTGATTTTTCTGTTGTTCATCGTCGTGTTTGTATTAATAGTCCGATAAAATGACCGACGAAAACAAGAGTTGGACGACGGAGTTCGAAATCCCCTCTCCCGATTTTGAACTCATTGGATACTAGAGATACTACAGGTACTTGCCTGGCACACGTCTACATTATTTTTTTGTCATAACGGCGGCGTCATTGCTTCAACTGCCAACGATTCGGAAATTCTAGTCGACACTGTGGATTTGCGCCAAGATGCGTCAAATGCGCCGGTTCGCATGAAGCAAAACACTGCTCCAAAACTAAAGAGGAAGACCCAAAATGCATCAACTGCGACGGAAACCACACGGCGAATAACAAAAAATGCCCTACCACTTTGGCAGCAATAGATTCCAAACGTAAAACTAGACAGCAATCTCATGTCATAAAAACACAAACATACGCATTCGAAACTTCAAAACCACCCAGTCAGCAAACAACATACCCACAACAGCAAAATCCTACTAAAAACCCACCGCAAAAGGTCCACATTGACTGTGATATCAATGTATCGTAAACACGCCACCGCAATAATACATAAGGTTGGATGTGACCGTTAAAGGCAATATAACATAATATGTTAAAATAATTAACAAAACTAATTAATGATTGGCCGGTGTTAATCCTGAGATCATATAGTAATAATAATAATTATAATAAACAATTTTGTACAATAAAAAAAAAAGAAACCGGGGCGCCCTCGAATGTTAATGATACATGATAATAGTACAGATTACAATAATTTAAGACTATAATACACGGGCTCATAAAATAATTAGAACATATTATGTCACCGATCACATGATGACCAACTGGATACCGTATGATACTGGCGGCACAACAGCAGGTAAAGGACGATGGACAACACGGGAAATTCGCCCCGAATCACTGCTACCAACCGAATCTTGACGAACACGACGATACAGCAGCGCAATCGACCGCTGACAAACTCCCGGAGTCCCGACCAACAGCGGAAAATCACGTTGAATAGCACACCACGGTAAATTTAACCAAACGTTCGGGACGAGTGACTATACGCACAACGGCAAGGATTCGTCGTCCGACGGCACAACAACGCCTAACCGCGACAAATAACACGTCAGTCGGCGGCAATTACCACGCACGACGACGAGTAAAAACAATTTGGACCGACGGCAACGGACACGACGGTACAACAACGAAAACGACCGGCGGCAAGCATGCTCACCCAGGACTACCCGATTCCACCATTGACATAAGCACAGATTCGCTCATACACTGCACAATTTAGAATTTCTATGGGTGGCTTACTTTTCAGCAACTAATATACCAGCAGGAACAGAATTAACTATGAATTATCGTTATAAAGTAGGAAGTGTGAAAGGTAAACAAATAAAATGTTACTGTGGTTCAAAAAATTGTAAAGGTAGGCTCTTATGATCGTATTTATATCCATATCGTACAAATTACCAGACCATAACAGTATATTCAATTCTTAACCGCAATATGCCTACGAAATATTATTATCACGTCTAATCACCCGGCCCGATCGTATTAGCAAAACATAACCGACGCGACGGAGAAAAGGTCTCGTATACAAAGCGTCATCGTAATCCGTAGTGATGTCATAATGATTGCTTGTAAATCAAAGGGCCGTAAAGCTTTTCGTTCGGCACTATATAGTGACCGTGCGTGATGAAGAGATATTCTCTCGACTGCAGGCGAGCACGTGAACATTTGAAAATCCGTTCACTTGCGGTAATCACCCGGTATCAGGAGGAGGTGAGATGAGGGGTAAAGGGATGTCAACAACAGAGAACCACTGCCGCACTGGCGATTGTTTAATGAAAATTGTGATAAACGGATGTTCTCCCCCCCCTCCCAATCGAAGTGCACGCCGAATACAAACGAGCCTATTGCTATCGCGGCGTCGCGCGTCGGCAGAGGTCGGTTGGAACACCTGTGGGATCGCGGCTTCGGTGGCGTGCGGTAATACCCGACAGTACGACCCGACTGCGCGGCGACGCGTACACGATATTTTATTACCGGGTATACGGTATGCAGCCACGTGAGATGGAACATCGGTATTTGTAATTAATTTCAAATTACCTATGTTTTTTGTTTTGTTTTTTCAGTGAAGAGATTATCTGGAAATACGCTAAGCGTATGTTAGACATGAATAGAAGAACGCTAGACTTACTGTGTTACGTAATTGTAATGAGCCACCCAAACCGTAATGTTCATTTATGGAGTCAAAACGCTCCGAGGGTAGATATCACCAGACCCAACATAAAGATAAGAGAAGGCCTTGATTTCTGGGTAGTTATAAATAATAGAGGAACAGGGGGCTAAGTGGGATGGAATTAGTCTTCCCGATTTTGATAAGAGCGAACAAAACCTAAAAAAAAAAATGTAATTCCAACAATTGACCGGAGACGGTAGCGGTCAATTTCGATAATCGTTATTCCAGTCGACTTGAACATTCCGACGTAATCGCACTGGTTTGAGACGCGGAATCGATTAGCGCGCGAACCGTATGTAACACGCCGGCGTTATCGTGTATATGAACCAACGCTGTTCCGAGTAGAACCGACGGCGATTTGAGGTGGCTGACCAACGACGATGCCACTTCATTTCCCGGCTGACCTACAGCGGGAGTTTATTCTTCCCGGACACGGGTATCCGACGCCTTCGGATGTAGCAACGAGTTGTGATTACGGGAACATTGACCGCAGACAGTCGGCGACTTACAATTGGTTGCCCAATGACCGGAACGTAAACATCGAACACAAATACGTTGCTCGCGCGCCCACGTATTACGTAAGTCTTGAGACCAGCTCTTGAACTTGGTGCACGATGCGAGTGCGTGCGTGCCTGCACAACATTTACACGACGGCTGTGCTTGAGATGACGGATTATTCGTTAGCATCGACGTGTGGTGAGACGGCTTCGATTTGTTAAACCCTTTTGACCCATACGACACAACCTTAGTCGATTTTTGATTGATAACGTGTTTTGAAGACGGCTCGCGTGGTATGCATTCGAGTACTGCCACACGCGATTTTACAAACGACAGCAAGTCTTTCACAGTCGGAAAACCGTTGGCCAGTTGAGCTTCAAATAATTTAATGCTGTACGTCGGCAAACACCGTGACGCAAGCGAGAACAACATGAAATCTCCCAAATTGGGTAAACTCATCGATTCGAGCACGGCCACTCCCTCATCAAAAATAACTAAAAATTTATTCAGTTCGACTAATGACTCGGTCGAAGCCTTTGGCGCATTTAACAAATTGTCGACTAAAGAGGACGCCACCAACCGTGGCTTGTCAAACCGTTTTGTGAGAGTGGACCACGCTAATTTATAATTATTATCTGACACCGGAATACCTCGAATGGCGTCTAACGCGTCTCCTTTGCAACAGCCGACGAGATAATAAAACTTTTCAATGTCGGATAAACTCGTTCGACGGTCAACCATAGCCACAAAACGATCGCGAAACGATGTCTATTTGAATATATCCCCGAAAAATGTGGGTAACGGAATTTCGGGTAATCTTGTAGGCTTGATAATATTCGCACCATTCGACTGTAAGGAGCCCGCGACGTGTGACTGCGCATCGCCTGGACTGACTGGCGGTCTGTCGACCTCACTGGTCGCCCGGTCCGTTGGTTCGATGTCGACATCATTATTCAACGACGTGTGCGATCCACCATGCTCGGAACGCATAGTTTGCTCTTGCTCATGCTCGATGACACGATTCGCCGACGCTTTTGCGAAATTAATTAATTCGAGCATAGATATAATCATGTACGATAAAACGAGTTCGTTGGACTATGAGAAAAGTAAAAAATATTGGTCCAACATTTCCCCTACGACGAATGGCGTGCTCGGAGGATTTGAAAAGAGATTATCTGGTAATACGCTAAGCGTATGTTAGACATGAATAGAAGAACGCTAGACTTACTGTGTTACGTAATTGTAATGAGCCACCCAAACCGTAATGTTCATTTATGGAGTCAAAACGCTCCGAGGGTAGATGTCACCAGACCCAACATAAAGATAAGAGAAGGCCTTGATTTCTGGGTAGTTATAAATAATAGAGGAACAGGGGGCTAAGTGGGATGGGGTTAGTATTCCCGATTTTGATAAGAGCGAACATAACCTAAAAAAAAAAAATGTAATTCCAACCATCTCGTACCAACCTTCGAACATGAACGAAAATCCAAAGTCCGTATCGAAATGTAAATGAGGCCAAACTGAGTTTTCCATAAACTTCTATAGAGAAATTTATTTTCTATATCCCAAAACCCTGTTTAGTTAGATTTTAATCGGAGTAGTTAGCATATTTTATATACTATTTATAACTCTATAGTTCTTGATTACTCACTACACGAGTTCACGACACGTTTACTTAATTGTTAACGGTTACTTTTTGTAGTTTATACTTCCAGATGTTCGATTTTATATTATTCTTACGATATTATGCTTATTTATTATGTTATATTCTTTAAAATTAATTTATTTATTTTCTTGTTAAAGATTGTCATGTTATTAAACTAAAACATGTATGGATTTCAAAAATTAATTACAAATGTATTGATATGTACATATGCAAGACTATATTACATTAATACTTGGTAGGTAGTATATTTAAATACAAGTTTTATTTTTTAGGAGATGATTTCATAGAAAAATTTAAATTACAGGTACCTATATTTTAATACAGTTATTTTTATATTAGGGATGATCTAAGCATTAAGAAAACGGTTGCATTGAATTATATAAAATGCATGTAGTACCTACAAACCAATACAAAAGGCTGGTGATTATTGTGTGATTTTCGTCACTGTTAAATTTTATAAGGTATTTAAAATACGACGTATTTTTTAGTAAAATATTTAATCTAGTTTTTAATGTCTTTAAATATTCATTGTAAACTGAAAATATTAATTATTTACTCATGTCTTAGTAGAATAAGTATTGATATGTATCCATAGGTCGGACTATACGGCCTAAACCAACTGGGTCACGCTCAGCCTAATAGGCCTCGTATTAATGTATAGGTACTTAATTTATTAATGTACAAAGGAACAAATATATCAGACAATAATTAAAAATAAGACTCAAAATAATTATAACGATTTTTGTTTTTTTAGTGTAACAATAATCGTTTTTACCTTTTTAATTAAAATTGTCAACATATCTGAATATTGTATATATATATATTTTTTTTTAGAATATTTTAATTTTAATGTGGTATAGGTGCACATATATTTTAGTGTTTTATTAATATTTGGCCAGTGTTTACCTCAAATGGTTTCTAACATAATATTGTGTACTTAAATATTTTTACATAATATAATAAATCATTAATCGAGTTAGACTTTTTTTTTTATTTTGTGAACGCTTTTGAAAACGTTCAATTTTTGCTAAGTCGTATTTAATACTAGGTGACATAGATATCCAATTCAATGTACTGTGATTAAGTATGTGAAATTTGTTGTTGCATATTTTTGCATATTTAGAGGTTTTTATAACTATTTGGCATATTTATACGTTTTTCTATTTTATTGCGCATATTTTTACCAAAATTTGATCAAAATGCAATAATTTATATTTTTACACAGTATAAAATACATGGGAGTTTTCATTAAAAAAATTCTTACTGTGCAATGCGACTCCTTAAGTAAATACAAATTATTTCATTAAGTATTTTGTATTGTTTAATAAACAGGATTTTAAATGTTCAGATTTAAAATGAGCGATAGACTGACTGGACTGGATTGAATGGATATTTTTTTAATTGAATATTGATAATCTATTTTCGATTTATTTTTTGAAACTGGGTACATTCATATAATAAAATATAACTTTTAATAAACTTTAACTGATATGAATAGACATTTCTTGTTATTCCAAAATTTATTTACAGTACTTTTATTTTTTAATCTACATATTTTTGGTACATATTTTTAGATTTTTAAAACATTAACTTATTCACTAAATTCGCAGTTGCTGTCATCTCGGGAATTCCCACCTCGCACCTTTTCCTACTCTACACCTTAAGCTGCCCGGCTCCGCATCACCCGCCCGCCCATTCATTTCCAGTCCATACTATCTTAGTCCGTGCTTCATAGTGACTGATTAGCGATTAGTGATTTTCATCAATCCCTTTAAGAAACCCAATCATTCATCACAATGCATATTGAGTGGTCATACACAGGCCGTATCTGTGGTGAGTATCAGAAACGATATTGGTTGCGATTAGGTTAGGTTAACCTAATCTAACCTAACGATATTGTTTTTTGTAAATGATATTCATAACAGCTTTTTTGCTCCATAATATTCTCACAAGTCATAATTTTGAACGCTAAATATTGTAGTTATTTTTCCCATAGATATAATCATGTGCGATAAAACGAGTTTGTTGGACTATGAGAAAAGTAAAAAATATTGGTCCAACATTTCCCCTACGACGAATGGCGTGCTCGGAGTATTTGAATCGATCTCAAAAATTGACATCAAGTATTCAAGACTTTCTATATCCGATAACTGTGTCCGGAGATCAACCGTTGAGGTGAAACGGTCACGAAAAGAGACCCATTGGTAAATGTCCCCGTGAAAGGTCGGTAACGGTATCTCCGGTAATCGAAAAGTCTTGGTCGTCAGTACGTCATTTGACTGTGTCACACTCGCCGTGCGGGACTGAGCTTCACCAGACATTTCAAGGGGGGGGGGGGAGGGGGTAAGTGTGTTACCTATCAGTGCACTTAGTGGAGGCTCGATGTCGACCGCGCTGCCTAACGATACCCGTGACCCACCGTGATCCGATGCCAAGGATTGGTCAGGCCCATAATCACGAAACCGATTGGCGGTGGCCTTGGCGAACGCAATTTTTTCCAATATAGTTCGACTGCGAGACTATTTGAATATTCGGAAGTGGCATCCAACTCGATCAACTGATCCACAACCGTCTCGTCCTCAATTGTGAAGGCCGACCATAATTCGTCGAGTTTGTCCACTAATATAATTAATTGTGGGGCGACTTCGGCATCCTGTAATGCACGCGTGGCGATGGTTTAGATTGCACGAATTTGCGTGGCGTAAGTGGCCACCATTCCATTGTAAGTATAACCCAATTGAGTTAATTTGGGCTCAAGTTAAGGGCCAAGTAGCGAAATTAAACCATACTTTTAAAATGGTTGACATTGAGCGGTTAACACACGAGGCATTAGATGCAGTCACAATAGATGACTGGAAGAAATGCGTTCGTCATGCGGAAGAAATTCAGGACGAGGATAACAAAAAAGAAATAATGAGGGACACCATGATAGAACCAATAATATTGACAATATTACCAGATGACAGTGACTGGAGTGATGACGAAGAAGATAATGACGAAGAAAACCACGGATAAGATATGTGTATTAAATAATATTAAATTTAAATTTTTTGTATTTGTATTTTTTTTTTTTAATTTTTTTTGTTATGTTTGGTTTGAATAAACAAATTGTTTTATAAAATATTTTACAGTAATTTAGTAAATTACGTTTAACCCTTTCGGTCCCGTCGTGTTTGTATTAATAGTCCGATAAAATGACCGACGAAAACAAGAGTTGGACGACGGAGTTCGAGATGCTTTCTCCCGATTTTGAACTCATTGGATACTCGAGATACTACAGGTACTTGCCCGGCACACGTCTACGTTATTTTTTTGTCATAACGGCGGCGTCATTGCACGGTCTATAACTAGACTTCTCAAATGCATGGTCCTCCGCTTGTTAAAAGGATGCGGCCAGTCACAAATCAAGGAAATTCATCTAGCAGTGTGGTTTGTTTTCCATGAGATATAGGAACATCAATTAAATTTTACATTATGTTATACATAATAAATGTTATACACATGTTATTAAACTAAAACATTATGGATTTCAAAAATTAATTACAAATGTATTGATATGTACATATGCAAGACTATATTACATTAATACTTGGTAGGTAGTATATTTAAATACAAGTTTTATTTTTTAGGAGATGATTTCATAGAAAAATTTAAATTACAGGTACCTACCTGAAAGCACATTGACCTTGCAGAAGATAACGTAAAATCATGATGGTATTATGAGAAAGTTTTATATATTTACTTTACTTTATTGTTGATAGATTTTTTGCTGTCGAGAAGACTTAATGTTGACCATGTACAGAATGAAAATGTTAGTGTCTCTTACAGGTTATAGAAGTGCTAACTTAATTAAAAACCATGTTAATCTATTTCTTTAATACAGTTATTTTTATATTAGGGATGATCTAAGCATTAAGAAAACGGTTGCATTGAATTATATAAAATGCATGTAGTACCTACAAACCAATACAAAAGGCTGGTGATTATTGTGTGATTTTCGTCACTGTTAAATTTTATAAGGTATTTAAAATACGACGTATTTTTTAGTAAAATATTTAATCTAGTTTGTAATGTCTTTAAATATTCATTGTAAACTGAAAATATTAATTATTTACTCATGTCTTAGTAGAATAAGTATTGATATGTATCCATAGGTTGGCCTATACGGCCTTAACCAACTGGGTCACGCTCAGCCTAATAGGTCTCGTATTAATGTATAGGTACTTAATTTATTAATGAACAAAGGAACAAATATATCCGACAATAATTAAAAATAAGACTCAAAATAATTATATCGATTTTTGTTTTTTTAGTATAGCAATAATCGTTTTTACCTTTTTAATTAAAATTGTCAACATATCTGAATATTGTATATATATATTTTTTTTTTAGAATATTTTAATTTTAATGTGGTATAGGTGCACATTTATTTTAGTGTTTTATTAATATTTGGCCATTGTTTACCTCAAATGGTTTCTAACATAATATTGTGTACTTAAATATTTTTACATAATATAATAAATCATTAATCGAGTTAGACTTTTTTTTTTATTTTGTGAACGCTTTTGAAAACGGTCAATTTTTGCTAAGTCGTATTTAATACTAGGTGACATAGATATCCATTTCAATGTACTGTGGTTAAGTATGTGAAATTTGTTGTTGCATATTTTTGCATATTTAGAGGTTTTTTAACTATTTGGCATATTTATACGTTTTTCTATTTTATTGCGCATATTTTTACCAAAATTTGATCAAAATGCAATAATTTATATTTTAACACAGTGTAAAATACATGGGAGTTTTCATTAAAAAAATTCTTACTGTGCAATGCGACTCCTTATGTAAATTTAAATTATTTCATTAAGTATTTTGTATTGTTTAATAAATAGGATTTTAAATTTTCAGATTTAAAATTAGCGACAGACTGACTGGCATGGATTGAATGGATATTTTTTAATTGAATATTGGTAATCTATTTTTGATTTATATTTTGAAACTGGGTACATTCATATAATAAAATATAACTTTTAATACAATTTTACTGATAAGAATAGACATTTCTTGTTATTCCAAAATTTATTTACAGTACTTTTATTTTTTAATCTACATATTTTTGGTACATATTTTTAGATTTTTAAAACATTAACTTATTCACTAAATTCGTAGTTGCTGTCATCTCGGGAATGCCCACCTCGCACCTTTTCCTACTCTACACCTTAAACTGCCCGGCTCCGCATCACCCGCCGCCCATTTATTTCCAGTCCATACTATCTTAAGCGTCGATTACATTGAGCGAGTTTACACGCTACTAGTTGGCTATTTTTAGAAGCGGAATAGTCGGCTAGTGAGATAGTGGCTAGTGCGATGATTACACGAAAAACGATCTACTCGCTCAGTAGCCAACTATCAGGCTAGTAAAAATCACGTGCTACATAGACGTGGTTTGCTGTTGTGAATACGTTTCAATATTATACAATTACGGTTTTTCATCGAAATTTCTGTTATTTTCTAGTTATTTTACTTATTCTACTAAATTAACTAGTGTTACAATGAAGTGGAACACGAGTAATATTATAGAATTTCTTAATGTGTACCAGCAGTACCATCTGTTATGGAATATAAAAGATAAAGACTATTGCAACACAAAATTAAAAACCGAAATTTTCCAACGTCTTTATGATGAACTAAATGGAAAACAGTTAATTGGAGAAATGGATGTGAAGCAATTGAAGACTAAAATCAAATCCATAAAAGACGTCTACAGACAAGAAGTACACAAAAGTAACTCCTTTTTGATAGCATGAGCTAAAATAATGACACCCGCACGTACTATTTCTGTCGACATTTTGTAGACACTGAAATTATAAAGCCAGCGAGTAGCGAGTAAAGTAGCCCGGCTTTCAACTTTACTCGCAGATAGTTTACAATCTGCTAGTTGGCTAGTGAACATGAATATACTGGGCGAGTTTACTAGCAGATAGTGAATTTGCCAACTAGCAGCTTGTAAACTCGCTCAATGTAATCGACGCTTTAGTCCGTGTTTCATAGCGACTGATTACTGATTAGTGATTTTCATCAATCCCTTTAAGAAACCCAATCATTCATTACAATGTATATTGAGTGGTCATACACAGGCCGTATCTGTGGTGAGTATCAGAAACAATATTGGTTGCGATTAGGTTAGGTTAACCTAATCTAACCTAACCTAACGATATTGTTTTTTGTAAATGATATTGATAACAGCTTTTTTGCTCCATAATATTCTCACAAGTCATAATTTTGAACGCTAAATTTTGTAGTTATTTTTCCCATAGATATAATCATGTGCGATAAAACGAGTTCGTTGGACTATGAGAAAAGTAAAAAATATTGGTCCAACATTTCCCCTACGACGAATGGCGTGCTCGGAGGATTTGAATCTATCTCAAAAATTGACATCAAGTATTCAAGACTTTCTATATCCGATAACTGTGTCCGGCGATCAACCATTGAGGTGAAATGGTCACGAAAAGAGACCCATTTGTAAATGTCCCCGTGAAAGGTCGGTAACGGTGACTCCGGTAATCGAAAAGGCTTGGTCGTCTGTACGTCATTTGACTGTGTCGCACTCGCCTTGCGGGACTGAGCTTCACCAGACATTACAAGGGGGGGGGGGTTAAGTGTGTTACCTATCGGTGCACTTAGTGGATGCTCGATGTCGACCGCGCTGCCTAACGATACCCGTGACCCACCGTGATCCGATGCCAAGGATTGGTCAGGCCCATAATCGCGAAACCGATTGGCGGAGGCCTTGGCGAACGCAATTTTGTCCAATATAGTTCGACTTCGAGACTATTTGAATATTCGGAAGCGGCATCCAACTCGATCAACTGATCCACAACCGTCTCGTCCTCAATTGTGAAGGCCGACCATAATTCGTCGAGTTTGTCCACTAATATAAGTAATTGTGGGGCGACTTCGGCATCCTCTAATGCACGCGTGGCGATGGTATGGCTTGCACGAATTTGCGAGGCGTAAGTCGAACGTTTTAATTCAGCTCGATTTTTTGCACGGGTAATACGTAAGGTCGCGGCATCCGTCGACATGGTTGTTGATATATTATACGTATATAGATAGGAATATGAAATTTAAAAAATTTCCGATCTAATTAACAAAAAACGCGCAAATCTCCGAGAAATAGTAAATATTCGAAATTAATAAATAAACGAAATAAATATGCATAACCAAATTACGAGTTGCCGTTACGCAGACAATAGTGTAGGCACTACGGTAATAAACGAGATACCTACGTAATAAAAAAAAAAATCGATAACCATACCTGGTATAAATACGAAATAAATAAACAAATCAATAATATTATGTAATGATACCTAATAATTCAATAAACAAATAGGACGGGCCCACAGATCCTACGTATATTGATATCACAGTTTTACGTATAATTATAAATAATAAAAAAAAGCAAGGAAGGTAAACCACGCTCTGCTACCAGAAATGGTGAACCTAATATCTATACGCAGACGGTCAGAGGTACCCGCCGTAAAAGGTCCACATTGACTGTGATATCAATGTATCGTAAACACGCCACCGCAATAATACATAAGGTTGGAGGTGACCGTGAAAGGCAATATAACATAATATATCAATATTATTAACAAAATTAATTAATGATTGACCGGTGTTAAGCCTGAGATCATATAATAATAATAATAATAATAATAATAATAATAATAATAATAATAATAATAATAATAATAAACAATTTTGTACAATAAAAAAAAACAAACCGGGGCGCCCTCGAATGTTAATGATACATGATAACAGTACAGATTACAATAATTTAAGACTATAATACATGGGCTCATAAAATAATTAGAACATATGTCACCGATCACATGATGGCCAAATGGATACTGTATGATACTGGCGGCACAACCAGGGCCCCCACAAAGGGGGGTCAGGTGGACCCATGGTACTGGGGCCCGGACTTTCGAGGGGCCCGGCGTTCACACAAATAATTACTTCAGTATATAATAGAACAATGTTTCAAATACATTTTAATGGTATTGCACATGACTTTGCTCAGAAAAAAGCAAGAAAAGCAAAATTTAGTTAATATAGAAAGTAGAAATTAGAATTTAATTTTTAAATGATAATGTGTATTAAGTATTATGATTTATAATACTACCAGAATCATACATACATACACTCAATTATTATACAGTGAAATATAAGTTATAATAAACACATTGTTTTATTTTACCTAACAAATGTTTCATACCTTTTTTTTCAAGATTTTATTTTTTAACATACATTTGTAGTTTGTACTATGTATAATTATACTACACATATTTTTGATTTACGATGGATACCTATCAATTTGTTGATATTTTATTTTTTAATTATAACTACTCCTATAATCTATGCATAATACTAATATTTAAGGTCTTGAAATAATTATTCATCTCGAAAAATTAATTTTTCTGATAGAGGGGCCCGGATTTAGTTCTGTACCCGGGCCAAAAATATGATGTGGGGTGCCTGGGCACAACAGCAGGTAAAGGACGATGGACAACACGGGCAATCGGATATAATGACCGACGAAAACAAGAGTTGGACGATGGAGTTCGAGATCCCTTCTCCCGATTTTGAACTCATTGGATACTCGAGATACTACAGGTATCTGAGTCCCGACCAACAGCGGAAAATCACGTGGAATAGTACACCACGGTAAATTTAATCAAACGATCGGGACGAGCGACTATACGCACAACGGTAAGGATTCGTCGTCCGACGGCACAACAACGCCTAACCGCGACAAATAACACGTCGGTCGGCGGCAATGACCACGGACGACGGTGAGTAAAAACAAATGGACCGACGGCAACGGGCACGACGGTACAACAACGAAAACGACCGGCGGTGGCAACAACACAACGCGATCGGCGGCAAGCACGCTCACACACAACGGTTAAAAACCAAACGACCGGTAGTAAACACGCTCATAACATGACGGTTAAAAGACACCAACGGTGTATGTGCTACGTCCTCCGCGGACACCACAGCGCTGGCCAGAAGAAAAACACGCGGTTACGGGAGATCCACTACGGATTTATAGAAGGGTCGAAATTGGTATTTCGAAGCAATACCGGAAATACCACGGATTATCATAATCAGATGAATGGTGAAGTATTCAAAGAGTGGTTTATTCAACTACTAAAAAATTTTGAAGAGCCATCAATTATAGTTATGGATAATGCACCTTACCATTCAATTCTCAGAGACAAATATTGTAAAAGTAATTGGAGAAAAGCCGACGTACAAAAATGGTTAAATGAAAAAAATATCGAGTTCCATCCATTGGAAACATTATCTGAACTTCGGCAAAAAGTTAAAAACCTATTGCCGCGCGAAAAAAAATACGAGCTGGATGACATTGCAATTGAAATGGGTCATGAGGTGATCCGTCTGCCACCATTCCATTGTAAATATAACCCAATTGAGTTAATTTGGGCTCAAGTTAAGGGCCAAGTAGCGAAATTAAACCATACTTTTAAAATGGTTGACATTGAGCGGTTAACACACGAGGCATTAGATGCAGTCACAATAGATGACTGGAAGAAATGCGTTCGTCATGCGGAAGAAATTCAGGACGAGGATAACAAAAAAGAAATAATGAGGGACACCATGATGGAAGCAATAATATTGACAATATTACCAGATGACAATGACTGGAGTGATGACGAAGAAGATAATGACGAAGAAAACCACGGATAAGATATGTGTATTAAATAATATTAAATTTAAATTTTTTGTATTTGTATTTTTTTTTTTTTAATTTTTTTTGTTATGTTTGGTTTGAATAAACAAATTGTTTTATAAAATATTTTACAGTAATTTAGTAAATTATGTTTAACCCTTTCGGTCCCGATTTCTGTCTAAAAATGCATAATGGTGTAAAAACAAGTAATTATAAATACGCGTTGAAATGGTTAATTCAAAAATACGCGGCAATTAATTTAATTACATTAAGAACCACTTAGACAAAACGGCCACTAGGTTCGCGAAGGTCATCGGCCACTTTTCATGTCACGGACTATAACTAGACTTCTCAAATGCATGATCCTCCGCTTGTTAAAAGGATGCGGCCAGTCACAAATCAAGGAAATTCATCTAGCAGTGTGGTTTGTTTTCCATGAAATATAGGAACATCAATTAAATTTTACATTGATTTTCATCAATCCCTTTTAGAAACCCAATCATTCATTACAATATACATTGAGTGGTCATACACAGGCCATATCTGCGGTGAAATTCAACCTAACCTAACCTAACGATATTGTTTTTTGTAAATGATATTGATAACAGCTTTTTTGCTCCATAATATTCTGACAAGTCATAATTTTGAACGCTAAATTTTGTAGTTATTTTTCCCATAGATATAATAATGTGCGATAAAACGAGTTCGTTGGACTATGAGAAAAGTAAAAAATATTGGTCCAACATTTCCCCTACGACGAATGGCGTGCTCGGAGGATTTGAATCGATCTCAAAAATTGACATCAAGTATTCAAGACTTTCTATATCCGATAACTGTGTCCGGCGATCAACCATTGAGGTGAAACGGTCACGAAAAGAGACCCATTTGTAAATATCCCCGTGAAAGGTCGGTAACGGTATCTCCGGTAATCGAGAAGGCTTGGTCGTCTGTACGTCATTTGACTGTGTCGCACTCGCCGTGCGGGACTGAGCTTCACCAGACATTACAAGTGGGGGTGGGGGGGGGGGGGGGGGGGGGGGGGTTAAGTGTGTTACCTATCGGTGCACTTAGTGGATGCTCGATGTCGACCGCTTACTGTGTTACGTAATTGTAATGAGCCACCCAAACCGTAATGTTCATTTATGGAGTCAAAACGCTCCGAGAGTAGATATCACCAGACCCAACATAAAGATAAGAGAAGGCCTTGATTTCTGGGTAGTTATAAATAATAGTGGAAGAGGGGGCTAAGTGGGATGGGGTTAGTCTTCCCGATTTTGATAAGAGCGAACATAACCTAAAAAAAAAAATGTAATTCCAACCATCTCGTACCAACCTTCGAACAAGAACAAAAATCCAAAGTCCGTATCGAAATGTAAATGAGGCCAAACTGAGTTTTCCATAAACTTCTATAGAGAAATTTATTTTCTATATCCTAAAACCCTGTTTAGTTAGATTTTAATCGGAGTAGTTAGCATATTTTATATACTATTTATAACTCTATAGTTCACTATAGTTGACTATAGTTGATTTTCATCAATCCCTTTAAGAAACCCAATCATTCATCACAATGTATATTTAGTGGTCATACACAGGCCGTATCTGTGGTGAGTATCAGAAACGATATTGGTTGCGATTAGGTTAGGTTAACCTAACCTAACCTAACCTAACGATATTGTTTTTTGTAAATGATATTGATAACAGCTTTTTTGCTCCATAATATTCTCACAAGTCATAATTTTTAACGCTAAATTTTGTAGTTATTTTTCCCATAGATATAATCATGTGCGGGAGACAACAAGACGTTGCCCACGCAAGGCAGGTACTCGTGGGCCGGCAGAGATGACTACTCACACCGACGATGGAGCTGAATCGGCGATGGAGACGGATGGCGAAGGGTGGAAGGAAGTCGTTGGTAGGAAAACAACCTCAGCACCTCCCAATGGTAGAACGGTGGGCCAACACATACCTCCGAAGACAGGGGCCAAGCACAGGGCTAAGCCCCCTGCTGTCTTAGTCAAGTTGGCGGCTGGCTCGTCATACGCAGACACCGTTCGCGCAATCAGGCAGAACAGCGAGATACATTTGGTGGAGCTGGGAGCTCAGGTAACCGGCATGCGTAAAACCAGAGATGGACATCTGCTAGTCGAGCTAGAAAATGGTGCTGGATCTGCAGTAGCAGCACAGAAGTTGTCGTCGGCCATTGCTACCAGGCTGGGTGACGCTGTCGGAGGAGTATCGCAGCTTAGCCAGTATGCTGTAGTCGAGATTGTGGACCTCGATGCAGTGGCAACCAAGGATGAGGTCCTGTCAGCATTGCGGGTGGCAATACCAGGATCTGATGACGACCAAACTGCCATCTGTGAACGGCAGGCTATGCAGATAACTGGTCTCTGGTCCACTAGGTCCTGCCAGCAAATTGCTACTGCCAGAATGACTAGAGCCGCCGCCTCTAGTATAAGCCGAGTACCAATTGGATGGACAATGTGCCGCGTTCGCCCTAGGCGGCCTGAACCAGAAAAGTGCTTCCGATGCCACGGATTTGGACACCAAAGTGGTAATTGCTCCGGGCCCGACCTATCGTCCAATTGCAAACGCTGTGCAGAACCAGGGCACGAGCTAAAACAATGCCTGGCAGACAAAGACTTATGCGTAGCATGTGAGAGAGCTGGCTTTGAGCGTTACGAGCATAAGCCAGGCTCAGGTATGTGCAAAGCCAGGAAGGAGGCAATCAAGAAGCCAACCGGGCGCAATCCACAAACCCAGTCTCGGCAGGTAGGCAGTGGAGATAGAGTAAGCACGCTGCAATGATTCGCTGCCTACAGATCAATCTTCAACGGAGTTCCATACCACAGAGCTTGCTCCAACAGACTTCCGCTGCCACAGGCGCTCAAATTCTCATAGTATCTGAACAGAACTGGAACCCGACTCATGACGACCGATGGGTAGCCAGCACCGACGGAACTTGTGCAGTTGCTCTCACGGCCACCGCTGACTTTGTACCTGACTCGATCGGAGTGGGTCGCAGCTTCGCCTGGATTCAGTCACGGGGCATAAGGATATACAGCTGCTACATCTCCCGGAACGACACGGATGCCAACTTCGCCAACTTCCTGGGTGACGTCGAGCAGTCTGTTCGCTCGGTAGACTTGCACTGCTCGGTTATCATCGGAGGCGATTTTAATGCCTGGTCGCAGGAGTGGGGCTCAGCGCGGAATGATGCTAGAGGCGACCAATTAGCTGACCTAGCTGCTAGTTTGGACCTGTTGGTCGGCAACGTTGGCACCAAGCCTACGTACCGCAGAATAAACGCTGAGTCGGTGATCGACGTCACGTTCCACCGCTGCCGACCTTGCCTCGCCCTCACCCATTGGAGAGTCATGGACGAAGTCGAATCGGCGAGTGACCACAGATACATCCAGTTCCGGTTAGAATGGCTCCGACGGACTCCTTACCAGGACGATCCCCCGGAACGCCTCAGGGGATGGGCCTACAGACAGCTCAATTTAGACGCACTAACTTCTCACCTGGCAATAGCACCTATGTCCGCTACTGATGAAAACACGCCCACTGATCAGGCTGCTGACCAGTACATTTCATACTTGACATCTGCTTGCGACGCATGCATGCCGCCCAGGGCACCACCGCCTCGCGGTAGAAGGCAAGCCCACTGGTGGAACCAAGAAATTGCCACGCTACGCGACGAATACGGTAGCCTGCGTAGGAGCTACCACAGGGCAGCTAGAAGGCGAGAGTCACACGAACAGCTGGATGTTCATCGAATTGCATATAAGGCCAAGAGAAAGTTATTACGGCAGGCAATAAGATCCTCCCAGGCTAAATGCTGGTCCGACCTATGCAGATCCGTTGACTCCGACCCGTGGGGTCTTCCCTACAAAGTCGTCACCAAACCCATCGGTCGTCGACGTCCAGGAATTGAAGCCCGCGGCATGGAGTTGGAGATCGCCGATCACCTCTTCCCGAACCCCCCAGCGACGGACTGGGCACTCGAGCCCTACCCACCAGAAACCGCAGAAGACGAAACCGTTGAAGACTTCACCCTGGCCGAACTGGCCTAAGCCTGCAAATGACTTCCCCCCGGTAAGGCAACCGGCCCCGATGGTATCCCCAACGAGGTTCTAGCCAAGGTGTTCATCCGGAAGCCTAACGTCCTACTCAGCGTCTACAACAACTGCTTGGCCAACACCACCTTCCCTTCCCGATGGAAGGAATCCAGACTAGTACTATTGCACAAAGGCCCCGGCAAGCCAATAACCGAACCGTCCAGCTATAGGCCGCTGTGTATGCTTGATTCCTCGGGGAAACTATTAGAGCGGATAATTCTGGCAAGACTCGACACGCACCTCGATAGCACCGGTCATAGATCACCAAATCAATACGGGTTTCACCAAGGCAGCTCGACCTCTGACGCAATGGAACGACTGCTGAACGCCGCACACGGCGCAGCGTTAGGCGCGGCACAGCACAGGGATATCTGCGTGGCTGTGTCTCTAGATGTGAAGAATGCATTCAACACGGCCCCCTGGAAGACGGTGGATAATGCCCTCCGGGTTAAGAATGTACCCTCGTACCTCGTGAAAATGATAAGATCCTACCTACAGGATCGATCCATATTGGTTGGCGAAACACTCCACCGTCGAAGTACGACGTGCGGCGTGCCCCAGGGCTCGGTTCTCGGACCGGCCTTGTGGAATGTCTTTTACGACGATTTATTGGACATGGAAACCCCTTCGGGTGTCCAACTCGTGGCATTTGCTGATGATGTGTGCGTCATAGGCATCGCCCGCACAGGTGAAGCAGCTGCTACCCTGCTCAATCCTGTGCTAGATAAGGTATCGGCTTGGATGGAACAAAACGGACTGAAGTTAGCCCCCACCAAAACTGAGGCTGTAGTTCTGACAAGGAAAAACAAATATGACAACCCGGAGCTTCTGGTTGAAGGACACGTAATTCCTATCAAGCAATCAATGCGATACCTCGGTGTTGAGATCGACACTCGGCTCTCTTTCACCAAACACATACAACAGGCTTCCCGCAAGGCTACCGACTCAGCGACAGCCATAGGCAGACTGATGCCCAACATTGGCGGACCATCGCAAAGCAAAAGAGCGCTTCTTGGCACTGTGGTAAACAGTAAGATGCTGTACGCCTCGCCGACCTGGGCCGTCCGCGGGACAAAAACGGCTAAGAATCGCGCGGAACTGGCAAGAGCGCAGAGGACCGTCGCACTCCGCATAATACGTGCCTATAGGACAGTCTCAGCCGACGCTTCGTCAGTATTGGCCTCAATGCTATCTGCAGACCTGCTAGCAACAGAAAGGGCTAGAGTTTGGGTTCGACTGGACGACCAGACTGACGTCGCTCCGAGCACCGTTAAAAACCAAGAGAGAGAACAAACAGCATCGCAGCTTGGCAAGCTCGGTGGGACCGGTCTGGTAAAGGCAGATGGACATACCGGCTCCTCCCTGATGTTGGGCGCTGGTTAACAAAGCCACCGCTAACCCTGACTTTCCGACTGACGCAGGTGCTCTCGGGGCACGGTTGCTTCCGGAGCTACCAGAAGAGGTTTAATCGGGCGGACGACAGCTATTGCGTATACTGCGTCGACCCCGACGACACTGTTGATCACACGGTTTTTACCTGCCCGAGATGGCTTGACGACCGCGTTCGAATGACTGAGATTATGAGGCGACCTCCGAACGCGGGCGACGTTGAGGAAATCCTGTGTGGTCCCCTGTCACATGACTTGCCAGAAGACGCTCAAGCCCGAAGGAGAATTATTAAACAGTTCAAATCTAATCGCGTGGAGTTCATCCACATGGTCGAGACGATTCTGTCGACCAAGGAAAAGGATGAACGCGAGGAACAGGCCCTGCGAAGGGCACAAGGGAACGTGCGACCACCCTGATGGAGAACGGAACATCCAGAGTGGTGGACTCCGGTCGGCCCGAGAAGGTAAGGAAGAAGTCCTTCGTTAATGCTAAATAATTGTTAATGCAACGGGGTAAGTTGGCGAGCTGTCCCGTCTGCCTCGCATGTATGTGCTAAATTTGATACCGTCAATAAACGATGGCGGCGCCGCGGAAGCAATGTGAAAGCAGATCCCGCGGCGTCGTCGGTTAAAACAGGAAAAAAAAAAAAAAAGATATAATCATGTGCGATAAAACGAGTTCGTTGGACTATGAGAAAAGTAAAAAATATTGGTCCAACATTTCCCCTACGACGAATGGCGTGCTCGGAGGATTTGAATCGATCTCAAAAATTGACATCAAGTATACAAGACTTTCTATATCCGATAACTGTGTCCGGCGATCAACCATTGAGTTGAAACGGTCACGAATAGAGACCCATTTGTAAATGTCCCCGTGAAAGGTCGGTAACGGTATCTCCGGTAATCGAGAAGGCTTGGTCGCCTGTACGTCATTTGACTGTGTCGCACTCGCCGTGCGGGACTGAGCTTCACCAGACATTACAAGTGGGGGGGGGGTTAAGTGTGTTACCTATCGGTGCACTTAGTGGATGCTCGATGTCGACCGCGCTGCCTAACGATACCCGTGACCCACCGTGATCCGATGCCAAGGTTTGGTCAGGCCCATAATAGCGAAATCGATTGGCGGTGGCCTTGGCGAACGCAATTTTTTCCAATATAGTTCGACTGCGAGACTATTTGAATATTCGAAAGTGGCATCCAACTCGATCAACTGATCCAAAACCGTCTCGTCCTCAATTGTGAAGGCCGACCATAATTCGTCGAGTTTGTCCACTAATATAAGTAATTGTGGGGTGACTTCGGCATCCTCTAATGCACGCGTGGCGATGGTATAGATTGCACGAATTTGCGTGGCGTAAGTGGCCACCATTCCATTGTAAGTATAACCCAATTGAGTTAATTTGGGCTCAAGTTAAGGGCCAAGTAGCGAAATTAAACCATACTTTTAAAATGGTTGACATTGAGCGGTTAACACACGAGGCATTAGATGCAGTCACAATAGATGACTGGAAGAAATGCGTTCGTCATGCGGAAGAAATTCAGGACGAGGATAACAAAAAAGAAATAATGAGGGACACTATGATGGAACCAATAATATTGACAATATTACCAGATGACAGTGACTGGAGTGATGACGAAGAAGATAATGACGAAGAAAACCACGGATAAGATATGTGTATTAAATAATATTAAATTTAAATTTTTTGTATTTGTATTTTTTTTTTTTTAATTTTTTTTGTTATGTTTGGTTTGAATAAACAAATTGTTTTATAAAATATTTTACAGTAATTTAGTAAATTATGTTTAACCCTTTCAGTCCCGATTTCTGTCAAAAAATGCATAATGGTGTAAAAACACGTAATTATAAATAGAAGGCCTTTACCGACGCTGTTGAACACGTCATTATTCGGACGGTCCGGAATATTTCCCACCGCTGAGTCTTTGGTCCATTTGTTTTTCGTTCGTCACCGCAACCCCGTGAACAAGACTCGACGAGTGTCGTACGATAGACAACACGGGCAATTCGCCATACAGCAGCGCAATCGACCGCTGTCAAACGCCCTGAGTCCCGACCAACAGCGGAAAATCACGTTGAATAGCACACCACGGTAAATTTAATCAAACGTTCGGGACGAGCGACTATACGCACAACGGCAAGGATTCGTCGTCCGACGGCACAACAACGCCTAACCGCAACAAATAACACGTCGGTCGGCGGCAATTACCACGCACGACGGCGAATAAAAACAATTGGACCGACGGCAACGGGCACGACGGTACAACAACGAAAACGACCGGCGGTAACGACAAAACGCGATCGGCGGCAACAACACAACGCGATCGGCGGCAAGCACGCTCACCCAGGACTACCCGATTCCACCATTGACATTTGTACAGATTCGCTCATACACACAATTTAGAATTTCCATGGGTGGCTTACTTTTCAGCAACTTATATACCAGCAGGAACAGAATTAACTATGAATTATGGTTATAAAGTAGGAAGCAGCGTCAGGTTTCCCTACAAGCAGAACAAGCAGGTGATTGGGGCGGCAAATTTGCTATTCATAAAAACAACAACAGCGCCTAACCGCGACAAATAACACGTCGGTCGGCGGCAATTACCACGCATGACGACGAGTAAAAACAATTGGACCGACGGCAATGACACAACGCGATCGGCGGCAAGCACGCTCACCCAGGACTACCCGATTCCACCATTGACATTTGTACAGATTCGCTCATACACTGCACAATTTAGAATTTCCATGGGTGGCTTACTTTTCAGCAACTAATATACCAGCAGAAACAGAATTAACTATGAATTATGGTTATAAAGTAGGAACTAGGAAATGTGAAAGGTCAACAAATAAAATGTTACTGTGGTTCAAAAAATTGTAAAGGTAGTCTCTTATGATCGTATTTATATCCATATCGTACAAATTACCAGACCATAACATTATATTCAATTCTTAACCGCAATATGCCTACGAAATATTATTCTCACGTCTAATCACCCGGCCCGATCGTAATAGCAAAACATAACCGACGCGACGGAGAAAAGGTTTCGTATACATAGCGTCATCGTAATCCGCAGTGATGTCATAATGATTGCTTGAACACCAGAGGAAATTACTGATAACTCTGAAACGGCTCCTTTTAGCTTAACAAATTGTCTACGAGATGTCAAGTAGGATGCGAACCAGGAGATGAGTGGCTGGCCGATACCGAGCGAGTCAAGTGTGGCAATGAGAAGTCCATGGTCTACTGAGTCAAACGCTTTCTTGAAGTCAGTAAAGATTGTGTCAACTTGACTATTTGCTTCAAAACTGTTTAGTATGTAGGTGGTGAAAGAAATGCTGCTGGTGATGGTTGACTTTCCAGGACGAAAACCATGTTGAGAGTCAATAACTATGTGATTGAGGTTTCTTTTAATACAGGAATAAACAATAGATTCAAGGAGTTTGGCCAGGTGTGGCAAGATAGAAATGGGTCTATAGTTGGAAACGTCAGAGCGGTCACCAGCCTTGAAGATGGGGGTGATAGAACAGGTTTTCCATATGTCGGGGACAATGCCTTCGTCTAGGGAGCGCCTGAACAGGATGAAGACTGGGGCGGCAATAGCATCCCGACAATTATATAGTAGACGAGCAGAGATGCCGTCTGGCCCGTTAGAATTATTATTTTTAAGTGAAGCAAGTGCAGAATGGACGTCATCAAGACTGAAGTGGCAGTTTGACGGTAGATCATATGGGTGTAGATTATCTAAATGGGTACTAGATGGTGAGGGGAGGTTTGAAAACAGATAGGAAATATTTAGAGAATAGATTTGCTGAATCAACAGGGGAAGAGGCTGATTCGTCACGGAGATGAACAGTAGGAGGGATAGGAGGGTTGGATTTTAAATCTTTAGCGAATTTCCAGAAGTGAGAAGGATTGGTTGAGATGGCATTTTCGGTTTTTTTGATGTAAAGTGAATAATCAGATTTGGACTGACGTTTACATTTGGCGCGCAGTTGGGAGAAAACCGTATAGTCAACAGCATATAATATTGACAATATTACCAGATGACAGTGACTGGAGTGATGACGAAGAAGATAATGACGAAGAAAACCACGGATAAGATATGTGTATTAAATAATATTAAATTTAAATTTTTTGTATTTGTATTTTTTTTTTTTTAATTTTTTTTGTTATGTTTGGTTTGAATAAACAAATTGTTTTATGAAATATTTTACAGTAATTTAGTAAATTATGTTTAACCCTTTCAGTCCCGTCGTGTTTGTATTAATAGTCCGATAAAATGACCGACGAAAACAAGAGTTGGACGACGGAGTTCGAGATCCCTTCTCCCGATTTTGAACTCATTGGATACTAGAGATACTACAGGTACTTGCCTGGCACACGTCTACATTATTTTTTTGTCATAACGGCGGCGTCATTGCTTCAACTGCCAACGATTCGGACATTCGAGTCTACACTGTGGATTTGTGCCAAGATGCGTCAAATGCGCCGGTTCGCATGAAGCAAAACACTGCTCCAAAACTAAAGAGGAAGACCCAAAATGCATCAACTGCGACGGAAACCACACGGCGAATTACAAAAAATGCCCTACCACTTTGGCAGCAATAGATTCCAAACGTAATACTAGCCAGCAATCTCATGTCATAAAAACACAAACATACGCATCCGAAACTTCAAAACCACCCAGTCAGCAAACAACATACCCACAACAGCAAAATCCTACTAAAAACGAACGTCAACATTAACCATCATACGCAAACGCAGTATCAAACAATCCTACACCACCGCCGAATTTTTCATCTCAACACAAACAACGACTCATCGCTCTACTAACAGAACCCTTTTACAAATTTCAACTTCAACAGATATAAAAGAAACAATCAAGTCAGCCCTATCGGCTATGCTTTATATAATTCAAAATGTCTAACATGAGGATCTTATTCTGGAACTGCAGAGGCGCAAAAAACAAACGCCTAGAACTGCAAAATCTAGCCTCCGACGAAAACATAGACATTATACTGCTAAACGAAACTCATCTGAACAACTCCCAAACATTCAAACTACCAAATTTTCACACGTACACTACAAAACGCCCAGCAAAACCCGGAAAACCATCTTACGGAGGCACAGCAATTCTAATAAACAACCAAATAATTCATCAACAAGTGAAAATCAACACAACATCAATAGAAAATACAACCATACACATCCAAACGAACAAAAAAGAACTCAGACTCTCAGCGGTATACAAAAAACCAAATATACAAATTCTCGCAACGGACGTCGACGTATTTAGTATGGGAAGGCCTTTACCGACGCTGTTGAACACGTCATTATTCGGACGGTCCGGAATATTACCCACCGCTGAGTCTTTGGTCCATTTGTTTTTCGTTCGTCACCGCAACCCCGTGAACAGGACTCGACGAGTGTCGTACTCCGATATCAAATGGATTTTCCTGTTGTTCATTGTCGTGTTTGTATTTCAATTAATAGTCGGATATAATGACCGACGAAAACAAGAGTTGGACGATGTAGTTCGAGATCCCTTCTCCCGATTTTGAACTCATTGGATACTTGTTACGGAGTAAAACGAATTAAAAGGGTTTTTTTCAAAACCAACAAATCCAACAAAATGACAGATAAAAAACTGAACAAGTGACAGATGAAAACAGCACCGAGTAAATGCAAACTGCAATGCAACGGTGTGGTGTTCATCTGTTACAACCAAACGACGGACCAATCAGCAACTGACTAAGTTATCAGAAAGGGTATATATACCGGACGATTTCGATAACTTAGTCACTTCAGACAGCCATCCAGTCCAGACGTCAACCGCCACATCAGCAACCGCATCTCCGTTCTGCTTGACTGCCTGATATCTTTCGACAGGGCAACAGCGCCCAGCCACCGCCGTGAGCTCATCACAGCACCCAGCAGGGCATCAGCGCCCACGTACGCCGGTTAGTGAATATTCGCCGTGTAAACTGCCAAATCCTAGCCGATCGAGTACACCAACGTCCCGTCGCACGAGCAGTAACTCCACTCGGGCACCAGCGCCCCAGTGTTACCACGCAACAGTGCAGTTCACCGCGCAACAGTGCCGTTCACCGCGAAACAGTGACGTTCTCAGTTTCAGTAGTTTCTCAGTTTCAGCGCTCCTACGCCACGAAGACCAATACTGTTCATCGTTCTTCAGTATCTGCATACACCTAAGTAAGTAGAATAAACCAAACTTTCCCCCCATCTTGACCCCGAGGCAAGTGTACCCGAGTGGTCACGCGGCCGGGTCTCGCTACGAGCGAAGGAAAGCCCAACAATTTCCACAAACACTCACCATGACCAAAAGAAAAAAGAAATCGTCAACCCCATCTTCAAAAAGACGCGCTCAACGATCTCAAGCCAAGTCACCGACTCCCTCATCTGAAACCATCAACTCCGAAGAAAGTTTTCCCAGTAGCTCATCATCAACATCACGTTTTCCGACACCCGAACTACCTCAAATGGAAGCAAACAATACCACTGACAACGAAATTAAAAAAACCCGCATACCACCCATCTTCGTCCAAACATGCGCAGAATACCCATGGCGGAAGATAGCAAAGACCTTGTACACAATACAAGGCCTTGACCAAGTAACCGCAAAAACTACATCAGTCCCTCTACAAATACAACTAAACTGCCCAGAAGAATCCTCATTCAGACTTGTCCAACATTTCCTGACCGCCAACAAAATCAACTTCCACACTTTCGCACTACCCGAAGAACAATCTCTCAAAATTGTAATCAAAGGTGTCCCACTTGACGTTACCGAAGAAGAAATCATTGAAGAACTCCTAGAGATAGGCTTCAAATCAAACTTTGTCCGAGCTTTTGCCAAAAATGGTAAAAGACTTCCAATTCATATGGTCTCTCTAAAAAGAACAGAAAATGTGAAAGAAATATTTAAAATCACTGAAATTTTCTACGTACGAGTCAAAATTGAGGCATACAAATCAACGGGTCCCGCCCAGTGCTTTTCATGCCAGAGATTTGGCCACTCATCGCTTCAGTGTGGAAACCCACCAAGATGCGTAAAATGTGGAGAAAACCATCCAAACAAAGAATGCAAGAAACCGAAAGAAGTTACTCCAACCTGCTGCGATTGTAAAGGGACCCACACTGCAAACTACAGGGGCTGCCCCTACTACACAGATTTCTGCAAAGAAAAAATAGATCACTCCAGAGAAGAAAGAAACAAACTTCTACAAAAATCCGTGAAAACAACGTTACCAACGCCTCAGCCACTTTCCACAACACTCAAAACCACCACAGCAACAAAAACTATGTCATACGCAAATGCGACCAAACATCAAACAGGAAAACCGGAACCTACAATAAACGCATTAGAGCTCCTACAAATATTCAAAGACCTCCTTACAACAGCACAAGGATGTGAAGATGTCGCTTCCAAAGACGCGGTCATCACAACAGTCCTGAAAATCATAAACGCCATCCCAACATCCCATGATGAATGATCTCAGAATCCTATCATGGAACTGCAACGGTATCGGAAACCGAATACCAGAACTAACAGCATTCATAAAAATTCACAATGTAAACATTATCCTGCTTGGAGAAACTCGCCTCGATCCAAAAACACCGCTTAAAATCCAAAATTTTCACACTTATCGCACAGACCGCCAACCACAGCCTAGATCCCCACCGAACGGGGGAAACGCAGTACTCATCCGTCGTGGTATTATACATCAACATGTAAATATCCACACAGAGCTCGACTCGACCTCGGTTAACATAAAACTCGAAAACAACATCGCCCAGATATCTGCGGTATACAAAAGTCCGGGAGCAGCACTCAAATCAACTGATCTGGACGCGCTGACCAACCACGACGGCCCCCTCATAATTGGCGGTGACCTTAACGCAAAGCACACAGACTGGCATAGCCTCCACTGCAACAAATCAGGCAAAACTCTTGCACAACACGCTGAGCGGACAAACAGTTACTCGGTCACTGCCTCTGACTCGCCAACTCACTATCCCTACATCGCGGCACACCGACCAGACATCCTCGATATTTTCTTACTAAATTTGCCAAACATGCACTACCTCCTCACCAATCACTGTGACCTAACGTCTGACCACAACCCTCAGTTACTAAACATATCATCCTGACCTTCAATGTGTGGACCACCATCAACAAGGAAACGTATAAACTGGAAAAAGTTCGAAACCGAACTAACTCCCCAAATAAAGAATGCTCGTATCACCACCATCGACGAAATCAACAAAAACATCGACCAACTCACCAAAGCCATCCAATCAACGTGTAAAAACTGCTCCTTCAAATCGAGATCACTAGACCCCCCGAAACCACTACCGGATGACATACTGCTTGAGATCGACATCAAACGTCTACTAAGGAGAAATTGGCAACGTACACATGACCCTCGGGCAAAAACGTTGTACAATGCACAGTCTTCTCATGTCAAAGATATCCTCATTCGCCATAGACAATCTGAATGGAACTCTATCACTGCCACTCTCAATTTCAAAAACAAATCTATATACAAACTGAACCGACGACTCCTCCATAAACAACCTGCAAGTCAACCCCTCAAAGCACCCGACGGGACAAGAATCTATGACACCAACTTAAAAGCCGAACTCTTTGCAGACACCATGTCAGCCCAGTTTCAAAACAATCCGGGCCTGCCATCACCAGAAGTCACCAACTCAATCCAAAGACTACACACCCTTGTAAATCCTCCATCAAAAGATTACGTTTCGCCGAGAGAAGTATCTGATATTATAAAAGGACTCCCTCCAGCGAAAGCACCAGGCGAGGACGGAATGACCAACAAGGCATTGAAACACCTTCCCAAAATTGCGATTACCCTACTAGCTAACATCTACACGTCATGCCTCAGACTCTCACACTAACCTAACCGACGAAAACAAGAGTTGGACGACGGAGTTCGAGATCCCTTCTCCCGATTTTGAACTCATTGGATACTAGAGATACTACAGGTATCTGGCACACGTCTACATTATTTTTTTGTCATAACGGCGGCGTCATTGCTTCAACTGCCAACGATTCGGACATTCAAGTCTACACTGTGGATTTGCGCCAAGATGCGTCAAATGCGCCGGTTCGCATGAAGCAAAACACTGCTCCAAAACTAAAGAGGAAGACCCAAAATGCATCAACTGCGACGGAAACCACACGGCGAATTACAAAAAATGCCCTACCACTTTGGCAGCAATAGATTCCAAACGTAAAACTAGACAGCAATCTCATGTCATAAAAACACAAACATACGCATCCGAAACTTCAAAACCACCCAGTCAGCAAACAACACACCCACAACAGCAAAATCCTACTAAAAACGAACGTCAACATCAACCATGATACGCAAACGCAGTATCAAACAATCCTACACCACCGCCGAATTATTCATCTCAACACAAACAACGACTCATCACTCTACTAACAGAAACCCTATTAGAAATTTCAACTTTAACAGATATAAAAGAAACAATCAAGTCAGCCCTATCGGCTATGCTTTATATTATTCAAAATGTCTAACATTAGAATCTTATTCTGGAACTGCAGAGGCGCAAAAAACAAACGCCTAGAACTGCAAAATCTAGCCTCCGACGAAAACATAGACATTATACTGCTAAACGAAACTCATCTGAACAACTCCCAAACATTCAAACTAACAAATTTTCACACTTACACTACAAACCGCCCAGCAAAACCCGGAAAACCATCTTACGGAGGCACAGCAATTCTAATAAACAACCAAATAATTCATCAACAAGTAAAAATCAACACAACATCAATAGAAAATACAACCATACACATCCAAACGAACAAAAAAGAACTCAGACTCTCAGCGGTATACAAAAAACCAAATATACAAATTCTCGCAACGGACGTCGACGTATTTAGTATGGGAAGGCCTTTACCGACGCTGTTGAACACGTCATTATTCGGACGGTCCGGAATATTACCCACCGCTGAGTCTTTGGTCCATTTGTTTTTCGTTCGTCACAGCAACCCCGTGAACAGGACTCGACGAGTGTCGTACTCCGATATCAAATGGATTTTTCTGTTGTTCATTGTCGTGTTTGTATTTCAATTCATAGTCGGATATAATGACCAACGAAAACAAGAGTTGGACGACGGTGTTCGAGATCCCTTCTCCCGATTTTGAACTCATTGGATACTCGAGATACTACAGGTAATTTAGTCCCGACCAACAGCGGAAAATCACGTGGAATAGCACACCACGGTAAATTTAATCAAACGTTCGGGACGAGCTACTATACGCACAACGGCAAGGATTCGTCGTCCGACGGCACAACAACGCCTAACCGCGACAAATAACACGTCGGTCGGCGGCAATTACCACGCACGACGGCGAGTAAAAACAATTGGACCGACGACAACGGGCACGACGGTACAACAACGAAAACGACCTGCGGCAACGACACAACGCGATCGGCGGCAAGCACGCTCACCCAGGACTTCCCGATTCCACCATTGACATTTGAACATATTCGGTCATACACACAATTTAGAATTTCCATGGGTGGCTTACTTTTCAGCAACTAATATACCAGCAGGAACAGAATTAACTATGAATTATGGTTATAAAGTAGGAAGTGTGAAAGGTAAACAAATAAAATGTTAGAGTGGTTCAAAAAATTGTAAAGGTAGGCTCTTATGATCGTATTGATATCCATATCGTACAAATTACCAGACCATAACAGTATATTCAATTCTTAACCGCAATATGCCTTCGAAATATTATTATCACGTCTAATCACCCGGCCCGATCGTATTACCAAATCATAACCGACGCGACGGAGAAAAGGTCTCGTATACATAGCGTCATCGTAATCCGCAGTGATGTCATAATGATTGCTTGTAAATCAAAGGGCGGTAAAGCTTTTCGTTCGGCGCTATATAGTGACCGTGCGTGACGAAGAGATATTCTCTCGACTGCAGGCGAGCACGTGAACATTTTGAAAATCCGTTCACGTGCGGTAATCACCCGGTATCGGGAGGAGGTGCGATGAGGGGTAAAGGGATGTCAACAACAGAGAACTACTGCCGCACTGGCGATTGTTTAATGAAAATTGTAATAAATTGTAAAACCTGTACGAT
Organism: Therioaphis trifolii; assembly: GCA_027580255.1. Taxonomy (NCBI): domain Eukaryota; kingdom Metazoa; phylum Arthropoda; class Insecta; order Hemiptera; family Aphididae; genus Therioaphis; species Therioaphis trifolii. Next base: position 26,753,009 of record CM050405.1, on the reverse strand, counting down.
CTAGTCGGGGACTCGAAACGGATGTCCCCCCCCCCGCTCGCAGTGCACGCCGAATACAAACGAGCCTATTGCTATCGCGGCGTCGCGCGTCTGCAGAGGTCGGTCGGAACACCTGTGGGATCGGGGCTTCGGTGGCGTGCGGTAATACCCGACAGTACGACCCGACTGCGCGGCGACCGTCGTCTGCAGCCGGAGTGCTTTACGCGTACACGATTTTTTATTACCGGGTATACGGTATGCAGCCACCTGAGATGGTACATCGGTATTTGTAATTAACCTATGTTTTTTGTTTTGTTTTTTCAGTGAAGAGATTATCTGGAAATACGCTAAGCGTATGTTAGACATGAATAGAAGAACGCTAGACTTACTGTGTTACGTAATTGTAATGAGCCACCCAAACCGTAATGTTCATTTATGGAGTCAAAACGCTCCGAGGGTAGATATCACCAGACCCAACATAAAGATAAGAGAAGGCCTTGAATTCTGGGTAGTTATAAATAATAGAGGAACAGGGGGCTAAGTGGGATGGGGTTAGTCTTCCCGATTTTGATAAGAGCGAACACAATCTAAAAAAAAAAAATGTAATTCCAACCATCTCGTACCAACCTTCGAACAAGAACGATAATCCAAAGTCCGTATCGAAATGTAAATGAGGCCAAACTGACTTTTCAATAAACTTCAATAGAGAAATTTATTTTCTATATCCTAAAACCCTGTTTAGTTAGATTTTAATCGGAGTAGTTAGCATATTTTATATACTGTTTATAACTCTATAGTTCACTGATCACTCACTACACGAGTTCACGACACGTTTACTTAATTGTTAACGGTTACTTTTTGTAGTTTATACTTCCAGATGTTCGATTTTATATTATTCTTACGATATTATGCTTATTTATTATGTTTATATTCTTTAAAATTAATTAATTTATTTTCTTGTTAAAGATTGTCATGTTATTAAACTAAAATAACGTTAAATTGGTTTTAAAGATACAAATTCAATTTTTTGAGTCACTTACTTGAACAGTAAAAATTTTATAATTTTTCTTTTGTTACCTTTTTATAATCAGAATAAAATGAGATAAAATGTAGCTATCCAAAGGGACAAAAACCCATTAAATAGAAAATGTTGTCTAGCCTAAAAATTTGTAGTAAAATTGAGAATCAGTTATGATACTTGGTATTTATTTCGTTAAATAAATGAGCGTGTGTATATGATACTCAAGAAAAGATTGGCAAGTTTATATGAAAAGCATATTTGATTCTCAGAGTAAAAATAACTGAGTGTCTATTATGATACACAAAGCGAGATTAGTAAGTTCAATAAAAATGATAAGGCAGTTAACTTGTTAAACATATTAGTCTGTGTAAAATTTTTCAATTCAATTAAATATTTTCAAGTTTTAATAAACAGTTAAGTATTTTTTTACTGTTATTTAGAGGTGTTCCTTAAAGGAATTTTTACTCTAAAACATTACAAGTTTATACATATGTATATATTATTCTAAATCTCGGGAGCCAATTCAATATTCGATGCGGTTCTTAATCTAATTTTTTTTTTCTTTACAACCTGAGGGTTGGCTTAATCTAATAATAGTAGCCAATTCAATGGTCGCCTTTCAATTCTTGTGTATTTGTTTACATAATATTGATCTCCTGCAGTGGGAATAAGTACCTACATGACATGTTTTAATTTTTTCGTTCATAGAAATGCAATTCAAGCCCCCACTAATATTCTGTTTCCTATATCAACTTTGCCAAAGTTTAAAACGTAATACATAAAACAAATTATATATAAGAATTAATTTGTACATTTGTTTTCCTGGGTATCTGTGTTGGTATTTGATTTTTTTTTTTTTTTTTTTTTTGAGGTAGTGAGTAATGGGCTTGGGCACTTGATTTTAAGCGAATTACCTATCATGGTTTTTCTTTTATTCGTTGAAATCGTTTTATTTTTGGATTAGATAAATTGAAAAAAATCACGAAAGCGTTTTAAAAGCATGTGCCTACTGTTTCACAGCGTCGACCCGAACTGATATCAATAATTAAAGCATACTATAACTAAAGTTATACTTAGTACCTACAAACAGAAGAATGCATACATTTTAAGATTTATATTCATAATATAATTGAGAAAAAGCAACCTCGCCAAAGTTTATTTACATTTATCCGAAAACAGGAATTGGAAGAAATATTTCCGAATGTGAGTATTGCTCTAAGAATATTTTTCCTGTATGGCGGTTACAAACTGTTCGGCAGAGAGGTGTTTTTTGTGTCTTTAAATAATTAAGACGTTTTTAAGATCTTCCATTGGCGAAAATCGTTTAAATTCATTAGCCTTACTATGTATCGAAGCAGAATTAGTGTCAAAAATACATTTTAATGATATGATTGAAGAATTTGCAAGCATAAAAAGTTGAAGAAAACTTATTTAATAATGTATGTAGTATAATATTTATATTTTTTATGTTTAGATGTTATTTTTTATGTATTTTGAAATAATAAAAAATAATTTTATTAATAATACATTTTGCTAAATAATAACGTATTTTGCTGGTTATAAAATTACTTATGAAAATGAACGGGCGGCAAATTTCCTTTTGCTTGTAGGCGCAAATTGCTTAATCCGCCGCTGGTAGGAAGTGTGAAAGGTCAAGAAATAAAATGTTACTGTGGTTCAAAAAATTGTAAAGGTAGGCTCTTATGATCGTATTTATATCCATATCGTACAAATTACCAGACCATAACAGTTTTTCAAGATTTTATTTTTTAACATACATTTGTAGTTTGTACTATGTATAATTATACTACACATATTTTTGATTTACGATGGATACCTATCAATTTGTTGATATTTTATTTTTTAATTATAACTACTCCTATAATCTATGCATAATACTAATATTTAAGGTCTTGAAATAATTATTCATCTCGAAAAATTAATTTTTATGATAGAGGGGCCCGGATTTAGTCCTGTACCTGGGCCAAAAATATGATGTGGAAGGCCTGGGCACAACAGCAGGTAAAGGACGATGGACAACACGGGCAATCGGATATAATGACCGACGAAAACAAGAGTTGGACGATGGAGTTCGAGATCCCTTCTCCCGATTTTGAACTCATTGGATACTCGAGATACTACAGGTACCTGAGTCCCGACCAACAGCGGAAAATCACGTGGAATAGCACACCACGGTACATTTTATCAAACGTTCGGGACGAGCGACTATACGCATAACGGCAAGGATTCGTCGTCCGACGGCACAACAACGCCTAACCGCGACAAATAACACGTCGGTCGGCGGCAATTACCACGCACGACGGCGAGTAAAAACAATTGGACCGACGGCAACGGGCACGACGGTACAAAAACGAAAACGACCGGCGGTGTCAACAACACAACGCGATCGGCGGCAAGCACGCTCACACACAACGGTTAAAAACCAAACGACCGGTAGTAAACACGCTCAAACATGACGGTTAAAAGACACCAACGGTGTATGTGCTACGTCCTCCGCGGACACCACAGCGCTGGCCAGAAGAAAAACCACGCGGTTACGGGAGATACGCTACGAATTGATAGAAGGGTCGAAATTGGTATTTCGAAGCAATACCGGAAATACCACGGATTATCATATTCAGATGAATGGTGAAGTATTCAAAGAGCGGTTTATTCAACAACTAAAAAATCTTGAAGAGCCATCAATTATAGTTATGGATAATGCACCTTACCATTCAATTCTCAGAGACAAATATCGTAAAAGTAATTGGAGAAAAGCCGACGTACAACAATGGTTAAATGAAAAAAATATCGAGTTCCATCCATTGGAAACATTATCTGAACTTCGGCAAAAAGTTAAAAACCTATTGCCGCGCGAAAAAAAATACGAGCTGGATGACATTGCAATTGGAATGGGTCATGAGGTGATCCGTCTGCCACCATTCCATTGTAAGTATAACCCAATTGAGTTAATTTGGGCTCAAGTTAAGGGCCAAGTAGCGAAATCAAACAATACTTTTAAAATGGTTGACATTGAGCGGTTAACACACGAGGCATTAGATGCAGTCACAATAGATGACTGGAAGAAATGCGTTCGTCATGCGGACGAAATTCAGGACGAGGATAACAAAAAAGAAATAATGACGGACACCATGATGGAACCAATAATATTGACAATATTACCAGATGACAGTGACTGGAGTGATGACGAAGAAGATAATGACGAAGAAAACCACGGATAAGATATGTGTATTAAATAATATTAAATTTAAATTTTTTGTATTTGTATTTTTTTTTTTTTTAATTTTTTTTTGTTATGTTTGGTCTGAATAAACAAATTGTTTTATAAAATATTTTACAGTAATTTAGTAAATTATGTTTAACCCTTTCGGTCCCGATTTCTGTCTAAAAATGCATTATGGTGTAAAAACAAGTAATTATAAATACGCGTTGAAATGGTTAATTCAAAAATACGCGGCAATTAATTTAATTACATTAAGAACCACTTAGACAAAACGGCCGCTAGGTTCGCGAAGGTCATCGGCCACTTTTCATGTCACGGACTATAACTAGACTTCTCAAATGCATGGTCCTCCGCTTGTTAAAAGGATGCGGCCAGTCACAAATCAAGGAAATTCATCTAGCAGTGTGGTTTGTTTTCCATGAGATATAGGAACATCAATTAAAAAATATTTGTCCAACATTTCCCCTACGACGAATGGCGTGCTCGGAGGATTTGAATCGATCTCAAAAATTGACATTAAGTATTGATACGGCACAAAGCACGAATATAATAATATAACTAAAAAGGCCGTTCTAACGGCCAACAAATCAATACAATAGGCAAGCTGAAATGACTCACGTGCCTATATAGAACGGTTAAAACAAAGTAATTTTAAACTAATATTCTATAGAAATTTACCGAGTGAGAATGACATGGTTAATACCAATCTACCAAGCAATCGATGTCATTTTCACTCGGTCAATCACAATATGAGCAATAAATCAGAATTACACCTGAGTCGGTCGACGCGTATAAATACGGGTACGTTCGGCCGATCAGCATCCAGTACTTCTCCAAATTTCCAAACATCAACATTAGCACATAAACTGATTGTTGAGATTGGGATAAAGGAGAACCTAACTGACCGTCAACGGAGATCGCCGACCAGCCAATCATCGCAGAATATCAAACCGCCGAACGATCACTTTCATTACTGGCACATACGGAAGACCTCAGACTCGGGATAAAGCGTTCAACCGGCCAAGAAACCGACGAGACCAGCGAGAGCGAATAAAACGCCTGTGTAGGCCGAATCATCACAGTTCCACGAAAAACGTGGGAAACCAATTATTAATTCAGTCCCCCCGAGCGCGCCTGCATAGGCCACGCTTTTCCGTACGGATCCACGAGCCAACGCCACTTGTCTGAGCGGGCAGGACGTGACCATCCGTACCTTCCCGAATTGTACTTATAATATTTATATTATTAACGTTATATATATATATATGTTTTGTTCAATGAATATCTTAAATTGAATAAATATTCGTGATTATTATAAAACGGAATTTAATTCATTACGTGGCGGAGATTCGCCCACGGCGGCTCCGTTACAATTGGCGCCCAACCAGTGGCAAGAAGACCACGACAAAGACGACATCGACAAAATGGTGAAGAACACGCATGCAGATCGTATCCAGCAACTGGAAGACACGGTGAAACAGCTCCAGGAGAAAATAGAGACTCAAAACACCGCCCTCGATAACTTAGCTATAGAGTTACGAGAAGCTACGGACATAATTAAACAACTAATCAATGACACGGATACAAGAATAACGATCGAAGTGGCAAGACGTGAAAGGGACATCCAATTGGTGAAGACAGCAAATCAAGACAACACGAGTACGAGAACTAACAACATCGAACTAACAATGCCAACTTTCAGTGGCGAAACGAATGAGCACCCAAAACAGTTCCTGAAAACCTGAACTCTTACTTGCTGCACAAACACATTACTCAAGTTGATCGAATAATTATAATCGAAAATTGCATGAGGGGAAAAGCTGCAAAATGGTTTACCATGATCAAAGATATGGCACCGAACGAAGATACATTTAAGACAATTTTTCTGAAACACTTCTTTTCTGAAGACCGTCAATGGGACATATTTATAAAGTGCACGGAAGCAGGGAAAAAACCAATAAACAATAATTTCCAGGAACATTTCCATTATTGGATGACAGAGCTTAAGCATCTGGACTCTCCAAAAATGGACGAAATACAGGCCATTAACCTAATAACGAAGCATTTCCCTATAGCCATCCAGGCTTACATACAGACAACGCAAGAGAAAAAATTCCTCAACATATGGGAAAAGCTAGGTGAGTTAGAAAATAGTCACCACAAACAGAACAGTACCGATCAACAAATGACAACTAATAAACAACAGTTTACTAGTCGGTACGGTCGTACAAACGACAACCAAACACAACCGTTTACTAGTCGATACGGTGGCACGAATAGCGTTCAATCGCAACAAGTCATGGGCCGTTGCCGAGTAAATACGTCCGTTGCCGAGTAAACATGTCCGTCTCTAACGTTACAGTGTTACCACGCAACAGTGCAGTTCACCGCGCAACAGTGCCGTTCACCGCGAAACAGTGACGTTCTCAGTTTCAGTAGTTTTTCAGTTTCAGCGCTCCTACGCCACGAAGACCACTACTGTTCATCGTTCTTCAGTATCTGCATACACCTAAGTAAGTAGAAATTAAACCAAACTTTCCCCCCATCTTGACCCCGAGGCAAGTGTACCCGAGTGGTCACGCGGCCGGGTTTCGCTACGAGCGAAGGAAAGCCCAACAATTTCCACAAACACGCACCATGACCAAGAGAAAAAAGAAATCGTCAACCCCATCTTCAAAAAGACGCGCTCAACGATCTCAAGCCAAGTCACCGACTCCCTCATCTGAAACCATCAACTCCGAAGAAAGTTTTCCCAGTAGCTCATCATCAACATCACGTTCTCCGACACCCGAACTACCTCAAATGGAAGCAAACAATACCACTGACAACGAAATTAAAAAAACCCGCATACCACCCATCTTCGTCCAAACATGCGCAGAATACCCATGGCGGAAGATAGCAAAGACCTTGTACACAATACAAGGCCTTGACCAAGTAACCGCAAAAACTACATCAGTCCCTCTACAAATACAACTAAACTGCCCAGAAGAATCCTCATTCAGACTTGTCCAACATTTCCTGACCGCCAACAAAATCAACTTCCACACTTTCGCACTACCCGAAGAACAATCTCTCAAAATTGTAATCAAAGGTGTCCCACTTGACGTTACCGAAGAAGAAATCATTGAAGAACTCCTAGAGATAGGCTTCAAACCAAACTTTGTCCGAGCTTTTGCCAAAAATGGTAAAAGACTTCCAATTCATATGGTCTCTCTAAAAAGAACAGAAAATGTGAAAGAAATATTTAAAATCACTGAAATTTTCTACGTACGAGTCAAAATTGAGGCATACAAATCAACGGGTCCCGCCCAGTGCTTTTCATGCCAGAGATTTGGCCACTCATCGCTTCAGTGTGGAAACCCACCAAGATGCGTAAAATGTGGAGCAAACCATCCAAACAAAGAATGCAAGAAACCGAAAGAAGTTACTCCAACCTGCTGCGATTGTAAAGGGAACCACACTGCAAACTACAAGGGCTGCCCCTACTACACAGATTTCTGCAAAGAAAAAATAGATCACTCCAGAGAAGAAAGAAACAAACTTCTACAAAAATCCGTGAAAACAACGTTACCAACGCCTCAGCCACTTTCCACAACACTCAAAACCACCACAGCAACGAAAACTATGCCATACGCAAATGCGACCAAACATCAAACAGGAAAACCGGAACCTACAATAAACGCATTAGAGCTCCTACAAATAATCAAAGACCTCCTTACAACAGCACAAGGATGTGAAGATGTCGCTTCCAAAGACGCGGTCATCACAACAGTCCTGAAAATCATAAACGCCATCCCAACATCCCATGATGAATGATCTCAGAATCCTATCATGGAACTGCAACGGTATCGGAAACCGAATACCAGAACTAACAGCATTCATAAAAATTCACAATGTAAACATTATCCTGCTTGGAGAAACTCGCCTCGATCCAAAAACACCGCTTAAAATCCAAAATTTTCACACTTATCGCACAGACCGCCAACCACAGTCTAGATCCCCACCGAACGGGGGAACCGCAGTACTCATCCGTCGTGGTATTATACATCAACACGTAAATATCCACACAGAGCTCGACTCGACCTCGGTTAACATAAAACTCGAAAACAACATCGCCCAGATATCTGCGGTATACAAAAGTCCGGGAGCAGCACTCAAATCAACTGATCTGGACGCGCTGACCAACCACGACGGCCCCTCATAATTGGCGGTGACCTTAACGCAAAGCACACAGACTGGCATAGCCTCCACTGCAACAAATCAGGCAAAACTCTTGCACAACACGCTGAGCGGACAAACAGTTACTCGGTCACTGCCTCTGACTCGCCAACTCACTATCCCTACATCGCGGCACACCGACCAGACATCCTCGATATTTTCTTACTAAATTTGCCAAACATGCACTACCTCCTCACCAATCACTGTGACCTAACGTCTGACCACAACCCTCAGTTACTAAACATATCATCCTGACCTTCAATGTGTGGACCACCATCAGCAAGGAAACGTATAAACTGGAAAAAGTTCGAAACCGAACTAACTCCCCACATAAAGAATGCTCGTATCACCACCATCGACGAAATCAACAAAAACACCGACCAACTCACCAAAGCCATCCAATCAACGTGTAAAAACTGCTCCTTCAAATCGAGATCACTAGACACCCCGAAACCACTACCGGATGACATACTGCTTGAGATCGACATCAAACGTCTACTAAGGAGAAATTGGCAACGTACACATGACCCTCGGGCAAAAACGTTGTACAATGCACAGTCTTCTCATGTCAAAGATATCCTCATTCGCCATAGACAATCTGAATGGAACTCTATCACTGCCACTCTCAATTTCAAAAACAAATCTATACACAAACTGAACCGACGACTCCTCCATAAACAACCTGCAAGTCAACCCCTCAAAGCACCCGACGGGACAAAAATCTACGACACCAACTTAAAAGCCGAACTCTTTGCAGACACCATGTCAGCCCAGTTTCAAAACAATCCGGGCCTGCCATCACCAGAAGTCACCAACTCAATCCAAAGACTACACACCCTTGTAAATCCTCCATCAAAAGATTACGTTTCGCCGAAAGAAGTATCTGATATTATAAAAGGACTCCCTCCAGCGAAAGCAACAGACGAGGACGGAATTACCAACAAGGCATTGAAACACCTTCCCAAAATTGCGATTACCCTACTAGCTAACATCTACACGTCATGCCTCAGACTCTCACACTAACCTAACCGACGAAAACAAGAGTTGGACGACGGAGTTCGAGATCCCTTCTCCCGATTTTGAACTCATTGGATACTCCAAATAATTTTTGGACATTGAAACAACCAAATAATTCATCAACAAGTAAAAATCAACACAACATCAATAGAAAATACAACCATACACATCCAAACGAACAAAAAAGAACTCAGACTCTCAGCGGTATACAAAAAACCAAATATACAAATTCTCGCAACGGACGTCGACGTATTTAGTATGGGAAGGCCTTTACCGACGCTGTTGAACACGTCATTATTCGGACGGTCCGGAATATTACCCACCGCTGAGTCTTTGGTCCATTTGTTTTTCGTTCGTCACCGCAACCCCGTGAACAGGACTCGACGAGTGTCGTACTCCGATATCAAATGGATTTTTCTGTTGTTCATTGTCGTGTTTGTATTTCAATTCATAGTCGGATATAATGACCGACGAAAACAAGAGTTGGACGACGGTGTTCGAGATCCCTTCTCCCGATTTTGAACTCATTGGATACTCGAGATACTACAGGTACTTTAGTCCCGACCAACAGCGGAAAATCACGTGGAATAGCACACCACGGTAAATTTAATCAAACGTTCGGGACGAGCTACTATACGCACAACGGCAAGGATTCGTCGTCCGACGGCACAACAACGCCTAACCGCGACAAATAACACGTCGGTCGGCGGCAATTACCACGCACGACGGCGAGTAAAAACAATTGGACCGACGACAATGGGTACAACAACGAAAACGATCGGCGGCAACGACACAACGCGATCGGCGGAAAGCACGCTCACCCAGGACTACCCGATTCCACCATTGACATTTGTACAGATTCGGTCATACACACAATTTAGAATTTCCATGGGTGGCTTACTTTTCAGCAACTAATATACCAGCAGGAACAGAATTAACTATGAATTATGGTTATAAAGTAGGAAGTGTGAAAGGTCAACAAATAATATGTTAGAGTGTTTCAAAAAATTGTAAAGGTAGGCTCTTATGATCGTATTGATATCCATATCGTACAAATTACCAGACCATAACAGTATATTCAATTCTTAACCGCAATATGCCTACGAAATATTATTATCACGTCTAATCACCCGGCCCGATCGTAACTAACCTAACCTAACCGACGCGACGGAGAAAAGGTCTCGTATACATAGCGTCATCGTAATCCGCAGTGATGTCATAATGATTGCTTGTAAATCAAAGGGCGGTAATGCTTTTCGTTCGGCACTATATAGTGACCGTGCGTGACGAAGAGATATTCTCTCGACTACAGGTGAGCACGTGAACATTTTGAAAATCCGTTCACGTGTGGTAATCACCCGGTATCAGGAGGAGGTGCGATGAGGGGTAAAGGGATGTCAATAACAGAGAACCACTGCCGCACTGGCGATTGTTTAATGAAAATTGTAATAAATTGTAATACCTGTACGATCTAGTCGGGGACTCGAAACGGATGTTCCCCCCCCCCCGCTCGCAGTGCACGCCGAATACAAACGAGCCTATTGCTATCGCGGCGTCGCGCGTCGGCAGAGGTCGGTCGGAACACCTGTGGGATCGCGGCTTCGGTGGCCTGCGGTAATACCCGACAGTACGACCCGACTGCGCGGCGACCGTCGTCTGCAGCCGGAGCGCATTACGCGTACACGATTTTTTATTACCGGGTATACGGTATGCAGCCACCTGAGATGGTACATCGGTATTTGTAATTAATTTCAAATGACCTATGTTTTTTGTTTTGTTTTTTCAGTGAAGAGATTATCTGGAAATACGCTAAACGTATGTTAGACATGAATAGAAGAACGCTAGACTTACTGTGTTACGTAATTGTAATGAGCCACCCAAACCGCAATGTTCATTTATGGAGTCAAAACGCTCCGAGGGTAGATATCACCAGACCCAACATAAAGATAAGAGAAGGCCTTGATTTCTGGGTAGTTATAAATAATAATACATTTTTGTGCAATACTAAATTTATATCATATTGTTCTCATACTAAATGTTACAAAGAAATTTATTTTTTTTTTTTTTTGACAAAGTAAATCAAAACTATAAAATCTTTCAGAAAAATACAGTTTTTTTGTTAATTTGATTGCAGTCAAAGGATAACAGCGTTCGTTGTTCGTTCCCTAAGTATTTCAATACTAGAATAGAAGAACGCTAGACTTACTGTGTTACGTAATTGTAATGAGCCACCCATACCGTAATGTTCATTTATGGAGTCAAAACGCTCCCATGGTAGATATCACCAGACCCAACATAAAGATCAGAGTAGGGAAACATCCTTAAATATAAGACTAGGTTGGTAGCAAGAGGTTTTCTTCAAAAACATGGAGTTGACTTTAATGACACATATGCCCCTGTTTAATGCTTACAACTGTCCGAGCTATACTGGTATTATTTATTTATTTACGGAGAGTAAAACTCCATTTACAAAAAAAATGTGTATAAATATAACAGTTTTAAGTGCAATATGAATTATAAATATGTTATATTAATAAATGAAAAATCATTATGCGCTCATCAAATGGATGTGAAGGTTTTGACTTTGTCGTTTTGACTACAAACGTATAGCTGACCACGACTCCATCGATGATTGTCATTTATAAATTATCTACCCACACTACCCACAGTGTTTTCCCCGGCGGAGGTCATTCGGATTCGTTAAGTTATTACGATATAATATATTACATGTTATCGGTTAAACATGTATTGTTGAACGGCCGGATAGTTTTTACCGATCAGATTTTTACCGATTTTACCGTTTTTACTCAGTTTTTCGATCATTATTCTTGATTACTGGAAAAACTATGGAGATTTTGGAAAAATGACCTCTCTAAAGCAGTGCTTCTCAACCTGGGGGCCGTGGCTATATGATTGGGGGGCCATGAAATATAAAATCAGATACTTTTACTTCAACTAATAACATAAGATTTCCAGAAACAGATAATTCTAGTTCAACAACCAGCAAAAGAAAAATTGAAGTTTTACCTGCAAACAATAAAAAAAAACGCAAGTACACTTCCGAATATATAAAATTTGGTTTTATTGCATCATGCGTAAATAAGGAAGAACGACCGATGTGTGTCATATGTTCAAATACACTCTCAAACGCTTTTACATCCATGGAAGGGAGCCCTGACAGTTTTACATTAAATTTATGGGGCCCTATAAATGCATTGTTTAAGTCCGATACGTATGCGAGAACGTTCTGTGTATTAGTATCAGCATTTAATATAGAATTGAATCTATTCTAGAATCAATGGTATCAGGTACACGTGCGTTTGATGATGTTCGGCGGTGTTTTCATCAAAATATCAGACACCCCGCAGGTGTTTCGTTGGATGTTCGACATTTCTTTCATGAAACACGCCATGGAAGGAATAGTGCACTGTGTGTACGGTCTGGACCGCCCCAAGTCGAATTGCACGCAAGTACGTTTCACGTTCGCGCGCTTTTTCTTATTTCGATTCCGATTTCACTCACGGCGAACATTACGCGTGTTTCAGCACTTTTGTTATCACACTTCACTGTCGACCGTGTTAAAGGATCTAGACATGTCGGACAACAAATATTGGTGTAATTTCCTCGTCGTTACTGCCATCTACTTACTTATGAAAGTAATCAACTACGTGACATTAAAACAGAAGTTGAAAATCCACTAATTACACCCAGTCTTTGATATTCTTTTTAAATATCGTAATTTCAATCCAAAGCTTTTGAAAAACGAGTTCGTTGGACTATGAGAAAAGTAAAAAATATTGGTCCAACATTTCCCCTACGACGAATGGCATGCTCGGAGGATTTGAATCGATTTTATATACTATTTATAACTCTATAGTTCACTATAGTTGACTATAGTTGATTTTCATCAATCCCTTTAAGAAACCCAATCATTCATCACAATGTATATTGAGTGGTCATACACAGGCCGTATCTGTGGTGAGTATCAGAAACGATATTGGTTGCGATTAGGTTAGGTTAACCTAACCTAACCTAACCTAATGATATTGTTTTTTGTAAATGATATTGATAACAGCTTTTTTGCTCCATAATATTCTCACAAGTCATAATTTGAACGCTAAATTTTGTAGTTATTTTTTCCATAGATATAATCATGTGCGGGAGACAACAAGACGTCGCCCACGCAAGGCAGGTAGTCGTGGGCCGGCAGAGCTGACTACTCACACCGAAGATGGAGCTGAATCGGCGATGGAGACGGATGGCGAAGGGTGGAAGGAAGTCGTTGGTAGGAAAACAACCTCAGCACCTCCCAATGGTAGAACGGTGGGCCAACACATACCTCCGAAGACAGTGGCCAAGCACAGGGCTAAGCCCCCTGCTGTCTTAGTCAAGTTGGCGGCTGGCTCGTCATACGCAGACACCGTTCGCGTAATCAGGCAGAACAGCGAGATAAATTTGGTGGAGCTGGGAGCTCAGGTAACCGGCATGCGTAAAACCAGAGATGGACATCTGCTAGTCGAGCTAGACAAAGGTGCTGGATCTGCAGTAGCAGCACAGAAGTTGTCGTCGGCCATTGCTACCAGGCTGGGTGACGCTGTCGGAGGAGTATCGCAGCTTAGCCAGTATGCTGTAGTCGAGATTGTGGACCTCGATGCAGTGGCAACCAAGGATGAGGTCCTGTCAGCATTGCGGGCGGCAATACCAGGATCTGATGACGACCAAACTGCCATCTGTGAACGGCAGGCTATTCAGATAACTGGTCTCTGGTCCACTAGGTCCGGCCAGCAAATTGCTACTGCCAGAATGACTAGAGCCGCCGCCTCTAGTATAAGCCGAGTACCAATTGGATGGACAATGTGCCGCGTTCGCCCTAGGCGGCCTGAACCAGAAAAGTGCTTCCGATGCCACGGATTTGGACACCAAAGTGGTAATTGCTCCGGGCCCGACCTATCGTCCAATTGCAAACGCTGTGGAGAACCAGGGCACGAGCTAAAACAATGCCTGGCAGACAAAGACTTATGCGTAGCGTGTGAGAGAGCTGGCTTTGAGCGTTACGAGCATAAGCCAGGCTCAGGTATGTGCAAAGCCAGGAAGGAGGCAATCAAGAAGCCAACCGGGCGCAATCCACAAACCCAGTCTCGGCAGGTAGGCAGTGGAGATAGAGTAAGCACGCTGCAGTGATTCGCTGCCTACAGATCAATCTTCAACGGAGTTCCATACCACAGAGCTTGCTCCAACAGACTTCCGCTGCCACAGGCGCTCAAATTCTCATAGTATCTGAACAGAACTGGAACCCGACTCATGACGACCGATGGGTAGCCAGCACCGACGGAACTTGTGCAGTTGCTCTCACGGCCACCGCTGACTTTGTACCTGACTCGATCGGAGCGGGTCGCGGCTTCGCCTGGATTCAGTCACGGGGCATAAGGATATACAGCTGCTACATCTCCCGGAACGACACGGATGCCAACTTCGCCAACTTCCTGGGTGACGTTGAGCAGTCTGTTCGCTCGGTAGACTTGCACTGCTCGGTTATCATCGGAGGCGATTTTAATGCCTGGTCGCAGGAGTGGGGCTCAGCGCGGAATGATGCTAGAGGCGACCAATTAGCTGACCTAGCTGCTAGTTTGGACCTGTTGGTCGGCAACGTTGGCACCAAGCCTACGTACCGCAGAATAAACGCTGAGTCGGTGATCGACGTCACGTTCCACCGCTGCCGACCTTGCCTCACCCTGACCCATTGGAGAGTCATGGACGAAGTCGAATCGGCGAGTGACCACAGATACATCCAGTTCCGGTTAGAATGGCTCCGACGGACTCCTTACCAGGACGATCCCCCGGAACGCCTCAGGGGATGGGCCTACAGACAGCTCAATTTAGACGCACTAACTTCTCACCTGGCAATAGCACCTCTGTCCGCTACTGATGAAAACACGCCCACTGATCAGGCTGCTGACCAGTACATTTCATACTTGACATCTGCTTGCGACGCATGCATGCCGCCCAGGGCACCACCGCCTCGCGGTAGAAGGCAAGCCCACTGGTGGAACCAAGAAATTGCCACGCTACGCGACGAATACGGTCGACTGCGTAGGAGCTACCACAGGGCAGCTAGAAGGCGAGAGTCACACGAACAGCTGGATGTTCATCGAATTGCATATAAGGCCAAGAGAAAGTTATTACGGCAGGCAATAAGATCCTCCCAGGCTAAATGCTGGTCCGACCTATGCAGATCCGTTGACTCCGACCCATGGGGTCTTCCCTACAAAGTCGTCACCAAACGCATCGGTCGTCGACGTCCAGGAATTGAAGCCCGCGGCATGGAGTTGGAGATCGCCGATCACCTCTTCCCGAACCCCCCAGCGACGGACTGGGCACTCGAGCCCTACCCACCAGAAACCGCAGAAGACGAAATCGTTGAAGACTTCACCCTGGCCGAACTGGCCCAAGCCTGCAAAAGACTTCCCCCCGGTAAGGCAACCGGCCCCGATGGTATCCCCAACGAGGTTCTAGCCAAGGTGTTCCTCCGGAAGCCTAACATCCTATTCAGCGTCTACAACAAGTGCTTGGCCAACACCACCTTCCCTTCCCGATGGAAGGAATCCAGACTAGTACTATTGCACAAAGGCCCCGGCAAGCCAATAACCGAACCGTCCAGCTATAGGCCGCTGTGTATGCTTGATTCCTCGGGGAAACTATTAGAGCGGCTAATTCTGGCAAGACTCGACACGCACCTCGATAGCACCGGTCATAGATCACCAAATCAATACGGGTTTCGCCAAGGCAGCTCGACCTCTGACGCAATGGAACGACTGCTGAACGCCCCACACGGCGCAGCGTTAGACGCGGCACAGCACAGGGATATCTGCGTGATCTCTAGATGTGAAGAATGCATTCAACACGGCCCCCTGGAAGAAGGTGGATAATGCCCTCCGGGTTAAGAATGTACCCTCGTACCTCGTGAAAATGATAAGATCCTACCTACAGGATCGATCCATATTGGTTGGCGAAACACTCCACCGTCGAAGTACGACGTGCGGCGTGCCCCAGGGCTCGGTTCTCGGACCGGCCTTGTGGAATGTCTTTTACGACGATTTATTGGACATGGAAACCCCTTCGGGTGTCCAACTCGTGGCATTTGCTGATGATGTGTGCGTCATAGGCATCGCCCGCACAGGTGAAGCAGCTGCTACCCTACTCAATCCTGTGCTAGATAAGGTATCGGCTTGGATGGAACAAAACGGACTGAAGTTAGCCCCCACCAAAACTGAGGCTGTAGTTCTGACAAGGAAAAACAAATATGACAACTCGGAGCTTCTGGTTGAAGGACACGTAATTCCTATCAAGCAATCAATGCGATACCTCGGTGTTGAGATCGACACTCGGCTCTCTTTCACCAAACACATACAACAGGCTTCCCGCAAGGCTACCGACTCAGCGACAGCCATAGGCAGACTGATGCCCAACATTGGCGGACCGTCGCAAAGCAAAAGAGCGCTTCTTGGCACTGTGGTAAACAGTAAGATGCTGTACGCCTCGCCGACCTGGGCCGTCCGCGGGACAAAAACGGCTAAGAATCGCGCGGAACTGGCAAGAGCGCAGAGGACCGTCGCACTCCGCATAATACGTGCCTATAGGACAGTCTCAGCCGACGCTTCGTCAGTATTGGCCTCAATGCTACCTGCAGACCTGCTAGCAACAGAAAGGGCTAGAGTTCGGGTTCGACTGGAAGACCAGACTGACGTCGCTCCGAGCACCGTTAAAAACCAAGAGAGAACAAACAGCATCGCAGCTTGGCAAGCTCGGTGGGACCGGTCTGGTAAAGGCAGATGGACATACCGGCTCCTCCCTGATGTTGGGCGCTGGTTAACAAAGCCACCGCTAACCCTGACTTTCCGACTGACGCAGGTGCTCTCGGGGCACGGGTGCTTCCAGAGTTACCTGAAGAGGTTTAATCGGGCGGACGACAGCTATTGCGTATACTGCGTCGACCCCGACGACACTGTTGATCACACGGTTTTTACCTGCCCGAGATGGCTTGACGACCGCGTTCGAATGACTGAGATTATGAGGCGACCTCCGAACGCGGGCGACGTTGAGGAAATCCTGTGTGGTCCCCTGTCACATGACTTGCCAGAAGACGCTCAAGCCCGAAGGAGAATTATTAAACAGTTCGAAACTAATCGCGTGGAGTTCATCCACATGGTCGAGACGATTCTGTCGACCAAGGAAAAGGATGAACGCGAGGAACAGGCCCTGCGAAGGGCACAAAGGAACGTGTGACCACCCTGATGGAGAACGGAACATCCAGAGTGGTGGACTCCGGTCGGCCGGAGAAGGTCAGGAAGAAGTCCTTCGTTAATGCTAAATAATTGTTAATGCTTAGAAAATGATAGAACGGGGTAAGTCGGGGAGCTGTCCCGTCTGCCTCGCATGTATGTGCTAAATTTGGTACCGTCAATAAACGATGGCAGCGCCGCGGAAGCAATGCGAAAGCAGATCCCGCGGCGTCGTCGGTTAAAACAGGAAAAAAAAAAAAAAAAGAAATAATCATGTGCGATAAAACGAGTTCATTGGACTATGAGAAAAGTAAAAAATATTGGTCCAACATTTCCCCTACGACGAATGGCGTGCTCGGAGGATTTGAATCGATCTCAAAAATTGACATCAAGTATTCAAGACTTTCTATATCAGATAACTGTGTCCGGCGATCAACCATTGAGGTGAAACGGTCACGAAAAGAAACCCATTTGTAAATGTCCCCGTGAAAGGTCGGTAACGGTATCTCCGGCAATCGAGAAGGCTTGGTCGCCTGTACGTCATTTGACTGTGTCGCACTCGCCGTGCGGGACTGAGCTTCAGCAGACATTACAAGTGGTGGGGGGGGGTTAAGTGTGTTACCTATCGGTGCACTAAGTGGATGCTCGATGTCGACCGCGATGCCTAACGATACCCGTGACCCACCGTGATCCGATACCAAGGTTTGGTCAGGCCCATAATCGCGAAATCGATTGGCGGTGGCCTTGGCGAACGCAATTTTTTCCGATATAGTTCGACTGCGAGACTATTTGAATATTCGGAAGCGGCATCCAACTCGATCAACTGATCCACAACCGTCTCGTCCTCAATTGTGAAGGCCGACCATAATTCGTCGAGTTTGTCCACTAATATAAGTAATTGTGGGGCGACTTCGGCATCCTCTAATGCACGCGTGGCGATGGTATGGATTGAACGAATTTGCGTGGCGTAAGTGGCCACCATTCCATTGTAAGTATAACCCAATTGAGTTAATTAGGGCTCAAGTTAAGGGCAGAGTAGCGAAATTAAACTATACTTTTAAAATGGTTGACATTGAGCGGTTAACACACGAGGCATTAGATGCAGTCACAATAGATGACTGGAAGAAATGCGTTCGTCATGCGGAAGAAATTCAGGACGAGGATAACAAAAAAGAAATAATGAGGGACACTATGATGGAACCAATAATATTGACAATATTACCAGATGACAGTGACTGGAGTGATGACGAAGAAGATAATGACGAAGAAAACCACGGATAAGATATGTGTATTAAATAATATTAAATTTAAATTTGTTGTATTTGTATTTTTTTTTTTTTAATTTTTTTTGTTATGTTTGGTTTGAATAAACAAATTGTTTTATAAAATATTTTACAGCAATTTAGTAAATTATGTTAAACCCTTTCAGTCCCGATTTCTGTCAAAAAATGCATAATGGTGTAAAAACATGTAATTATAAATAGAAGGCCTTTACCGACGCTGTTGAACACGTCATTATTCGGACGGTCCGGAATATTTCCCACCGCTGAGTCTTTGGTCCATTTGTTTTTCGTTCGTCACCGCAACCCCGTGAACAGGACTCGACGAGTGTCGTACTCAGATATCAAATGGATTTTTCTGTTGTTCACTGTCGTGTTTGTATTTCAATTAATAGTCGGATATAATGACCGACGAAAACAAGAGTTGGACGATGGAGTTCGAGATCCCTTCTCCCGATTTTGAACTCATTGGATACTCGAGATACTACAGGTACCTGAGTCCCGACCAACAGCGGAAAATCACGTGGAATAGCACACCACGGTAAATTTAATCAAACGTTCGGGACGAGCGACTATACGCACAACGGCAAGGATTCATCGTCCGACGGCACAACAACGCCTAACCGCGACAAATAACACGTCGGTCGGCGGCAATTACCACGCACGACGACGAGTAAAAACAATTGGACCGACGGCAACGGGCACGACGGTACAACAACGAAAACGACCGGCGGTGGCAACGACACAACGCGATCGGCGGCAAGCACGCTCACCCTGGACTACCCGATTCCACCATTGAAATTTGTACAGATTCGGTCATACACACAATTTAGAATTTCCATGGGTGGCTTACTTTTCAGCAACTAATATACCAGCAGGAACAGAATTAACTATGAATTATGGTTATAAAGTAGGAAGCAGCGTCAGGTTTCCCTACAAGCAGAACAAGCAGGTGATTGGGGTGGCAAAATTTTGGGGGCGGCAAATTCGCTTTTCATAAAAAAAATATTATCTGTCATAATATTTTAATAATTATTAACTATTTGAAAAGCAACTTAAGTAAATTCGAATCTGTCTTCATGGCCGTATTTTGAACTTCATTGTTAGAGCGATTTGATAAATCAAGTAAAATGTTGCAATCAGCGTCAGCTAATTTAGAAGATGTTGTTGATCTGTACAAATCTTTAATTGGTTATTTGAGTGTAAATTAGAACAGATGAATTGTTTCAACAGTTCATAGAAGAAGCAAATAAAAACGAAACAAGAAGAATACGAATAGGACCAGAAACATCATCGTTTGAGACCACTTGTATGTGACGAACTAGAGAAAAATAAATCTAGAGTGAATGAAATAGTTTTGGTTGGTAAAAAGAAATTACAAATAATCTATTTTGCTGAATCGGATAAAACCAGGCAGCAACTAGAAATGAAACATTCTGGATACGCACCAATTTATGAAAAATTCAATTTTTTGATTACCATAGAAAACGAATCAATTACCTAGTACTCATGATATTGTTCGAGGGGCCGAAAGACTCCAACAATTTTACGAAATAGACATTGATGAAAACAGTTTTACACAAGAATGCATACATTTTAAGATGTATATTCATAATATAATTGAGAAAAAGCAACCTGGCCAAAGTTTATTTACATTTATCCGAAACCAGGAATTGGAAGAAATATTTCCGAATGTGAGTATTGCTCTAAGAATATTTTCCTGTATGGCGGTTACAAACTGTTCGGCAGAGAGGTGTTTTTTGTGTCTTTAAATAATTCAGACGTTTTTAAGATCTTCCATTGGCGAAAATCGTTTAAATTCATTAGCCTTACTATGTATCGAAGCGGAATTAGTGTCAAAAATACATTTTAATGATATGATTGAAGAATTTGCAAGCATAAAAAGTTGAAGAAAACTTTTTTAATAATGTATGTAGTATAGTCCGATAAAATGACCGACGAAAACAAGAGTTGGACGACAGTGTTCGAGATCCCTTCTCCCGATTTTGAACTCATTGGATACTCGAGATACTACAGGTACCTGAGTCCCGACCAACAGCGGAAAATCACGTGGAATAGCAGACCACGGTTAGCCTATGTTAGACATGAATAGAAGAACGCTAGACTTACTGTGTTACGTAATTGTAATGAGCCACCAATACCGTAATGTTCATTTATGGAGTCAAAACGCTCCGAGGAAGGATATCACCAGACCCAACATAAAGATAAGAGAAGGCCTTGTTTTCTGGGTTTATTTTCTTGTTAAAGATTGTCATGTTATTAAACTAAAATATGTATGGATTTCAAAAATTAATTACAAATGTATTGATATGTACATATGCAAGACTATATTACATTAATACTTGGTAGGTAGTATATTTAAATACAAGTTTTATTTTTTAGGAGATGATTTCATAGAAAAATTTAAATTACAGGTACCTACCTGAAAGCACATTGACCTTGCAGAAGATAACGTCAAATCATGATGGTATTGTGAGAAAGTTTTATATATTTATTTTACTTTATTGTTGATAGATTTTTTGCTGTCGAGAAGACTTAATGATGACCATGTACAGAATGAAAATGTTAGTGTCTCTTACAGGTTATAGAAGTGCTAACTTAATTAAAAACTATATTAATCTATTTCTTTAATACAGTTATTTTTATATTAGGCATGATCTAAGCATTAAGAAAACGGTTGCATTGAATTATATAAAATGCATGTAGTTATTGCTATCGCGGCGTCGCGTCGGCAGAGGTCGGTCGGACCACTTGTGGGATCGCGGCTTCGGTGGCCTGCGGTAATACCCGACAGTACGACCCGACTGCGCGGCGACCGTCAACTAGAGTTGGACGACGGAGTTCGAGATCCCTTCTCCCGATTATGAACTCATTGGATACTAGAGATACTACAGGTACTTTTTTTTTTTTTTTGTTTTGTTTTTTCAGTGAAGAGATTATCTGGAAATACGCTAAGCGTATGTTAGACATGAATAGAAGAACGCTAGACTTACTGTGTTACGTAATTGTAATGAGCCACCCATACCGTAATGTTCATGATCAAAAATGATACATGGGAATTAGTACCACTACCTACTGGACGAAAACTTATAGATAGTAAATGGGTTTTCAAAATTAAAAGGGACAATGAGGGAAACATCCTTAAATATAAGACTAGGTTGGTAGCAAGAGGTTTTCTTCAAAAACATGGAGTTGACTTTAATGACACATATGCCCCTGTTGCAAAGCTTACAACTGTCCGAGCTATACTGGCATTATTTATTTATTTACGGAGAGTAAAACTCCATTTACAAAAAATTGTGTATAAATATAACAGTTTTAAGTGCAATATGAATTATAAAAATGTTATATTAATAAATGAAAAATCATGATGCGCTCAACAAATGGGTGTGAAGGTTTTGACTTTGTCGTTTTGACTACAAACGTATAGCTGACCACGACTCCATCGATGATTGTCATTTATAAATTATCTACCCACACTATCCACAGTGTTTTCCCCGGTGGAGGTCATTTGGATTCGTTAAGTTATTACGATATAATAAATTACATCTTATCGGTTAAACATGTATTTTTGAACGGCCGGATAGTTTTTACCGATCAGATTTTTACCGATTTTACCGTTTTTACTCAGTTTTTCGATCATTATTCTTGATTACTGGAAAAACTATGGAGATTTTGTAAAAATGACCTCTCTAAAGCAGTGCTTCCCAACCTGGGGCCGTGGCTATATGATTGGGGGACCTTGAAATATAAAATCAGATACTTCTACTTCAACTAGTAACATAAGATTTCCAGAAACAGATAATTCTAGTTCAACAACCAGCAAAAGAAAAAATGAATTTTTACCTGCAAACAATAAAAAAAAAAAAACGCAAGCACAATTCAGAATATATAAAATTTGGTTTTATTGCATCATGCGTAAATAAGGAAGAACGACCGATGTGTGTCATATGTTCAAATACACTCTCAAACGCTTTTACATCCATGGAAGGGAGCCCTGACAGTTTTACATTAAATTTATGGGGCCCTATAAATGCATTGTTTAAGTCCGATACGTATGCGAGAACGTTCTGTGTATTAGTATCAGCATTTAATATAGAATTGAATCTATTCTATAATCAATGGTATCATGTACACGTGCGTTTGGATTCCATTCACATAACACCACACGGCGCCGCTACAATACATCGAATACCGCACATTGTTCGCAGATATTATTTTTTGTTTTGTTTTTTCAGTGAAGAGATTATCTGGAAATACGCTAAGCGTATGTTAGACATGAATAGAAGAACGCTAGGCTTACTGTGTTACGTAATTGTAATGAGCCACCCAAACCGTAATGTTCATTTATGGAGTCAAAACGCTCCGAGGGTAGATATCACCAGACCCAACATAAAGATTAGAGAAGGAATTATTGCTTAAATATGCAATTGTATACAAACATATTTTAGAAAATAAAGAATCCAATGCAGTATTGTGGAAAGAATAAAACAAATGTTGGTCTACAATTGCTGATCATTATAATTCTACTTCAACAGGCGGTGTAAGTAAATCCTTATTTTTTATTTAATTTAAAACATTTTGTAGAGATTTTGAAAATAAAAATGTTATATTTCTTGTGATTCAGTACAGAGATGCTTCAAGCCTACGCATGAAGTATGAAGGAGTCAAAAAATTATTAAGAGGAACGAAGAGCGAATTATTTCAAACTGGAGGTGGTCCGCAAAAAAATGCGTATACTGCTTCTAGTGAATATGAAAAACAACTTTTTGATATTATACAACTGTCAGTGGAAGGATTGCCCAGTGTTTTTGATAATGATGCTGGTAAGTTTTTTTATTATTTCCATAATATTCAATACCAAAAAAAAAAAAACGGGAGCTTAAATAGATATTATTTCCACTATAGTAGTAACTATACTATATTTGTTAGTCTTTATTATAAACAGAGTACCAGATTATCAGGTAATGTGGCATGTTATAGTACCTACATTATATTATAAAATATGTGTAAAAAACATTTTTTGCTTAGTAACAATTTATTTTGAATGCCTCCCCGAATTTAACTCTGGATCCGCCACTGATAGTCATCATTAAGTTTATGAGTTCTTATTTAAAAAACGTTTAATTTTTTTTTTTGTTTGAGCAGATGATACAAATATAGAACAATATGAAACAAGTACCAGTGATCTAAATGATCAGACCGGTGACAATATTATCGTTATAAACATAGATGCTGATGTTTATGCTGAGGACAATGATGTACTGAACTCTCCTACTGATTTGCTAATCAACAGTCAAAAAGCCACTTGCAGTTCATTTGACCAAACTTTGACACCTTCTTGTGCTACAAAGCTTTTAAAAACAACACCAAAGCATGCAAAACTTACACGTAAATAAATAATTTAAATGTAGTTAAAATATAATTTTGTAAAAGTATTTTAAAATTGGTATTTAAATTTTAATTATGCCTATAAAAGTATTTTGTCAAAATTATTATTTTTAAAAATAATAGTTGATGCTGAGGACAATGATGAAGTACTGAACTCTCCTACTGATTTGCTAATCAACAGTCAAAAAGCCACTTGCAGTTCATTTGACCAAACTTGGACGCCTTCTTGTGTCACAAAGCTTTTAAAAACAACACCAAAGCATGTAAAACTAACATGTAAATAAATAATCTAACATTTTTTAAGCATTAGGACAACATAAATTGTATAGAAAAAAGCCTAAAACTATAAAAATGATAAAAAAAAATACTCTTAATTATTTCACCTAACTAAATATATATATATATATATTTGTATATAATTAGAGAATTATAATTTTAGGAAACAAAGCGTTAAAAAGAAAAAACAACTGTCAGGCATCAGCTAGTGAAACATTTTCTTTATTGGCTGAAAAGAAATTAGAATTGGTTGAATTACAAAAATCAATTTTACTCAAAGAAGAAATTTTGTTCAGAGGAATAAAATGAATAGAAAGGATATTGAAGAAAAGTATAGATCAGTTATACATACATTTGTAAGGCAAAGGATCTTTATTCGAATGAAATATGCAAATAAAAATCATCAAATTCTAGTTTCAAAAAGGAAAGCAAAATTACAATTACAAAAACTTCAAAAGCTGAGAAAACTTATGACTTGAAAATTTATATAACTTTATATTTGTTTATTGTATTGTGTTTTTAAATAAAAATAATTACATTTTTTTTGTATATTTTGTATTTATGGGCTGTGTTTTTATTTTATTATTACAATAATATTACCTCCTTCAATTTATTTAATAAAAATATTATAATTTTAGGAATCATTTACATAAATATAATGAAAAATATTGAGTATAGAAAAGGTATTTATAAATCAAGTTCAATAGACATTGTTATAGAATATTTGTCTTTTTTTAGATATATAGCTTTATTCTACACTTGGAGCATTACGCACCTAGCCCCACCCACAAGTACAGTAATTAAGCATTTTAGTAGGTACGAAAATTGAAAGATCAATGAAAAACTGTCCTGTACACTACTGCGGTAGGCATATTGTATTCGTGCAATTATAATAGTCGTGGTGTACGGCAATGACGTCATATGGCAGGGAATGAATGCGGGGGGTTCGTTTTGTTTACGCGACTGTGAGGCAACCTCTATTATCTATAAACCTTGGAAGTTACGTACGTCTATTTTATACAGTTTTGATAACACCAATCACTTTTATTTACAAATGTGTGTTATCATACTTCAAACTTTTAAGTTTCTGCCCACCGGCATAACGGTTTTTGAAGAACGGTAAATAATATTTGTAATTTATTTATGTGAACTTAAAAGATCGTTTTGCGAAGTTTATTTTCATGTAGGTGAATGGTATATTTGATTTATTTCAATTAAAAAAATATATTGTATTATGTAAAATATTACAAGTCGGGGTAAATTGACGCGGGTAAGATGACGATCGTCAATTTACCGCAATGTGTAATATTATTTACACAATATAATATTTTGCCATAACTTATCATAAATAAGTTAATAAAATTCACTACCATATTATTTATGTAGGTGCTGTTTATTATATTTCAGGCACCATGCCTAGGATGTACCTACATTAGAAAAACTCAATCTTTATGGGATAAGAATCAATTATTAAGTGCTATTGAAGACTATCACTCTGATAGTCATCCATCGTGCAATAAATCGGCTAAACGTTTTGGCGTACCTGAGGCAACACTTGGGAGATACTTGAAAAAATATTATATATTATATTCAAGACTGTTAAAATATATTTAGCTATATAAGTTTTTTTTAAATACATATATTAATAGGTATATATTTTTAATTGGTATTATATGTAAATAGGTACCTACCTATTATTAACAAGGTTTGTTAAATTTTAATGTTATTCTCATTAAAGAAGTTGTTTCATTGATATAAGTTGTTTAAATGTTATTATATATAATACTAAAAGTTTTTTATATTAAATGTTATATAATTAAATTGTTAATACAAAAGCTCATTCATTTTGTAGTACAGAACTTATAGATTTTAATGGTGACATTGACTACGTTAACTAGGTACCTATTGAATACCTGAGCTTGCATATTTAATTTAACTTTGTTTTCGCTCTCCTGAAAAATTTGATTTTAATGACTTCTTCACCTTTTTCACGCGCAACCGCGAATTAATATTAATGCATTATTTCATCCGGTCGAATCGGGAAAAGGGAACGGAGAAAAATCGGGAAAAAAGCCGAATTGATTATAAACCGGTCCAGAGTACGGGGGAAAAATATGAAATGAGAAGAAAAAGAAAAGGGGAATAAAAACGAAAAAACGCGTACCCCCCGTAATATCCCGCTCTACAAGAATTTTTTTAATATATTAGATTGAATTATATGGATACGTTTATGGATGTCTCCGTGCATAAATATTATCCATGGAATATACCTCCATAGGTCAGCGTACCTCCGTAGACTGTTGTTACAATGATAACGCGATGTATGTTTACGGGGATCACGCTAAAGAATCGCGTCTATCTTATCACTGACGGACATAAATGATTTCGGTGATCATTGTTGACATTTTTCAGTAAGCGCAACATTAATTGTACTTGATCAATGTTTTCGGTGCAACTTCGTATGATTTAAAAACGTGTCAACGATTATTTTGACTAGTTCGCCTCGCCGTGGAGACGAATACTCGATTGGTCGTCGAGCCCCGTTGCATTCACTCAGCGTCGCTTTGCGGTCGCTTTACTTCTAGACCAGACAATACATTTTTGTTTTTGTTTTTTTTTTGATTTTTATAATTATCACTAAAGCCGTGTCGTACCGAAAAAACGAGTACTTAAGGCGGGCGTGGCGAGAAGCGCGTGCACGTACGGTTTTTGACGAAAAAATATCATTTGTCAACGCATTTTAGGTGAACATATTTTTTATGTAATCTCGTAGATGATTCGGACAGAGTTCACCTTTTGAATAAAGAATTCGTAAGTGAAGTTGAACAGGTCGTGAAATATTTCGTTAACACATATTTTAGCTTCTACGTTTGGCCAGACAATACTGTTCGAATTCCTGTTATTACCGTCATTAATTGCACATATTATGATAATATAATTATGCTTTTTCATGACAGTTATGATTTGAACAACTTTTGTTATTGTAATCATTACTCACACACCAATCCTTTAAATTACATATGTCTTTTATGTCGAAAAAAAAATGTTTAAAAACGTTTCTTACATTTGTCGTAATATATTTATTTTTCATTACAGACGTATCTCAATGGCAGATTTTTGTATTGGTGACATTGTATGGGCCAAAATAGGAAAACTTCCATTTTGGCCGAGCATTGTTTGTGCAGACCCAAAATCACACAAGCACATTCAGGAAGAGAGTAAGTTTTTCTGTATTTTAATTTAGACGTTTTTCCAAACCTATTCATGTTTATACAATGTGTTGTCTATGTATACTGTAAGGTATATGTTATGATATTTTAACAAAAAGAAAAACTCGAATTGTTTATTTGATCTTTTTTTTTTTTTATGTTGTATACGTACAAATTTATCAAGTCTATTTAAAATAGTTATCAAGTTCATAGGTACTTGGATGTAATTTTATTAAACTGTTTAAATTAAATAAATGTTTGTATTAGGTGTTAAATAATTAGAAATAATTGGGCGTTTAATAATATTGTAGAGATGTATAATTCGATTTTATATTTTTCATAGAAAATAAAATTGAACTGCATGTTCGGTTTTTCAATGACAAGGGAAGAAGATGTTGGGTCAACAATTTCAGAATGTATCATGGAGAGAAAGACAATTTAGTGCCGTTAAATCCTTACATCTTGGTAAATTTATATTAATAAATAAATAAAGAATTACATATTTCATAAAGAAATTTCAATTGATAGAAATAAAAAAATTTAGTCTGTTATCTTAATGGTTATTAATTTTTCATAAGACTCTAATTTTAGTGTAATAATAATTTATTTTAAATTCTCTATGAATAATTTATTTTGACAGTAATTTTCAAATTAGAAGTAGGTATTTACTACAAATACCTAATATCATTGTCACAAAAAATTGTTTGAATTTTTTATTAACTATATTAAGTAACATTTTGGTAACAGTACATCAATGTGTTATTTTTAAGTGATTTTACATATAGGTTATTAAAAATGTTTTCATATTTTTAATGTTCCAAATATTTAATTTAATTTTGTTTCATAATAATCAAATCATTTCATGTATGAAAATGTAAAATGTAAATAGGAATTTTTTTTTTTTTATAAATCAGTTAAAACATGAAAACTTTTCTTACTTAACCGAATCAGTATTTGTTTGTACATTAATAAAATGTCATCCATTATTGATCATAGATATTTACTAAAATATATTTAATGAATTGTATTTCATAATAATTAATGTATTTTAGCAACCAAAAAAAAAAATAATCAAAATCCAGCGTAGTTGGGAAAATGCGGTGAAAGAAGCTTATCGTTTTCAACAGTTAAATAGGTAAGATTGTATTATTTAAAATACAAAATATTTTTATTATTATTATTATTATTTTTTTTTTACTAAAAAAAAGTTGTTTTAATATTTCAGAGCTGTTAGAATTTCAATGTTCAGCCAAAAATATAATATTCCACATGAAATATTGTTGATGAAAAATGTTGAAATGAGTCTTGTAAGTAAAATTATTTCTTTAGTTGTTTATTTCAATGGGTTGAATAAAATTATTTTGCACTTAGGATGAACATTCAAATTTAAAAAAATGTCATGTGGTGTTAAACAAAAAAGAAGTCGAGGATCAACTTCAGAACAATAATATTTTGTTGCCGGAACAACTAGACTATCAAAATTGGAAACCTAAAATCAATAAGAAATTATCCATAAAAGAAGACATCCCTAAAATTTATTACAATTTTGAAAAAGGTTTTAATCATGTACTATAAACAATAATGTTTGCATTATTTTTATTTATATACTTTTTAAAATTATCATGACATTTCAACATAATATCAACAAATTACAAGATTCTTAAAAAAAAATAAATTGTATGTAACGTTCATTGAGAATTAATTGATTATGTTCTAAATGTAATTGGGCTTGACCCGTATTGTGAATAAATAAATAAAGAAACCAATCAGAGGTCTCTAATCTTTTTTAAATGATGAACTACGTACAACCTTTCATATCACAATCTATATACAAATCACGAGAAATATTAAGAACTACTCGAAATCAAAAAACTGATCTTAAGGCTTATCTTATATCTTTAGATAAAGTTACATTTCTCATAGAAAGGAGCATTTGCTTCGGGGTGGCAATTTCAGTGTCTAGGAAAAAGGATAGGTAGACAGATTTTTTAAATAAATATAATCATAGTCAATACATTTTTATCGAATTCACTAAACTTTTGCTTTATTTTGAATCTGTAAGATAGTTTAATAGAAAAGAAAAATTTTTATTGAAAAAAAAAATTCTATGTATGAATTATTGTTTATTGGTGGTTGTTTTATTGCTTTAGATAAAAATAATGAGAGTAGGTATTGTATGGTTATTATATTAAAAATAATATGTTCGTGAAGGCGTTCAGAAGAGGAGATAGTAAGATTTATATAAAAAAAAATAAATTATAAGTGCTACAAATTTTACAATGCCTAGGAGTGGCAGTTTTTGACTATGCGGGGCACTATAAAATTAGTTTTAATGAACATCGAACAAGAACTGTGACCGTGGTAAAATTAAAATTGACTTTATTAGCACTATGCTCAAAGGACTCCAAACGAAGATTATTTCAAAAATTAATGCACACATTCTTATGTAAAAGCGATAATTCAATATAATCCTCATAGAGAATAATCGATGAATATTCTTAACATACAGTATTTCTACAATTTTTTTTTTCAAAGAAAATATTATTTTTCAATTCCAAAATAGTTAAATCTTTAATATATTTTATACAAACATGATATGAATAGTATGATTCACATATTGAAGTAAACAAAATAATTTCAAAATGAGTCGGTTCATAAAATTGTAGTGGCAAACATATTTTTTTCAAATAATTGAGGTGTATAGTTGTATTTTTTTCTTACATTTGTTTTAGTGAAAATGCAGTTTGGGTCACTGAAGTGTTTTTGAGTAGCTATTTACGTGGCACTTCTAATCATCTTATTCTTTTCATTAGGTTCGATTATAAAATACCAATAAATAATAATATTTCATATAGGTATGTGTGCTACAATAGTACCACGGACAAAATATATCCTCATTTGCTTACGGGCCTTTCAACCACGCCAGGGGCAAAGAGAAATCGTTTATTACATGTCCAGATTCATAGTATTTTCAATTTTTTTTTTTTTTCAACGACCGACAAACTGCATAGTCACTCTTATATTTTTCACACTTCGTATTTATTCTTACAATTTTATGACCGATACATTTGAATATTAAATTCATCCATTTTTTATGAAATGCAGTAATGTTTATAAAAAACATAAACCATACTATTTTAAAAGAATTAAACAAATGTCTTGAAGTGGATCACCAATAAAAATATTTATGTGACCCACACAGCAATAATATGTTAAATAAGAAATTAAGTGAAAACTCTAATAAACATTTTTAAAGAAACAACTAAATTGGAATTGAAGTACTTGCATCGAATAAACCAATATTCAAAACGGTCTATTACGATTATTCAATGTTTCAACTATGAAATAAGACATGAGAAAATGTGCATTTTATAATTTTTTTCTTCGGACTTTTATTTTATGCATATGATACATTTACCACGATTCAGCAAGAAGGGTAACAAAAGCAGTTATAAGTTGACACAGATAATTCAAGGTGATAGGATAAAATATAACTTTATTAGAAAATCTGAATTTTTATATTTTAGTTTTAGAATTACTAAATGAACAATTTCTATTGTTAAAACGATGCTACATTTAGAACGAATTCATTTTATTATTTAAAAATTCATATTTCTCGTGATTTCGAGAGACAGTGGGACGGAGAAGATAATAACAACATACGAAAACTGAAATTATTAATATTGTAACATGTAAACGGCTTTTATCAAACCCACAAAAGATGTTCCTGATTGATGACGGACGAAATGAAGAATTCGTTTCGTATAGAAAAAATAAAATACTATATACGTTCTTCACCATAATACCGTAGAATGTCAACACCGCATCCTAACCGCGAAGATAAATATATATATTTTTTTTAATTATTTAAGTGACGGGAAAATTATATTCTCAAATCGTCATATCAATATTGAAAATAAATAAGAGAAAAGAAGAAAAAAAGAAAATAACTTTAAGGGAGAGACAAAACCCCAAGTTCAAATACAAAAAATTCAATGTTGGGCGTCGGTTCGTATATTGTTACAACGCGAATTAAATTTTTGCGTACTATGGTTAAACTTCACCTAAAGAATGATATTCGGCCCGTTATTTATTAAGATGAGACGTGGGTTAACCAAAATCATTCCAAAGGGTACATTTGGCAAAATGAGTCGAATTCAGAGGAGCTTAAAATACCTACTGAAAAGGAAGTAGGTTAATTATTTGCCACGCAGGATCCCGTTCATTTGGATTTGTACCTGGATCAAAATTAGTATTTCGATGCAAAAGTGGTAGTTCAGTTGACTATCACACCCAAATTATTTCCACTATTTTTAAAGACTGGTTCATAAATATGTTACAACATTTAGAAGAACCTTCTGTAATCGTGATGGATAATGCCCCGTACAATTCCGGTTCTAGCAGAAAATTGTTCTCAAGCCAATGAAAAAAAATCAAGTGTACCTATAACCGACGATTCTTACGCCGAGTATTTAGAATGCGCTGACCTTAATTAATTATTGAAAATAAATAAGAGAAAAGAAGAAAAAAAGAAAATAACTTTAAGGAAGAGATTTTATAATTCAGTGTATCTTCCGCGTGGTGTCCCACGCATGCTCTGGAGCACTAATATTGACGACAATAACGTTATTATTTTATGTACGCCCTTGAATACGAACTCCATTTTTGTAATAGTCACGAAGGAACTTGCAAAAGTATGTTCCCGAAAAGCCACTTGGTCCAATGATGATGGAATAAGATAAATACTTTCAAACATTCAAAGAAGGTGAATGAATGAGCGAATGGAAATGTCGTACGTGTCGATTTTCAAATTTGAGTTTCCAAAGTACAAAGAAATATTTGAAATCGACAGTATTGTAGCGCAAGGGCTCAGTATTTATTTGAAAAAAAAAAGGTAAAAAAAATGAATAGAAATAAAGTTATTGCATTTGTCAAATAGACCTGTGACACCCTGTATATGATGTCGGGGGTTTGTCATCGGTTTAGTTGACTGTTGTGTTTCACGTCCACAGCTCTCGTTCAACGTGGACGATAAGATCGTCGCGCTACCCCAAGGACTAACTGAAGCACAGAAAAAAAAGAATCGCGAGTACATCAACAAAATGTTTGCAACGGAAACCAAGCCGCGGAATTACGTGGCCATAAGACACGTGAGTTAATTGAAAATGAACGTGAGTTGGTTGAAATGTTTTCAATCATTTTTCTAAATTGAAATGGATAAAGCCCCGTACAATTCCGGTTCTAGCAGAAAATTGCTCTCAAGCCAATGAAAGAAAATCAAGAAATCAAGTGTATAACCGACGATTCTTACGCCGAGTATTTAGAATGCGCTGACCTTAATTAATTATTGAAAATAAATAAGAGAAAAGAAGAAAAAAAGAAAATAACTTTAAGGAAGAGATTTTATAATTCAGCGTATCTTCCGCGTGGTGTCCCACGCATGCTCTGGAGCACTAATATTGACGACAATAACGTTATTATTTTATGTACGCCCTTGAATACTCATTTTTTTTTTTAAAATGGTAAAATTAAATTTTAAATTTTCAAATTTGAATTCATTTTTGTTGACTCTTGTGTTTCATATCAGTGGCCCTTAAGCCCCGGGGAGATGGACAAGATTCGACTAAGGTACGACCTCTTGTCCTATTCCGCGAAGCAGTCACTCGTCGTCGACAACAGCAGCGGCGGGCGACGTCCGGAGGCCACAATGTCGTCGTCCGAGCTCAAAGTCATCGCCGATAAAGGCGAGTCGGACAACCAGATTTTGGAACCGAAGTCGGGGGACAAACGTGTAAGTAAATATGAAACATCGGGTGCGTTATCGGTTTTTTTGACATTTGTGTTTCACAGCAGCAGACCGGGTCCGCGGAAAAAGAAAAGGCAGAAAAACAGTTGGACAAGGTTTCAGAAGAGTCCTATATGACTGACTTCTTACGTAACAATCAAGGCCCGGGGATCGACTCTGAGATCGATCTCTTAATGATAATTAGTCGTAATATTTCATTATAAATTATGAAAAATTAAGATTTAAAACACGATTTGAGAAGGGTCAGAATGTTTTCAAATAGTTTCCTGCATTAAATTAACATTCCTATAAAAAATTAGTACTTCCACTCATTATAATGCGAGGGACAAGTATTAAAGAAACGTAACAACCATTTTATAAACTTTCAGGAAAGCAATTTAAACGATTTAATTTTCAATTTTTATTAATTTAGTACTGTGGTAGGGATACAGTGATGCACATCGTCCATAATTGATTACATCTTGTTATAAGTCTTAACGTCTTCTTAAAATAAAATACAATATAACCGCCGAACCGACTCGAGTATTATCAAAGAACACCGCAGACCCGCAGAAATTATTTTATTTATTGTATAAAATAAAAACTTATGTTTACACTTATAATGTTTTGTAAATGTTGATTGAAATGTTTTACACCACCATCATTATCAAATTAAACTCCACGCAAAGTGGCTCTTAGAAAAATAACCGTTTGAAGAAAGAAAGAAGAGAAAAGGGCTATTCATTGATGTCAAACATACAGGTAGCTGGACAATATTCAATTGAAAAAGCCTTGAAAGTGTGTGAGAAACACTGTTCGTCTACGGTATTTTAATTGGTGAAATCTCAACTTGATCACATAAATAGGAAATAAAACTTTTACCGCCTTCTTAAAGGTGCACAATAAATTTTATTTATAATATAGATAAACTTTTTGATATATTTAACCCATCAAAAATTCTTGATCTCCAGAAACTCTAAAAATGACATATGGTCAAATTTACCAAAGTCCATTGGAAGAAATGCGAGTATGCCTAGCTAGTCAAGCATTTAGTAGTACTGTTGCAATTGGAATGTCAATAGCTTTAGCATCCAAAATTTTACGGTCTTTGTTTTTTTTTTTTAATATTCCTCACGGAAAGTCTCGAAATCGGCAAGTCGAAATCGTTCATAATACCGTAGAATGTCAACACCGCATTCTAACCGCGACGAAAAATATATATATATTTTTTTAATTATTTAAGAGACGGGAAAAATATATTTTCAAATCGTCATATCAATTTTGAAAATAAATAAGAGAAAAGAAGAAAAAAAGAAAATTAACTTTAAGGAAGAGATTTTATAATTCAGTGTATCTTCCGCGTGGTATGTCACGCGTGCTCTGCAGCACTTATATTGACGACAATAACGTTATTATTTTATGTACGCCCTTGAATATGAACTCCATTTTTTTAATAGTCAAGAAGAAACTGGCAAAAGTATATTCCCGAAAAGCCACTTGGTCCAATGATGATGAAATAAAATAAATACTTTCAAACATTCAAAGAAGGTGAATGAATGGGCGAATGAAAATGTCGTACGTGTCGTTTTTCAAACGCAGTGTTCAGAACCGTTTCATGCACTGTTGGGAAATGTGTCCTGCTGATAAAAAACAGATACATTATGCACCGTTTTTAAAATTGCTAGAGTTTCAACACCAGTATAAGGGCTTGTGTAAGGAAAACATGACGTATACGGACGGTTAGTATCGATTGTGTTGTAAAATATTATCACATGATAATGATTATCGAACGGTCTTCGTTTTTTTTTTTTTTTTTTTTTTTTTTTTTAATATTCCTCACAGAAAGTCTCGAAATCGTCAAGTGTATAACCGACGATTCTTACTTTCTCTCAATAAAAAAAAAAAAAAAAGTCGTAGTTGAATATTAAAATAATAAAAAAGACTGTGAAATTATAAATGATGTGATATTATATTATAAAAAGTATTATACTAAACAACAGTTTTTATGTTCATTGTTATTTATGTTTAATTCAAATAATTGTTTAATACCTGAAAAAATGTATAATTTTTTATATCGTAATAATATTATAATATTGTCTAAGGTATGACAGAATTTTAAATAGTTTTATTAGTTAAATGTTAATAAATAATAATCAAATCATGTTATTTTATTGTTTAAGACGTAATGACTGATTGAAATTTTTTTTTCATTGTTAATATTATAATATTGTCTAAGATATGACAGAATTTTAAAAGTTGTATTGGTTGTTGTTAATAAATTATAGTCAAATAATGTTACCTTATTGTCTAAGGAATGACAGATTGAAAAGTTTTTTTTTTTTTGTGAATAAATTAGTTTTGCCTTCGTGTCTGAGGTATGGCAAAATATATAATTTTTTATATTGTTAATAATATTAATAATATCATAATTTCATCAATAAAGTTTGTCTAAAGTAAGACAATGTCATAATATAATATTATTTGGTTTTTTATTAAATTATTCCTATGTAAGTTTCAAAATCACCTATATCGCAATGTCAATTTCAAAACCAGCCATCTACATAAAAACCAAAAAAATATTTTGTTTCAAAACCAGCCATATAATGAAATTTGCACAGAAAAAAAAGAATCGCGAGTTCATCAACAAAATGTTTGAAACGGGTACCAAGCCGTGGAATTACGTGTCCATAAGACACGTGAGTTAATTGAAAACGTCGGGCGTACATTATCGGTTTTGTTGACTATTGTGTTTCATACCAGTGGCCCTTAAGCCCCGAGGAGATGGACAAGATTCGACTAAGGAACGAACTCTTGTCCTATTCCGCGAAGCAGTCGCTCGTCGTCGACAACAGCAGCGGCGGGCGACGTCCGGAGGCCACAATGTCGTCGTCCGAGCCCAAAGTCATCGCCGATAAAGGCGAGTCGGACAACCAGATTTTGGAACCGAAGTCGGGGGACAAACGTGTAAGTAAATATGAAACATCGGGTGCGTTATCGGTTTTTTTGACATTTGTGTTTCACAGCAGCAGACCGGGTCCGCGGAAAAAGAAAAGGCAGAAAAACAGTTGGACAAGGTTTCAGAAGAGTCCTATATGACTGACTTCTTACGTAACAATCAAGGCCCGGGGATCGACTCTGAGATCGATCTCTTAATGACCCAGTACAAAATTCGCAGGGGCTACGATTAACGATACGTATAACCGACGATTCTTACGCCGAGTATTTAGAATGCGTACCATGGAATGTGACAGAAACTATTTGGAAAGAAAATTTACCTGAACCGCCTTTAAGTGTAATGTCACCATTTGCATATTTTAAATTATTTGTTGATGATAACATCATTCACAATATATCTCAACAAACAAATCTATACTCGGTTGAAAAATCAGGGAAGTGCATTACCACTTCGCCAGAAGTAATTGAATAGTTTTTAGGAATTCAAATGTAATTATGCATACATTATACCTAATTAAGAATATTATTTGAACATTTTAATTCATTTTAGGTATATGAGTATAGTTAAGAGTGCCATCGTATAGAATATTTTGGGCAGAAAGAACTAGGTTTTCAAATGTAATGTCAAGAAATCGATTTGACTGTTTGTGGGCAAATATCCATGTTAATGATAACAGTAAAATGTTACCAAGAGAGCACCCAGACCATGATAACACCTTAGTATTTGTATTAAGATGGGTCGTCGTGGTAAGACGTCTCCCTACATAATATAATATTTATTGACTTTTTTAACAAAGTAAAAAATGATTTTATTATTGCAGGGGACTTCAATGCCAAGCATCGAGCTTGGGGCTGTCGCGCAAACATCCCTCGTGGTGTTGTTTTGCATAATTTTATCAAAAAAAAATAATTTTAATATACTTTTTCCACCAATATCCACTTACTGGCCTTCATCCCTTAGAAAAAAACCAGATATTCCGGACATCTTTGTTGCAAAAATACTCAGCAGTTTATACTGTTCTTTTAATAATATATTAGATCTAAACTCGGATCATTCCTCAGTACTATTCAATATTTCTACGACCCCACTAACTCATACTGAAACACCTAGATTATTTTCTCCTCAAACTAATCGTTTAAAATTTCAAAATATATTAAACGAACAAGTAAATCTCAAAGTCAAACTAAAATCTAATCTTGATATTGACGAAGCAGTAAATTATTTAACCACTCTCATACAGTCAGCTGCTTGGGCAGCTACCAAACTAGACAAACCACCTAACACTTATTCTAATTTCCAACTCGTTCTCGAACAAATTCGGAGCCTTATAGTAATACTTAGATAAGTTATAGAATATACAAATTTTTTTCAGACTTTGGTACTACAGTACCTTTACCAGGAATAGTACATGACTGGAAGACATCTGTACAGTCAGTTTTCAAACCTCCTGGTGGTCGGCATTTTAGTTTTAATTCAACAAAAAGATTTTTTTTTTAAAAAAATGTACAAAAAACTAATGTTTTGATAAAAGGTGAAGTAAGCTACCAAGTTGAAACTGGTGCGTATAAAATTGTATGTAAGAAGGGAAAGACTGTGCAAAACATTAATAATTTACATTTAAGCGAAATATCAACTAGAAATATGAAAATAAATCCATTGAAGTTCAGAGATGTGGATAATTTACTGAAAAAAAGCATTATGGTGACCAAAGGCAAGCATTACATTTTCTTAGGTTTTACAAAGACAATATCTTCAAAAAATCTCATGAATTAATACTAGATGATGAAGAATATATTACTATGTGCTGTGATGAAAATATGTGTGATATTGATCAAAACCTGATGATATAATTCATAGTTAAATATTAAAATAATAAAAAAGACGGTGAAATTATAAATGATGTGATATTATATTATAAAAAGTATTATACTAAACAACAGTTTTTATGTTCATTGTTATTTATGTTTTATTCAAATAATTTTTTAATACCTGAAAAAATGTATAATTTTTTATTTTGTAATGATATTATAATATTGTCTAAGCACTAAGGTATGACAGAATTTTAAATAGTTTTATTAGTTGTTGTTAAATGTTAATAAATAATAATCAAATCATGTTATTTTATTGTTTAAGACGTTATGACAGATTGAAATTTTTTTTTTATTGTTAATATTATAATATTGTCTAATATATGACAGAATTTTAAAAGTTGTATTGGTTGTTGTTAATAAATTATAGTCAAATAATGTTACCTTATTGTCTAAGGTATGACAGATTGAAAAGTTTTTTTTTTATTGTTAATAAATTAGTTTTGCCTCATTGTCTGAGGTATGGCAAAATATATAATTTTTTATATTGTCAATAATATTAATCATATCATAATTTCAGCAATAAAGTTTGTAAGACAATGTCATAATATAATATTATTTGGTTTTTTATTAAATTATTCCTATGTTAGTTTCAAAATCACCTATATCGTAATGTCAATTTCAAAACCAGCCATCTACATAAAATCCAAAAAAATATTTTGTTTCAAAACCAGCCATATAATGAAATTTGCAACAAAACTAGCTATCTTGAAATTAGAAATGTATAATAACTCTTGTAATAATATTTTTATAAAACGCCTATTCATACACAATATGTATGCATTCCAACCCATGATTTCATATTTATTACAAAATCATAGAGTAAAATTTTAAGGTCTTTTTGGTTTTTTGTTGTTCCTGAAAATTTTTAAGAATTGGTCATGGCTGGTTTTGAAACTACACGCTCAGTTGAGTTAGAGCTAGATACCAATCATCCCGGCTCCCATCAAACAAATCAGCATATTATAATAAATTTGCTAATTCTCTGAAAAAGGTCCTAGCTATACATAAAACAAATGAATTCGAACAAAAATTATAAGCATTATCTAGTACAAATGGTAGTCTCTGGAAAGAAACCAAGCGAATGCTTAAATACAAAACTCCATCGTGCCCACTCATAAAAATGCAGACAACACTTTAGCTATCACAGATAACGAAAAAACCACTGTATTTCAATCTCATCTATATGAAACCTTCCAACCACATAATGATATCCTTATTCCACAACACTTAGAAAATGTTGAAAGATATCTAAACTCTCCACTACCACCCGCTTGCCCTGTAAAATACTTCACGCTCAACGAAGTAAAAAACATGATAATTTAGTGTTCTCGTAAGAAATCTCCAGGCTTCGATTTGATCACAGCGGAAGTCGCTAAATGGCTGCCAAAAAAGGCTATAGTGCTCCTAACCTATATTTACAACGCAATCATAATGCCGGTTTTCCACTAAACGGACAAAACAAAAACTGAACACAAACTCGTGTCGAATAAAACAAAACTGGAACTTTTCGCAAAAATTTTGAAGACCGGCGTGTTTTGCGACAGTTGGAGTTTTGTTTTTCGTTTCCCACTCGAAAGCGGTAACATCAAAAGGCTTCGAAGTGTTTTGAGACTCGAGTCTGTTAAGTAGAAACGGTTGTGTTGTGATGTCGTGTTGTGCCCGAAAACAAATTACGAATTTACATAATGTGAATACGAATTCTGTACCTAAATACAATGGCGAATTTGAGGGGGGGGGGGGCGACGTGGCGATCTACTTTTTTTGTAATAAATTTGTAAATTTCATTACGTTTTCAGTTACGTCCTTGTTAATAAAGTATCCATGATACTGATTCGCTCCCCCCTTAAATAAGCTTCAGATCCGCCACTGCCTAAATACTAGGCTAAGTAAGTGAACTTACTTAGTGTATAACCGACGATTCTTACGCCGAGTATTTAGAATGCGCTGACCTTAATTAATTATTGAAAATAAATAAGAGAAAAGAAGAAAAAAAGAAAATAACTTTAAGGAAGAGATTTTATAATTCAGCGTATCTTCCGCGTGGTGTCCCACGCATGCTCTGGAGCACTAATATTGACGACAATAACGTTATTATTTTATGTACGCCCTTGAATACTCATTTTTTTTTAAAATGGTAAAATTAAATTTTAAATTTTCAAATTTGAATTCATTTTTGTTGACTCTTGTGTTTCATATCAGTGGCCCTTAAGCCCCGAGGAGATGGACAAGATTCGACTAAGGTACGACCTCTTGTCCTATTCCGCGAAGCAGTCACTCGTCGTCGACAACAGCAGCGGCGGGCGACGTCCGGAGGCCACAATGTCGTCGTCCGAGCTCAAAGTCATCGCCGATAAAGGCGAGTCGGACAACCAGATTTTGGAACCGAAGTCGGGGGACAAACGTGTAAGTAAATATGAAACATCGGGTGCGTTGTCGGTTTTTTTGACATTTGTGTTTCACAGCAGCAGATCGGGTCCGCGGAAAAGAAAAAGGCAGAAAAACAGTTGGACAAGGTTTCAGAAGAGTCCTATATGACTCTTATTAGCAGATCAGCAGATCGGGTCCGCGGAAAAGGAAAAGGCAGAAAAACAGTTGGACAAGGTATCAGAAGAGTCCATATGTGTTGTGCCCGAAAACAAATTACGAATTTACATAATGTGAATACGAATTCTGTACCTAAATACAATGGCGAATTTGAGGGGGGGGGGCGACGTGGCGATCTACTTTTTTTGTAATAAATTTGTAAATTTCATTACGTTTTCAGTTACGTCCTTGTTAATAAAGAATCCATGATACTGATTCGCTCCCCCCTTAAATAAGCTTCAGATCCGCCACTGCCTAAATACTAGGCTAAGTAAGTGAACTTTTTTTTTTTTTAATAAATGCTAAGGCCTTGCGCTAAAACAATATTAACTTCTAATGTTTTTTTTTTTTTTTTTTTTTTTGAAACTCAAATTGTAACGGGACCCACCGAAAACAGTCCTTCTTAGGACTACCAATCAGAACACGCCATACAAGACACAACAGCAGTCAGAGATAGTTTTCACAAAAGATAAGTACCTTAAACTAAAGCAACGACCGGGAAAATACGACCATGGATAGGGAAGATCACAACGAACAGAACGAGACCCTCCCCAGGGCTATAACCAAAAAACTCAATCAATAAGACACCAATCCGCACGGACGGGCAACACAATATCACGGCGGCACACTCGACCGTTTACTAGTCGGTACGGCTCACGAGTTATATACCGGCTGCCGTCCGACCGAAAAAACAACAATTTCTTCTCTTCTATCAACACATCTTCATCTGCCGGAACAACTCCACAACCAGAACGAAGATAGGAAGAATAGAAGAAACACCAAACCACAGCACTCTTCGTACGGACCGTGTGCTACAGTACGACCATCGATTGCCGTCCGAACGTTGATTTTTCTGTTGTTCATTGTCGTGTTTGTATTTCAATTAATATTCGGATAACATGACCGACGAAAACAAGAGTTGGACGACGGAGTTCGAGATGCCTTCTCCCGATTTTGAACTCATTGGGGATACTCGAGATACTACAGGTACTTGCCCGGCACTAGGGACGTGATATCGAAAGAAAAGTATCGATACTTTTACTTGGTATCGAATCGAATGAAAATACTCATATGAGTAAAATATCGAAATAAAAGGACCGATATGAGTAAGTATCGAAAAAAAAGTATCGAATCGAATTAAAATACTGAAAAGGGTAAAATACCTAAACAAAAGGACCGATATGACTATATAAGACTATGTATCGAATATTCGAATGAAATAATTTGTTTATACTTAATACTTTCTTTTTCAATATATGAAAGAATTCTAAACCTTGAACATGACATTTTTCTATCCAAAATACTGAAATATGAATGATGTCTATAAACAATTTTAAATTTTTCCGCTAGGGACAACTTACTTTTTCCTAGGCAGTGTTAAATAATTTCATGAGTATGATTGTATGAAGTATCAAAGGACAAAGATACATTTTTACCTTATTTTCAAGGCTATACAATTGCTTAAAATAATCATTTTATTAATGAGATTGAATTTATACTTTCTGAGTATACGTAAAATACATTTTTATAATAGTATTTTTAATACTATCTTATTTGTATACCTACTAGTATTAGTATTTAAATATTTATTTAAAAGTATTTTTTACAAGCCTAGTGTTAAACACACTTCTGATTATACCCTGCTCAAATGTATTCTACATTTGAGTAAAATAAAAAACATTTAATACAAACAAAACTCATATTTATTATTGGTAGGTATTGTAGTCATATTATTATAAAGTAGGTACCTATAGAAAAAATACAAATAAAAAAATCTTATAAATATTGTGATTATAGTCATATTGTGTGAAAAACCCCACCGGCCACCACGCGCAAACCATTGTACTCGAAAAGAATTTTTCGATAACATTCGACTATTCAAGTACTTTTGAACTGATATGGTGGTAAAATGATTCGATACCAGTACTTTTTTATCGATATTAGTAAAGTATCGAACCCACGGTATCGATACAAAAAGTACTTGTATCGAAAGAAAAGTATTGATACTTTACTTGTATCGGTAGTATCGCAACGTCCCTACGTGTGCAACCCTCCGGGCATCGCCACTCTCTCTCCGTACGAATCGACGCCGCCTTCTATTGCGCCGAGCGAGTCATCAGACGACCTACAGTACGACCATCGATTGCCGTCCGAACCAGCGGCGACGAGAAGAACGAACGAGCACTCCTCAAGCGGATCACGCACCTTCCACCGGACGCCGCCACACTCCTGCCGGACGAACCGACAGACCCCGCCGTCTTATCCTATCCATCCTTGGCCGCTTTTGAAAGCCTGCCT
This sequence comes from Therioaphis trifolii, assembly GCA_027580255.1. Lineage (NCBI taxonomy): Eukaryota > Metazoa > Arthropoda > Insecta > Hemiptera > Aphididae > Therioaphis > Therioaphis trifolii. Next base: position 26,709,581 of record CM050405.1, on the reverse strand, counting down.
TCCTGGATCTGACTCACAGTAGCAGTCGCTTCATAGATAGACACTACTCGTAAGCAGACCCCTCACCTGATTGTATACTTATATGTAAACCCCTGATTGTGGGTGGGACTTAGCAGCATACCCGCAGCTAGCCCAAACAATCCAACCCTTGGCCGCTTTTGAAAGCCTGCCTTCCCGGGTTCGATTCACAGTAGCAGTCGCTTCATAGCAGGACACTACTCGTGGTCGACCCCACTGCCTGATTGTATGATTAATGTATATATGTGTATTCGCCTCATTGTAATTAGGACAGAGCTTCCAGCCTGTCGTGACATTACGCCGTACCCGGCAGCCCGCTTTCCAGCGTGGCTGCCGAGTTAGCGTGTCTAGTCCCGCATACTGTATATAATATTAAACATTCGTATAAACAATAAAGAACAGAAGTGATACCATTAAACAGAGTGTTGTTATTCACTTCTAACGAGACAGCCGAGAGGTTACTGTTTCTTAATTTGAAAATTAATTCAAAATAGCCATTTTGTAAACCTGATTTTTAGAAAAATATTAGTGTTTAAAATTCTAACAAAGGTTGATCCATTTATTTTCTATGATTTTTAAAGTTTGAGAAAAAGTTAAGAATTTTATTGTATACCACATAATATTATAACACATATTATTGTATAACATTATTAAGTAAATGGCTGATTGAAATTTAATTTATATTCCAAGATTTTTGTTATTGCTTACATCTTTTATCATTAAATTGATATTTATTATTATGAGTCCAAGTCATAATTCCGTAACATCATTGATTATGAATACTATCTATAGTATTTTTAATCAATGATATCATACATGTTGACATGTTGTACAAATAATCAGAATAACCATACAATTTTCAATTCGCTAATTTATAAAATGATTTAAACGAATTAAATTTAAGATTTCATGGGTGTGATTTTTACTTTTTGAGATAATCAGTATTTATAATATCACTTAAGTCACAGTAGCGGTATGTGTTTGACCTCCGACTGTGAAACACGTGTGTCGCCAGTGCGTTTTATCAGCTCCCGATAAGCATTTAGTAGTTTCGCAACAATACGCCAAATATGGACATTATTAATTAATACCGTAGGACCTGTAATGCAGCACACTAAAAAGCAAACAGGCAAAACGCCTGACACCTCAACTTCTTCCAGAAAAACCATCACTAACCCTTCACCTAACACTATGAACAATCAAAGTCAGACCAATACTTCATTACAAAAACCTCAAATCCCTTCACCAATTAAATCACCTAAAATAAACTCACATTGCAAAATACCTACTCCGAGTCAAACGGTCGCTAATGACAAAGATAACAACCGTCTCGCTGCCAGCCATAAAACGTCCACCTCCTCTCACCCTTCGCAACACCTAATCAACAACACAATTGCTGCCGCCGCCGCCGTACCCGTTACTGCGATAACCGACTCCTTCTCTTCCAGTTCCAATGCTATCTCCACTACGTCTATAAACAACCAAGACGGACAATATATAAGTAATAACATGCACCAAAACCAAACAATCATTACGCCATCAAATACCACACACAGAAATTTCGCCTCAATAACTGCTAATTGTATTACACCTAAAAGAGACCAAGCACTAGTATTCAATTCCATCGACGGGGTTCCTCAAAAAGATTATGTTTTAGCCATAGGACAAATTGTGTCTCCAAAAAACAAAATATTTGTATCAAGAATATCCAATAATCGTTTTTGCATATTCTTATCAAACAAAAGTATACTAGACGCATTAATGGAAAAAACTAAATCAATTACAATAAATAATCAAGAAATACAACTTCGTAGATTAATTAACCCAGCAAAGAGAATAATTATCTCTAACGTTTGTCCTTCTATATCAAACCAAGAGATACTTAATGTGCTTAGAGGCATTAATATCACTCCCACATCTCAAATAAACTATTTAAAAGCCGGGTTAAATATCCAAGGATATGAACACATACTTAGCTTTAGAAGACAAATGTACATAAATCACGAAGATATACCTAAACTCCCTGGATCACTGATAATTAATTCAAATGGTTCCCTATTTCGAATATTTCTTACGGATGATTCAATAACCTGTTATACATGTAAATCTACTGGGCATACATCCAACACATAAAAAAAGATTTAATAAACGATCTAAACTCCCTACCTCCGCACAATCCCAACTTCACACTTACACACGAAAACCCTCAAAAAGAAAATGAAGGTGAATGAAACTCAAAGGTGAATGAATGGGCGAATGGAAATGTCGTACGTGTCGTTTTTCAAACGCGGTGTTCAGAACCGTTTCACGCACTGTTGGGAAATGTGTCCTTCTGATAAAAAACAGATACATTATGCACCGTTTTTAAAATTGCTGGAGTTTCAACACCAGTATAAGGGCTTGTGTAAGGAAAACATGACGTATACGGACGGTTAGTATCGATTGTGTTGTAAAATATTATCACATGATAATGATTATCGAATGGTCTTCGTTTTTTTTTTTTTTTTTTATTTAATATTCCTCACAGAAAGTCTGGAAATCGTCAAGTGTATAACCGACGATTCTTACGCCGAGTATTTAGAATGCGTACCATGGAATGTGACAGAAACTATTTGGAAAGAAAATTTACCTGAACCGCCTTTAAGTGTAATGTCTCCATTTGCATATTTCAAATTATTTGTTGATGATAACATCATTCACAATATTCAGTAAATTATTTAACAACTCTCATACAGTCAGCTGCTTGGGCAGCTACCAAACTAGACAAACCACCTAACACTTATTCTAATTTCCAACTCGTTCCCGAACGAATTCGGAGCCTTCTACTATCTATATTATATATATAGATTATATTATTATTATTATTATATCGAGTATTATACTCGTATACTTAGATAAGTTATAGAATATACAAATTTTTTTCAGTCTTTGGTACTACAGTACCTTTACCAGGAATAGTACATGACTGGAAGACATCTGTACAGTCAGTTTTCTAACCCCCTGGCGGTTGGCATTTTAGTTTTAATTCAACAAAAAGATTTTTGTTTAAAAAAAATGTACAAAAAACGAATGTTTTGATAAAAGGTGAAGTAAGCTACCAAGTTGAAACTGGTGCGTATAAAAATGTATGTAAGAAGGGAAAGACTGTGCAAAACATTAATAATTTACATATAAGCGAAATATCTACTAGAAATATGAAAATGAATCCATTGAAGTTCAGAGATGTGGATAATTTACTGAATAAGCATTATGGTGACCAATTGCAAACATTACATTTTCTTAGGTTTTACAAAGACAATATCTTCAAAAAATCTCAAGAATTAATATTAGATGATGAAGAATATATTACTATGTGCTGTGATGAAAATATGTGTGATATTGATCAAAACCTGATGATATAATTTATAGTTGAGCATTTTCTCAGCAGAAAACTACGCCATATTAGAAGCAATCAAATCAATAAACATGACATCTTGAAACAACAATATTTTAATAATAAGTGACTCATTTAGTGCTTTCCTAGCTATCTTAAACCCTTCTCGACAAATGAAATAACCCAGAACATCCAAACTACAAAATTTTTGGAACGGGTACCAAGCCGTGGAATTACGTGGCCATAAGACACGTGAGTTAATTGAAAACGTCGGGCGTATATTATCGGTTTTGTTGACTCTTGTGTTTCATATCAGTGGCCCTTAAGCCCCGAGGAGATGGACAAGATTCGACTAAGGTACGACCTCTTGCCCTATTCCGCGAAGCAGTCGCTCGTCGTCTACAGCAGCAGCGGCGGGCGACGTCCGGAGGCCACAATGTCGTTGTCCGAGCTCAAAGACATCGCCGATAAAGGCGAGTCGGACAACCAGATTTTGGAACCGAAGTCGGGGGACAAACGTGTAAGTAAATATGAAACATCGGGTGCGTTATCGGTTTTTTTGACATTTGTGTTTCACAGCAGCAGACCGGGTCCGCGGAAAAGAAAAAGGCAGAAAAACAGTTGGACAAGGTTTCAGAAGATGTTACGGAGTAAAACGAATTAAAAGGGTTTTTTTCAAAACCAACAAATCCAACAAAATGACAGATAAAAAACTGAACAAGTGACAGATGAAAACAGCACCGAGTAAATGCAAACGGCAATGCAATGGTGTGGTGTTCATCTGTCACAACCAAACGACGGACCAATCAGCAACTGACTAAGTTATCAGAAAGGGTATATATACCGGACGATTTCGATAACAGCGAATGGTTCGTCAGCAACTACACCATAAGAAAATCAGCAGGCATTCCATCAATCAAAGACTACATACACTCCGAAATAGCAAAACAAAAAACAATCATCACAAACTCCATCTACCCTCACATATCGAAAATAAGTAAACGAACTCCAGCAAAAGAACTTTTCAAAAATAGACCAATCAAATTTTAGCAAAGCAAAACACAACAATAACGGTGAAATCTACAATTAACTAACAATCAACCAACCACATCATTCTCTCTGGAAGAAGCAATGCTTGAAACAGAGTAAAGTACACCAAAGCAAAGCAAGATAACTTAGTCAGTCCACTTCAAGCCTTCAAACTATCAACATCTACAAGAAACATTCCGATAGTAAGAAGAACAGGACCAGAAATCGACAGCCGAAGACCGACGACAACGCCGCTCCACGGCTACAAACGCCCTTCGACCGCCGACCACCGACGACCGCGCTGCTCCACGGCTGCAAGCATCGACCAAGCGCCGAGGACCGACGACAACGCCATTCCACGGCTATAAGCGCCGTTCGACCGACGACCGCGCCATTTCACGGTAGCAAGCACTACTCGACCGCTGAATACCGACGACAGAGCCGCTCCACGGCTGCAATCATCATCCGTCCGCGGACCACTGACGACCCTGCCGTTCCCGGTTGCGTACATCATCGCACGTACGCATATCGACGACGACGCCGCTCCACGGCCGGAAACACCATTCAACTGCCGATTCAATCTGCCGGAAGGCAGAAAAACAGTTGGACAAGGTTTTAGAAGAGTCCTATATGACTGACTTCTTACGTAACAATCAAGGCCCCGGGATCGACTCTGAGATCGATCTCTTAATGACCCAGTACAAAATTCGCAGGGGCTACGATTAACGATACGTATAACCGTCGATTCTTACGCCGAGTATTTAGAATGCGTACCATGGAATGTGACAGAAACTATTTGGAAAGAAAATTTACCTGAACCGCCTTTAAGTGTAATGTCTCCATTAGCATATTTTAAATTATTTGTTGATGATAACATCATTGACAATATATCTCAACAAACAAATCTATACTCTATAGGTACTATAATATCTCTATACTGAAAAATCAGGGAAGTGCATTACCACTTCGCCAGAAGAAATTGAATAGTTTTTAGGAATTCAAATGTAATTATGCATACATTATACCTAATTAAGAATATTATTTGAACATTTTAATTCATTTTAGGTATATGAGTATAGTTAAAATGCCATCGTGGCGATCTACTTTTTTTGTAATAAATTTGTAAATTTCATTACGTTTTCAGTTACGTCCTTGTTAATAAAGAATCCATGATACTGATTCGCTCCCCCCTTAAATAAGCTTCAGATCCGCCACTGCCTAAATACTAGGCTAAGTAAGTGAACTTTTTTTTTTTTTAATAAATGCTAAGGCCTTGCGCTAAAACAATATTAACTTCTAATGTTTTTTTTTTTTTTTTTTTAATTCAAATTTGATTATTAGTTCAAAATAGCCATTTTGTAAACATTTACAAGACCATCTAAATATTCTTCAAGAATGGTTTCTCAAATGGAAAATAAAAATTAATGAATCAAAATCTTCTCAAACTACCTTCGCTTTACGCCCTGGTTAGTGCCCGCAAGTCTCTCTAAACCATTCTTTTATTCCTCAAACATCTCAGGTCAAATACTTGGGCATAATATTTGATAGACGCCTAACTTGGTCAGCACATCTTAAAGATAAAAGAAAAAACTTAATTCACGTCTTCATTTACTAAGACTTCACTCCAAAGCTTCAGTTTCCATCAAATTACTGCTCTACAAAATGCTACTTAAGCCAATCTGGTCCTATGGTATTATAATATGGGGATCAGCAAAACCTTCAAATATCAAAACCATCCAAGCCTACCAATCCATATGCCTTAGAATAATTATCAAAGCACCTTGGTATGTCACAAATAAGGCAATCCACCATGACCTCAAAATCCAAACTGTCAACGAAACTGCTGTGTCATTCTACAAACGATTCCACACAAAAACACAATCACACCCAAACCCACTCATCAGCCAGCTCGGATCAAAAACTCTTTCAGACAATCCTGCGAGACGCCTAAAACGTAACTGGTCTAGGGATCTACTCCAATAATCCAACTCCACGCCAATCCAGGTGTCGCAGCTATGCGCCTTCCTGCTCAAGCCCTCATGTCTTCAAAATGCATGTATATCCTAAATTTTACTTATTGTACAAAACAAATGTATAGATTGTAAATATTCTAATAAAAAAACAAACTTAAAAAAAAAAAGTGTACATATATTAAATAATCTAAAATGTTTAATACCTAAACTATAAGGATGTAGTAGATTTTGTGGCTATTTACCCATATTCAATAATTATAAGTAAAAACAATAAAATCTGAGCCCTGTTAATTTATTAGTAATTACCACTTTCATGATGTTAATATTGAGTTAACTTAATTAAAGCTTTTTTTTTTACAATTTTTGGCTATGTTTACTTAGTCGCTAAGATATATTTAGCTTTACAAAAGTACTCTGCATTATGCAATCTGTCATTAAATGCTATTATATTTTTAGTTGGTTAAGCGAATGTGGTCAATTTTGTAAAAAAAAATGTTGAGTAAAAATTTAACAATTAATCAAGCAGGTAATGAACAAGGAGAAGAAAATAAATTATTTAACTTTTGTTTTCATTTAAGATATATTATTTTATTATTTTAACATTCATCTTTTGATGAAGATACGAAATTATTTTTGGAGAGTGTAATTTCTTCCTGTTATAAGAAAATAAATACATTATTAAATGTAATGTAAATATATGTAAATAAACAATGGCAGCCACTTTGAAAATTATTTGTAGTTATCTAATATAAATGTTATATTAATTTGTTATTGTATACATATATTGTTAAAAAATAAAACTTGAAACATTTAATTAATAGTTTTATGTCATAATATGTAGCTAATAATTTTCATAACTAAATGATTGGGAATTTGGGATTGTCTAATTTTCAACTTTACTGTTGTCTGTACTCTGTGATAGTAGGTATATTATCAGTTAGCACATAGATGTCTTATTATGCTTATTATGCTTTCATGGAAAAGTTAATCAAATCACCGACTTCTTGATAGACCCGTCCTATATTAATTGTACAATAATTTTAGTAATTTAATTCACATTTTCAAAAAGTTTAAAAAATCATAATAAATAAATGACTAAACTTTAATAAGAAATTTTATTACCATAATTTTTCTAAAAATCCTGTCTACAACATGGCTGTTCTCATTTTTTTTTAAAATGGTCAAATTAAACTTTTAATTTTCAAATTTGAGTTTCCAAAGTACAAAAAAATATTTGAAATCGACAGTATTGTAGCGCAAGGGCTCAGTATTTATTTGAAAAAAAAAAGGTAAAAAAAATGAATAGAAAAAAAGTTATTGCATTTGTCAAATAGACCTGTGACACCCTGTATATGATGTCGGGGGTTTGGTCATCGGTTTAGTTGACTGTTGTGTTTCACGTCCACAGCTCTCGTTCAACGTGGACGATAAGATCGTCGCGCTACCCCGAGGACTAACTGAAGCACAGAAAAAAAAGAATCGCGAGTTCATCAACAAAATGTTTGCAACGGGTACCAAGCCGCGGAATTACGTGGCCATAAGACACGTGAGTTGATTGAAAACGTCGGGCGTATATTATCGGTTTTGTTGACTCTTGTGTTTCATATCAGTGGCCCTTAAGCCCCGAGGAGATGGACAAGATTCGACTAAGGTACGAACTCTTGTCCTATTCCGCAAAGCAGTCGCTCGTCGTCGACAACAGCAGCGGCGGGCGACGTCCGGAGGCCACAATGTCGTCGTCCGAGCTCAAAGTCATCGCCGATAAAGGCGAGTCGGACAACCAGATTTTGGAACCGAAGTCGGGGGACAAACGTGTAAGTAAATATGAAACATCGGGTGCGTTATCGGTTTTTTTGACATTTGTGTTTCACAGCAGCAGACCGGGTCCGCGGAGAAGGAAAAGGCAGAAAAAGAGTTAGAGGAGGTTTCAGAGGAGTCCTATATGACTGACTTCTTACGTAACAATCAAGGCCCGGGGATCGACTCTGAGATCGATAACTTAATGATAATTAGTCGTAATATTTCATTATAAATTATGAAAAATTAAGATTTAAAACACGATTTGAGAAGGGTCAGAATGTTTTCAAATAGTTTCCTGCATTAAATTAACATTCCTATAAATACTTAGTACTTCCACTCATTATAATGCGAGGGACAAGTATTAAAGGAACGTAACAACCATTTTATAAACTTTCAGGAAAGCAATTTAAACGATTTAATTTTCAATTTTTATTAATTTGGTACTGTGGTAGGGATACAGTGATGCACATCGTCCATAATTGATTACATCTTGTTATAAGTCTTAACGTCTTCTTAAAATAAAATACAATATAACCGCCGAACCGACTCGAGTATTATCAAAGAACACCGCAGACCCGCAGAAATTATTTTATTTATTGTATAAAATAAGCACTTACGTTTACACTTATAATGTTTTGTAAATGTTGATTGAAATGTTTCAGCAGCAGCAGACCGGGTCCGCGGAGAAGGAAAAGGCAGAAAAAGAGTTGGAGGAGGTTTCAGAAGAGTCCTATATGACTGACTTCTTACGTAACAATCAAGGCCCGGGGATCGACTCTGAGATCGATCTCTTAATGACCCAGTACAAAATTCGCAGGGGCTACGATTAACGATACGTATAACCGACGATTCTTACGCCGAGTATTTAGAATGCGTACCATAGAATGTGACAGAAACTATTTGGAAAGAAAATTTACCTGAACCGCCTTTAAGTGTAATGTCTCCATTTGCATATTTTAAATTATTTGTTGATGATAACATCATTGACAATATATCTCAACAAACCAATCTATACTCTATACTATAATATCTCTATACTGAAAAATCAGGGAAGTGCATTACCACTTCGCCAGAAGAAATTGAATAGTTTTTAAGAATTCAAATGTAATTATGCATACATTATACCTAATTAAGAATATTATTTGAACATTTTAATTCATTTTAGGTATATGAGTATAGTTAAGATGCCATCGTATAGAATGTTTTGGGCAGAAAGAACTAGGTTTTTAAATGCAATGTCAAGAAATCGATTTGACTGTTTGTGGGCAAATATCCATGTTAATGATAACAGTAAAATGTTACCAAGAGAGTACCCAGACCATGATAACACCTTAGTATTTTTATTAAGATGGGTCGTCGTGGTAAGACGTCTTCCTACAGAATATCATATTTATCGACTTTTTTAACATAGTAAAAAATAATTTTAATATTGGAGGGGATTTCAATGCCAAGCATCGAGCTTGGGGCTGTCGCGCAAACATCCCTCGTGGTGTTGTTTTGCATAATTTTATCAACATAAATAATTTTAATATACTTTCTCCACCAAAACTCACTTACTGGCCTTCATCCCTTAGAAAAAAATGAGATGATGAAGAATATATTACTATGTGCTGTGATGAAAATATGTGTGATATTGATCAAAACCTGATGATATAATTTATAGTTGAGCATTTTCTCAGCAGAAAACTACGCCATATTAGAAGCTATCGAATCAATAAACCTGACACCTTGAAACAACAATATTTTAATAATAAGTGACTCATTTAGTGCTTTCCTAGCTTTCTTAAACCCCTTCTCGACAAATGAAATAACCCAGAACATCCAAACTACAAAATTTTTGGAACGGGTACCAAAAACGCCGTGGAGTTACGTGGCCATAAGACACGTGAGTTAATTGAAAACATCGGGTGTATATTATCGGTTTTGTTGACTCTTGTGTTTCATATCAGTGGCCCTTAAGCCCCGAGAAGATGGACAAGATTCGACTAAGGAACGACTCTTGTCCTATTCCGCGAAGCAGTCGCTCGTCGTCGACAACAGCAGCGGCGGACGACGTCACAATTTCGTCGTCCGAGCCCAAAGTCATCGCCGATAAAGGCGAGTCGGACAACCGGATTTTGGAACCGAAGTCGGGGGACAAACGTGTAAGTAAATATGAAACATCGGGTGCGTTATCGGTTTTTTTGACATTTGTGTTTCACAGCAGCAGACCGGGTCCGCGGAGAAGGAAAAGGCAGAAAAAGAGTTGGAGGAGGTTTCAGAAGAGTCCTATATGACTGACTTCTTACGTAACAATCAAGGCCCGGGGATCGACTCTGAGATCGATCTCTTAATGACCCAGTACAAAATTCGCAGGGGCTACGATTTATTAGTCATTACCACTTTCATGATGTTAATTTTGAGTTAACGTAATTAAAGCTTTTTTTTTCCAATTTTTGTCTGTGTTTACTTAGTCGCTAAGATATATTTAGCTTTACAAATGTACTCTGCATTATGCAATCTGTCAGTAAATGCTATTATATTTTTAGTTGGTTAAGCGAATGTGGTCAATTTTGTAAAAAAAAAAATGTTGATTAAAAATTTAACAATTAATCAAGCAGGTAATGAACAAGGAGAAGAAAATAAATTATTTAACTTTTGTTTTCATTTAAGATATATTATTTTATTATTTTAACATTCATCTTCTGATGAAGATACGAAATTATTTTTGGAGAGTGTAATTTCTTCCTGTTATAAGAAAATAAATACATTATTAAATGTAATGTAAATATATGTAAATAAACAATGGCAGCCACTTTGAAAATTATTTGTAGTTATCTAATATAAATGTTATATTAATTTGTTATTGTATACATATATTGTTAAAAAATAAAACTTGAAACATTTAATTAACAGTTTTATGTCATAATATGTAGCTAATAATTTTCATAACTAAATGATTGGGAATTTGGGATTGTCTAATTTTCAACTTTACTGTTGTCTGTACTCTGTGATAGTATATTATCAGTTAGCACATAGATGTCTTATTATGCTTATTATGCTTTCATGGAAAAGTTAATCAAATCACCGACTTCTTGATAGACCCGTCCAATATTAATTGTACAATAATTTTAGTAATTTAATTCACATTTTCAAAAAGTTTAAAAAATCATAATAAATAAATGACTAAACTTTAATAAGAAATTTTATTACCATAATTTTTCTAAAAATCCTGTCTACAACATGGCTGTTCTCATTTTTTTTTAAAATGGTCAAATTAAACTTTAAATTTTCAAATTTGAGTTTCCAAAGTACAAAAAAATATTTGAAATCGACAGTATTGTAGCGCAAGGGCTCAGTATTTATTTGAAAAAAAAAAAGGTAAAAAAAATGAATAGAAAAAAAGTTATTGCATTTGTCAAATAGACCTGTGACACCCTGTATATGATGTCGGGGGTTTGGACATCGGTTTAGTTGACTGTTGTGTTTCACGTCCGCAGCTCTCGTTCAACGTGGACGATAAGATCGTCGCGCTACCCCAAGGACTAACTGAAGCACAGAAAAAAAAGAATCGCGAGTTCATCAACAAAATGTTAGCAACGGGTACCAAGCCGTGGAATTACGTGGCCATAAGACACGTGAGTTAATTGAAAACGTCGGGCGTATATTATCGGTTTTGTTGACTCTTGTGTTTCATATCAGTGGCCCTTAAGCCCCGAGGAGATGGACAAGATTCGACTAAGGTACGACCTCTTGTCCTATTCCGCGAAGCAGTCACTCGTCGTCGACAACAGCAGCGGCGGGCGACGTCCGGAGGCCACAATGTCGTCGTCCGAGCTCAAAGTCATCGCCGATAAAGGCGAGTCGGACAACCAGATTTTGGAACCGAAGTCGGGGGACAAACGTGTAAGTAAATATGAAACATCGGGTGCGTTATCGGTTTTTTTGACATTTGTGTTTCACAGCAGCAGACCGGGTCCGCGGAGAAGGAAAAGGCAGAAAAAGAGTTAGAGGAGGTTTCAGAAGAGTCCTATATGACTGACTTCTTACGCAACAATCAAGGCCCGGGGATCGACTCTGAGATCGATCTCTTAATGACCCAGTACAAAATTCGCAGGGGCTACGATTTATTAGTCATTACCACTTTCATGATGTTAATTTTGAGTTAACTTAATTAAAGCTTTTTTTTTGTACAATTTTTGCTGTGTTTACTTAGTCGCTAAGATATATTTAGCTTTACAAAAGTACTCTGCATTATGCAATCTGTCAAGAAATGCTATTATATTATTTAAATTGTCTCATTTAAATTTACAATCCGAATGGTGTGAAAAATTGCGTGTAAAAGTAAATCACAGCAAGTCGGTTCATACAATTTTTACCCTTAGACACGGGCAGTGTCCAAATGTTTCAATTAATAACATACCTATCCCACCACTCAATGCTGTTAAATATTTAGGATTAATCCTTGACCGAAAATTAACTCGGAACAAACATATAAGAGCTAAAAGATTGATCCTTAACGCTCGATCTAGGTCGCTAAAAACAATTTTATCAAAAAATAAATTTACTAGCTTAAAAACAAAACTACTTGTATACAAAACTCTCCTTAAGCCAATATGGACATACGTGTTACAACTCTGGGGTCCAGTCTTTCAGAATATTACCCTTAGAAAAATCGCCAACGCTCCCTTCTACGTCTCTAATGAAACTCTCTACCAAGATCAACCAATATTCTACCTGTTGTAACTGAAGTGAAACTATTTTCCAAACGTTTTTTCGACAGACTTGAAAATCACCCTAACCCACTAATAAAAGAGCTTCTCACTCCCTGGAAATCCACAACGTAGACTTAAAAGGAAATGGTGTCGTGACCATTTAAATTAAACATCCCGCAATCACCCTAAATATAACGTCAAGTAAGCAAGTGCCACTAATGGGTGGCTTCTTCCTCAAGCAATCCATGTTTTTTATTACTCTTATCTTATACGCTTATTGTGCAAAAATGTATAGATTGTGTACGTGAATTTGTAAAATAAAAAAAAATAAATAAAAAAATAAATATTATTCAATCTATTTTAGTGCAGGCGTGCAGCCGAAGAATCGTAGTCGTCATATTATGACGAATACGAATGACGATTATGAATAACACTTTTCCACCCCTTATGAACATAATTGAATATTTATATAATACTATATAACTAATAATAACTATATAATAGTCGGCAAAAAAAAAAAAAAAAAGCTCGTATGATCGGATAGCAAAGGTACTCACGTGATCCGTTGTGTCAGAGACAGTTGTGTCAGTTGTGTCGTTGTGTCAGTGACTTCGAGTTTACTCGTCCTCGCAGTCGTCGGCGTCGCCCCGTTTTGGAGTGTTGAAAATCACGTGCAGCGATGTGTTCGAATGCTGTGGATGAACGTTCCTCCACCGGTTACGTCTACGTGCAAAAGCGATCGGAGCCGTGATCGTCGCGCGCCAAGCGGTCATTTTTTCTGTTTGCAGTGGTTCTATGACTGGGAGAAAAGAGAACAGATGGCGCGCATTTTAAAAATGGCAGGTGGAGTCCCGCTGTTATTCATCGCATTTTGGGATCAAATTTATATTATTTCACGGTATTCTGTTAACATTTGGTTGCGTCATTCGTGATACGAGTTTGAACATAACTAACCTATATTATATTATAATACGTGAGTCACCATAGAAGTGTGATTCATTTATTATCTGTTTGTAATCGTAATTTCCCGCGTACGCAAGTCTTTGACTTTTATATTGCGCGTTTTTAAAGTTTGAATGTTTTTGGTACCTATAGTAATAGTTTTAATAGTTTTATAAAAATTAGTTCGAAATGGCTAGTCATCAAGGCACACACAATCTCAAACGAAGAAAGTTATTTTTCATGTTTATAATTATTTCAAAACATTAGCTGGTGACAAAGTTAAGCCAGAATTTAGTAATTTCTTTCGTCAAACTCGCGAAGTGACTGCTGAAGCACGTGGCCTAAGTGTTGCTTGTGTTAAACGAATTAAAGCGCTGAAGCGAAAAATTATCAGTGGTCGTAAATCAACAAGATGTACCTGGACCTTCTTCGTTTAAGTCTCCAAGGAAAAATTATAAACGTGTCAAACCTATGACAAACTTGGACGATTTTGACGATGAAGTAGTTAGAAGGACTGTTCATAGTTTTTATGATAACGGTCAATATCCAAAGAGTGCAAAAATATTGGTGGCGTTAAATGAAAAAATTAACTATTCGGGTTTACAATGGTCCGTACGACATATTTTACGTAATTTAAATTTTAAATACAAAAAATGCAACGATTGACGTAAGTTTATGATGGAAAGAAGTGATATAGTTTCTTGTCGCGTTAAATCGTTGAGAAGAATGAACGAGTTAAGACGTAATAATGACACAAGGCCAATAGTTTACTTAGATGAGACATGGATAAATCAAAACCATACGCGAGGGTACACATGGCAAAACTCCGAACACACCTAAGGATTAAAAGTACCCATTGGAAAAGGCAGCCGACTTGTAGTGTGTCATGCTGGCTCACCTTCATTTGGATTTGTAAAAAATTCGAGATTGGTTGCAAATCGTTGCAAATCGGGATCGCAGGCAGACTACCATTCTCAAATGAACGTGACCATTTTTGAAAAATGGTTCGCAGATATGTCGGGTAATTTAGAAGAACCTTGTGTCATAGTGATGGACAATGCCACATATTGCATTCTGCGTTAGTAGAAGAGTATCCTAAGAGTAATACTCGAAAGGCGGACATTCAAAAATGGCTACGAAAAAAATCTGTGGACTTTTCTCCACCGGAAACATTATGTGAACTACGGGAAAAAGTCAAATCGGCGATGCCAAGAGAAAAAATATATAAATTAGACGAAAACGCATTTCAAATGGGCCATGAAGTGGTAAGACTCCCTCCTTACCATTGTCATTACAACCCCATCGAATTAATCTGGGCACAAGTCAAAGGTCAAGCCGCTGAAAAAATAACACATTCAAAATGTGGATGTGGAACCGTCTTGGTGAACAATGCATTAGATGCAGTTACGACTGAGGATTGGGCAAAATGTGGCGAACATTGTAATAAAATTCAGGAAGAAGATTTGACGAAGGAGGGTTTAAGAGATGAAATTTTGAAGCCGATTATTATTACTAGGGCTCGGATTTATATGTAAATACATATTTTTACGGTGACTCGACAAATTAATTTAGGTAAGTGATAAATTCGTTTCAAGTTATTTCCAATGTAATGAACTATATTTAATTTTACATACTTTTACATATTATGCCATAAGTACATATTTTTACATATTTCTCAATAGTTCCATTTTTTCCTACATATTTCTCAATAATTCTCTTTTTTTACATAATTGACGATTTGTTCGTTTACGATTTATTAATAATTATGTACGATAGTACTTTTCAATACAGATAATTTCCCATGTTTTTACTATTACTTTCCCAAAATTTTCACCTTGCCTTTGGAAAATCCGCATAAATACCGAACTAACCAAGTTTAATAAGCATGAAACAAATTCGACAATTATCACGTCTCACTTCAAAGAAATCATCTAGAATAAATACTCCAGTTCGTGTTTGACCTCCGACCGTGAAACACACGTGTTATATCGTTTACGTTTTATAGCTGCCGATAGCACAGTCTACCTTATCGACGTCCAGCAGGTAATATGATTTGATTATTATATAACCCCTGTACGCCATATCATTCGAGTAATGAATAAACAAAAGGGCACGATGCCCAACACCAACACCTCTACTAATAAACACTCTAATCCCAATCGCCCAAATCTCAACGTTTCATCAAAATCAAGCCAACCATCACCACTCAAACAAACAACCAAAACATTTTTGACGCGTCGACCATCCGCAATTATGGTCGCGTCGGACACAATTCGCAATTCCCGCACTGATAATAAGAACATTACACCCTCCACCTATTCCGCACTGCAAACCGACAACACGCTCGCCACAGCCGATATCGCGTCTCACAATAACTACGATAACCAGACCAGTTCACAATCATTATTAGGACATACCTCCAGTACCTCATTAAATAACTCGGATAAAAATATAAATTTCGCGCTTGCCGCTGCCATGGAAAAGACACCGAGCAGGGAACACGGTATCGTATTTAATTCCATAGACGATATACCTCAAATTCAATACATCTTAGCGATCGGAAAAATAGTACAACCTAAAAACATAAAATTCGTATCTAGAATATCAAATAATCGGTTTTGTATTTTTTTGTCTAATGAACAAATTTTGGACAATTTAATGCAAACAACAAAACATATTAATATTTACGACCATGTTATCCAAATACGGAAACTTATAAATCCAGCTAAAAGATTTATTATATTATATTATATTATATTTATTATATGTCCATCCATTCCCAACCAAACAATTGTAGACGCCCTAAAAAACATAGATATTGTACCAACCTCACAAATTACATATCTCAAAGCTGGAATTAATGTTGAAGGATATGAACACATATTGAGTTTTCGCCGCCAAATGTATATAAACCACGAATATGTCCAAAAACTCCCTAGTTCACTATTAATTAATTAATGCAAATGATATCCAATTCAGAATCTTTTTTACTGATGACAAAATAACTTGTTTTTTATGTAAATCTGTTGGCCATACAACAGCTAATTGTAAAAAAAATACCGAAGTAAAATCTAAAAATGATTACCTGTCCGATTCTAATGCAACCAACACTCTGGATATCAACACTAAAGCACAAGCTGAAGACACTCTCCCACCTCCTGTTTTAGAACCCCTCGAAGAAACCATCTCGGAATGGTCCAAAGAACCAGAGCCATCTTCACCAATAAATATCAACCCTGAAGTATCCCACGACGTTTCTCCAAACGAGACATATAAAAGGCCAATCTCTGAATCGTCATCCTCAAACCCTCCCCCCTCACTGAACAATCTAAATACTTCTACGATATTTCCGCACAAGGAAATAGCCACCAAAAAACCCAAAATTCGATCGCGATCAAATTCTTCCAACAGACAAACAGAAAAACCATACGAAGAGGGCCTCAAAACTGTGGAAGAATTTTTTACTACCAGAGATCCCTCACCAATCACCTTCCTTCAATTCAGATACATCCTAGATAACTTCACTCTAAAATCTATGAACATTCACACGCTCGTTGAAAATGTTAATACTGATATAACATCTCTGATGGACTTACTAGACCAAATCCGAGAAATAGTAAAAGATCGTAAACTTAAAACACGTCTATCAAGGTTAGCTCAACTTCTGTTTCAAACACTACCCCCTCAACAAAACGCTACATAAGCCAAACTCAAACAACACAACACATACAGCCGAACAAAATCATCATCCCCCATTCCATAACTTATAAAAACACATAAATAATGAATTCTATTATTCAATGGAACATCAATGGACTCTTTAAACACCTCACCGACGTTCAACGAACAAAATACAGCATTCAACCAATAGTTTTTTGCTTTCAAGAAACCAACTTAAAAGCCCACCAAGACTTTCCCTAACGTGGATACGACGGGTACTATAAAAATCGTCAATACACTGCTCGTGCTAGCGGCGGCGTGGCTACCTATGTTTAAAACCTTATCCAAAGTGAAGAAATCCAAATCCAATCTCCACTAGAAGTAATTGCCGTCATTATTAATATCAAAAACCCAATATGTATATGTAACATATATATACCTGACAGCACCGCTCTATTTCTTCACGACCTCAACCAAATCATTCAACAATTGCCCAAACCTTTCCTTCTTTTAGGGGATTTCAACAGTCGAAATTCATTGTGGGGTTCAAACCATAGTGACCATAGGGGCAAAGTAATCGAAACATTCCTGGAAAACGACCATCTAATTCTTCTCAACACCGGAGAATACACCAGACATGATTCAACAAATAAATCATTTTCCGCCATAGATCCATCAATAGTCAATAGCTCATTCGCGCCCCAAATTGAATGGCAAGTTCTCAATGAGTACAATAGTAGTGACCACTGGCCCATATCCTTAACCCTTCTGGACCAAACACCAAAAACATCGCCAAATACACATTGGAACCTAAAAAAACCCAATTGGGAACTTTACCACGATCTAATTAACCAAAATTTACTAGAAAATCCTATACAAATCGATACTGAATCCAAACTTTCTCAAACACAAATAAATTCCATAATAACACAGTTCTCAAATATTATAATAAACGCCGCAAATATAGCTTTTGGAAAAACCAACACAACCCACAGAAAGAAAACAGTACCTTGGTGGAATGAAGAATGTAAAGAAGCAATTAAAAAGTACAAAAAATGCCTAAATAAATTCAAAAAGACTAAATCACTAGCAGATCACATAAACCTAAAAAAAACTCGAGCAGAATCTAGATACATAACAAAAAAACACAAAACGGAATCCTGGCAGAAATACACAAATTCAATTACTCCCAATATTTGCTCATCAGAAATATGGAAAAAAAATCAAATCAATTAAAGGACTGACTCATCAACCTCTTCCACCTATTCTAAAACAAAATGACATACAACTCTCATCTCCAGCAGACATAAGTGAAGCCTTCGCACATTCTTTCACGAAAAACAGCTGTGACTCAAATTTCGATCCAGCTTTTACATATTACAAACATAATCATGAGAATCTAATTATCAACAAGCTCAACAACAACTTTCAACATCAAGATAGTCATCTTAACACCCTCTTCAATGAAAATGAACTTCATAAGGCCATGCTAAACTGCAAAAGCAAAAGTTCTGGACCGGATGATATACCCTACTCGTTTATACAAAATATGCCCTCCAACGGTATTACACAACTTCTCAAAATATATAATATGATCTGGAACGATGGCGTATTCCCTGATCAGTGGCGCAACGTAATAGTTAATCCTATCCCCAAACCCAACAAAAACAAATTTAACTTAGCTAATTATCGTCCAATATCACTCATAAATACAATGGGGAAATTAATGGAAAAAATGGTAAATAAACGCCATATTTGGCACCTGGAGACAACCAACTTTTTCACCGAAGAACAATGTGGCTTTCGCCGAAATCATTCTACAATAGACACCCTCGTAAAAGTCCACACTGACATAAATAATGCAAAAAAAAAACAAACAACACCTATGTCTTATCGCTCTAGACATTGAAAAAGCCTATGCCATGACATGGCGAAACCGAATCCTCAAAATCATACAAAGGACCAATATCAATGGCAAAATGTTTCTTTTTCTGAGAAACTTTTTAAGCAATCGTACAATACAGGTCAAAGCACATAATACAGTCTCTAAACCCAACATTACTGAAAATGGTATCCCGCAAGGATCAGTTATAAGCGTCACAATGTTCCTCATAGCAATAAACGATATCTTCCACAAAATACCAAAACCAACAAAACACATTATGTTTGCTGACGACTGCTACATATACTGTGATGGTAATAACATAAGAACTACATTCAAGATCCTAAAATCATCGCTACATATCCTTCAAAATTGGTCCAAAGAAACCGGCTTTAAATTTTCCCCAACCAAAAGTCAATGTATCGTATTCAATTATAAACCCAAAATAAACCAACACATATCTTTATACAATACACCAATTCTTATATACAAAACTATTAAAATACTAGGAATAACTCTTGATGCCAATCTTATATGGACAACGTACTTGAAACAACTAAAAAGCTCCTGCAAAAATAAAATCTTATACTATAAAATCAAACCAAACATAAAGATAAGAGAAGGCCTTGATTTCTGGGTAGTCTTATACTATAAAATCGTAACGTCAACATAACCTCACTTTTCCACTATTTTTTTCCGTCCGTTTTTTCCTTTTTCACTCCTTTGAAAATTCCGTTCTCCCTCGAAATATTCTATCCCCGTCTCCGGACGTCGTTTTACGCGTTCCCGCGCCCCCAAACGCCCCCTTTTTCGTTTTTCGTTTGCAAAAAAAATATTCGTTCCCGCCGATTCGCACTACTCTATGTCGTCTGATGATAACGCGGCCCCGTGTATCGTGATAACGTTGCTATCGTATTACTTTTGTCGTATATGATATATTAAAAACGATTAATTCACTCTACTACTCGAGTTTTTATCGTGTATTCGTGTTTTATTACATGTTTACGCAAATTTACGCGAAAAAAATTTACGCGTTTTTGTAGTTTTTTGTTCGTACCACTATGTCATCAAATATACATATTGTTATTATATATATATAATATATTATATGTGTACTACTCGAGTTTTATCGTGTTTTGTACGTTTTTGCTATGTTTTCTTAATAAAAATGTTTTAAATTGCTACGTTTTACCTACCGACTACTACTGATTGACTACTATTTAGTTTGTAATCCTATATAGTTATATTATATGATTTAAACGCATTAGGTTTGACCGTGTATCTTTTATACAAAGTGTACTCATATAAGTGTTTTGTGATTTTTTGTACCTCTAGAGTACTCGAGAAATAATAGGTACTCATTTGTATTAATATGTAGTTTCATGCTGCCCACCGGTTATCATATTCATGATAATAAATGATTTAGGTACTAGGTAAGTACTGATCGTCAATAGAATAGCTGCATACAATAATACAAAAAATGCATTCAATTTATTTTTTCATTTAAAAAACTTACTTTTTATTTGTGTTCACTATTAATTTAGGCACATTCGTCATTTTTAAAACACTGTTTTATTTACACTTTCTATTTGAACATTTCTTTGCATTTTATTTTATTATTATCATAAAAATATAAAGTTGATCTTTTTCAACTATAATAATGTTTAAACAAAATTTTTTGCAGGAATTGTGTTCACTAACTTATTGCAGTATTAGTGTCTTAAAGTTTAGTCGTAGAAATTTTCATAACAATTATCCACCCATGTAGAATATAAACCATTTTTGATAGTGGTGAAATACATTGGCTATAATGTGTAAGACCTTTAGGTATTTAGTATTTATATAAGTAAGTTTTCAATATTCAATATTAACTTCTAGACATAACCATATACGTGAAATCGAGACGTTAAACCTAACCTGTATGCTACTTTCGACGGTGTCCTGGCCGAGGAGCAGAGCTCCTCGAGCCGAACGCTTGGTATATATAATGTAAATACATTGATAATGTATCATTTTTGATACCGATAGTAGTTTTACAACGGCTCCTATTTTCCTCACTCTAATAAACCGACTTCTAGACACAACCCATATACGTTAAACCTAACGCTTTTCGCGGCGTCCCGGTAAAAAAAATTGATAATAAAGCGGAGCTCCTCGAGCCAAACATTTGGAATGACTCTCCCGCTTTTCGCAGTGTCCTGGTAAAAAAAAAATTGATAGTAGTTTTACAACGGCTCCTATTTTCGTCACTCTAATGAGCCGACTTCTAGACACAACCCATATACGTTAAATCGAGTAGTTAAACCTAACGCTTTCGGCGGTGTCCGAGTAAATAAAATGTATCATGTTTATACTTTTGATCCCGAAAGGCGTTTCACACCGGCCACTAGTGAATATAATTAAAACTCTATCTCATCACACTTGGGGAGCAAACCAAAAGTCATTACTCACCATATACAAATCTCTTATTTTATCCAAAATTAAATATGGTTCACAAATATATATTTCAGCTAAGCCCAACCTCCTCAAGATGCTGGATCCTATTCATAACGAAGGAATCCGTTTGGCAATCGGAGCTTTCAGAACAAGCCCAATTGATAGCGTCCTCAACTATGCAGGAGAAATCCCATTACAACTCCAAAGAGACCAAGACATATTAAAATACATCATTAAAAGAAAAAGCACTCCCAACCACATTGAGCACAAGACTATCTTCAACAACCATATCACACCGCCAATAAATATAGAACACAATAAATCTACCACGATACGGGACATATTTAACAGATTACAAAAACTAATGAATATTCACACCTCTGTCGTAAATAAAATTACATTTCAAGTCACACCTCCTTGGAAATGGGAACTGAAACTGAATACGGAACTTCTTGACCTTAACAAAAAAGCAATCACAAAAAATAATCACCTAGCTTTTTGAAAATACGATCCAGCACTCATTCCCCAACCACACAAAAATATACACCGATGCATCAAAATCCGAGCATGGAGTAGGATTTGCTGTAATAAAAGATGACACAATTATCCAACATAAGCTTCCAATAATAACCAGTATTTTCTCGGCCGAAAACTATGCCATCTAACGAAGGGGTAAAACTAGCAAACACGCTAGAATCTAATGACATACTTATAATCAGCGACTCTCTTAGCACCTTACTAGCTCTTAAAAACATATCCACCAAAAATGAAATAACCCTAAATATCCAATCAAAAATAACCGAAACAAAAAAAAATATAGAATTCATGTGGGTCCCTTCCTTGGCCTTTTTAATTTTTTTTTTAACTTTTTTTACATTATCTGTATTATATTATAATAATCATTAGAAAAAAATTACGAAATTATTTAAAGTCATAGATTATGATATAGGTGTGTAATATATTGATAGAAGCGCTCGGAATTTACCCAGCTCGTATCGTATCGATTTTATAACGATGGATACTTTTAGATACACGTTATCTGATACTGAACGTTCGATACTTTTTTTTTTTTTTTGTTAAACACAAAATAGTAATGATATTATTGTAGTACACGAATACGTTTACACAGTTCACGTAGTACACTAGATGTGTGCAAAATAATAGATAGATTTGCAGAACACAAACGATTCAAAGAATTTGTTTTATAAAATAATAATTTTAATTGGTTTGTGCTTCATTTAAAAGAATTTTTATTTATTTTTAATCCTAAACATTATAGTTGAATTATTTTTGTTTATTTTTTATTCCTCAACATTACAAGTCTAAAAGTCGCCCCTCCCTGAAAATATGGTCAGGGACGTCCTTGCGGCGTAGTGATGGGCACAACCGAGTGAAAACTTTCGAAGTACTCGGTAGTTTAAAGTATATCTAGTTACTCGGTTGTTATATAAAACTATCGAAAAACTATCGAACTACTTGTTTTGATTCATTTTTAGGCTTACTAACCCAATGAAAATTTAATAAATAAAAATTATCAAGTAAATTCGGTTGGTAATATCGAAAAATCACTCGATTGTTTTTTTGAACTCGATAGTCAAAACTAGTCGGTGTAAGAGTGATGGGCACAATCGAGTGAAAACTATCGAAGTACTCGATAGTTTTTAAAAACAATCGATGAAAAATAGTATCTATTCAATTGAAAAATCACTCGGTAGTTTTTGAAACTATCGATAGTTCATCGATAGTTAAAAGTAGTCTGTTGTGCCCATCACTAGTCCGGCGCACATGAACGGTCGCCGCCGCCGCCGCCACCGCCACCGCCACCGCCACCACCACCATCGCGGCCACCACCGCCGCCGCAGAAACGGGCGACCGTAAATCATCCCGTCACGGGTCGAATTAGGTGGGGGTAAAATTGCAGAGAGGCGGCTTATGGCCAAAATGACTAAAAAAAAATTGTTCGTTTTATAACATAGCTTATTTCTTTTTATTCACGTTTGCATTTGCGGAAAGTGACATTTTTTATTATAAACATTAAAAACATTGTGCTTAGAACGATCAATATGAATACCGAAACAATAAACGATATTCTAAACGAAATTAATTCCGACGAAGTCAACTCATCGGCTTCCGATTTCGATGATATATTTTTAGATCGCGACTATTTACCAGAACGTTTAATATCTGAAGACGATTTGGATGGTATATATTGTTTAGATTCAGATGAGGTACATGATCAAACCCGAGAAGAACCCGATATAATTGAAGCTTATTAGTATTATTATAATTATGTGATTTCAACATTATAATACTGTTATATCTTTTGTTATTAAATATTATTATCAGTGCCGGCGCTAGGAGTTTTGCCGCCCTGTGCCAATTTTTTAAAACGCTGCCCTTATATAACTTTTTTTTGTCCAAAAAATCACGTAGATCACACATAATTTCAAAAACTTAATAAAATTGTTAAACATAATAAGATAAAATTGTTTTAATCATTTTGAGATGGCTTCAATAGAAAAATAATTCAAACAAATAAGACTGTTGTTAAATGATAAATGTATTAAATCATAAATATTTTATGTTTGACTTAAAAATAATATAGAACATTAAATGCATTAATACTTGTATTAAACGAGTTTTTGATACTGCACAAAACAATATTATTAAATTACTTTTCTTTTTGAAAAACTGTTTGAATGATCGTCATGTAACCAATTTATAACATTACACGGAAAAAACAAAACAGTTAAACCCACTAATAAAATAGTAGAATTAACTGTAATTTGTAATTACTATAGGGATAGCTATAAAGTTAGTCAAATTTACTATAACACTATAGTTGAATTATTATAGTTATAGTAACTATAAAATGTAGTATTTTCTACTATAATTTTAAAGTTCATTGTACATTTTAGTTTAGTTGTTCGAACAATATATAAAGTACTACAAACTGAAATTAATAATAATTAGAACTAAAAGATTTAGTTTAAATCACTATTGTAAAAAATTGAATTTACTATAATTAATAGTTGATGGAGCTATAACTTGAAAAAACCAATACTTAAACTTAAAATAAAAACAATGGAAATTTAAATTAAAAGAATATGACATAAATACAATAACAAATATTTAAATAAAAATAAAATATTTTTCCTATTATAATTCCCACGATAATTGTTATGAAATCAATTCTTCTTCTTTACATCTGGGTGTTTATATTCATTACAAAACATATTTAAATATGTAATGCGTTAATTAATTTATAATAGATTAAAGGAGTAGGTATAGGTAATTAATTTGGTCAACGTTTATTAAAATAATTTAAAAAAACTTGAAAATAACTGTACAATAGTCAATAATAATCTAATGTATATTTGACATGTAGTGTAAATAACTTACCGTTTTCACTTGTATTCGTTTTTCTGTCTTGTTAGTTGTTTTCAAGTCTTTCTTGAAGGAGTATCAAAAGGGTTATGATGAACAAATAGCTGGTGAAATGGCCACCACTGTCAAAGTAACTCGTAATGGATTTTTTAAATGACAAATTTAATAATTCTAAGAAATTTGTATTTTATATCACGCGTGTTGCCTCGTGCCTGAGACATTAGAGTCGATTATAAGACGATTGACATTTTAAAACCTTTGTGTTTGCGCTTTGCGCGCTTAAAATTTTCCCTGAATCGTTTGATGTAGTTTTTCGTGCTAATTTATATAGTAATGTTTACTATTGCTATAACAGCCTATTTCAAGATAAAATCCATTTAAAAAAAAAAAATAATAATAACTATAAAATATAGTAAAATTCACTATTAAAACCAACTATTTTTAGATAGACATAATAACTATATTGATTTAGTCATGTAACCTATTATATAGTCATTCATACTATATTTTACGCAACTATAAATTTTTAGTAATTTTTTTTTTCCGTGTACACAGTATGATTATTACTGATTTCTTATTAGTTATTATTATTACTTTATGTATTACAAATTACAATCTAAAACTTAGGCCCAAGGGCCTTTTCGGATAGGGGCCCAGGCAGCAAATGTCCATTTTTTTCCCGTTAAATCCACCACTGCTAGCGGTTAGCCCATAATATTATGCATATATTGTTTATTTATAGATAGTTATTTGAATCTACATAGTATGACACAATACCATTCTAGAAGAACCCGATATAATTGAAGCTTATTAGTATTATTATAATTATGTGATTTCAACATTATAATACTGTTATATCTTTTGTTATTAAATATTATTATACATTTTCTAGTTAAAATTAAAACTAAACATATAGTCTAAATTTATTATGTTATTTTCATTAAAAATTATAGCCATGTTAAACAGAAATATTTTTGTAAAAGGTCTTAATATAAAAATGTTTACTAAAAAATATTTTTATTTATTTTTTATTAGGACATTTTTGTTGAAAAACAATTTTTTTCAACTCATTAATATATAAACTACTCAATATGCTCATTTTTTTATGTTTTTGGAATATAATATGTGCAATTAATATATTTAAATAATAATAATAAAAAAAAAATGCTCAACATTTCAGGGCAAAAAACCAGACAGCTCCATATTTTGAGACTTTAAAACACAATAAAGCACAACTTTAAAATTTAATTTTTTTTTTCTTTCTTACCAATTTTTCGATTTCAATGTGACATACGACTTAAAATATTAAAAAAAAAAAAAAATTGGTCACTGTGAATTTTAAAATAAAGTTAAGCGTCTCCTGAAAAGTTTCAGAAAATGGAGATGTCTTGTTATTGCACTGACGCCTTCGATTGTAAATTATTATTATTTTTTTATTTATTTAGTTTAAGTCGCAATAGCTAGGGTTATTGGTTTTAATAGTAAATTACAAAATTTCAATAAAAAAAAAAAAAAAAAAAAGCAATTACCTAACGGCGCGCGGTATGCGTCGATGTAGTATTTTATTGGAAAGCAAATGGACTTACGTGTTCCGTTGTGTCAGCGACCGCCGCGTGGATTTTACTCGTTGTTCTCACAGTCATCTCGGGGTTGCGACGTCTTGCAGTGTTGAAAACTCGATCGTGTCATCGTCGACGTGCGGCCGCCGGAGTGGAAAAACGATCAACGGACGAACGGACGAAACCGATACTTAGTGATTGAGACGATCGACCGCGGCGGCTGTCGGAGTGGTGAGACGAGTGAAGGAGAGAAGGTGCACGAGCGAAGACGACTGTCGGACGAATGCGTCCGGAGGCCGTGGCCGCGACGGTACGTTGAGCGGCGGCGACGATCCCAGCGCGCCGTGGCGGCGCGTCGCGGCGGCGCGTTCGTGCGTTCCGATTGGCTCTCGCGCGTCGAGGCGGGGACGCGCCCGTCTGGTTGTCGGAAATAAACGGCCGACGCCGCCGCCGCCACCACCACCGCCATCGCGGCCACCGCCGCCGCCGCCACCACCACCGCCATCGCGGCCACCACCGCCGCCGCAGAGACGGGCGGCCGTAAATCATCCCGTCACGGGTCGAATTAGGTGGGGGTAAAATTGCAGAGAGGTGGCTTATGGCCAAAATGACTAAAAAAAAATTGTTCGTTTTATAACATAGCTTATTTCTTTTTCTTCACGTTTGCATTTGCGGAAAGTGACATTTTTTATTATAAACATTAAAAACACTGTGCTTAGAACGATCACGTAGAGATCAATTTTGTCAAACACAAATCAATGCCGAATGTGAAAAATGTGTAATTACGTACGTGATAAGTGTCGGACAATGTTCAGCGTTTTGGGAGTGTTATTATATGATTTTATTGGTAAAACGTGATTAAACGCCATTTAGAAGGATATTTGGGAGAATATTTGTTTCTGAAGCGTTATTTCACTATGACTTCGAGAATCCACGCAATATGGAGTCATATTGGAAAGATATACATAATCAAAAAATATTACCTCTAATATGGAGAAAACAAAAAAAAAAATTTAGTCATTTTCGCCATAAGCCGCCTCTCTGCAATTTTACCTAGGTGGGTAGGTATAATCGGGCGAGGTGTATTTTTTCACCGGCCGAGAAGGTTCGCGCGATCATTGCGGCGGAATTTTTTCGAACGGTTTTCATAAATCTTTCGCGATTTCTATTGCCCGCGCGCGTTCACCGTGACACCAGAACGTCCAGAGGTCCTCGACGTTCGATCGGACCGCGTTACGTTAACGACGATTCTGGGGAATCGTCCGGACGCTCGGGAGCCCTCGCAAGTCGACCGAAAACCGTTGCGCGCGGCATGCGTTGATGTCGTAAAATCGGAAAGCAAAGGGACTCACGTTCACTGGCTCACTGGCGACGTCTCGTCGTCGGTGTGGCCGGCTATTGTCGGCTGCTGTGGTCGAGAGTGGAAAATTCGGGCGAAAAAGGGATGATTTACGTGCGACAGCGGTCGGAGATCGACAATTAACATTAGTGATTAAGACAATCAACCGTATCGGCTGCGGCGGCAGTTAAATAAAAGAAATCGTCGACGAAAAAAAATCTATCATGTATCGCATAAAACAATAATAATTGCAAACGCGCTCAGACAGGAAGGGTTTTACAGCCGGGGTTAACGAATATTTTTTTAAAGACAAAACTCATAACTAGAGTTAGGATGTTGATGACCTGAAAAACACACAAAAATGCCCTAAAATAAATGCAAAATCGCCCTAAAAAAGTGCAAAAATGCGCTAAAAACTTCAAAAAATTACGTTAAAAATTATCCAAAAACGAATTAAGTAAGTGAAAAAAAATGTATTTATAAATAATAATTTTTATTAGAGATATTGGCGTAATAATGGGTGTAATAGTTATTTAAAATATGAATTATAGATTATAATATTAAAAAAATAATATACAATAGTGTAAATTTACATTTTAACCAATATACAAAATTATAATTAAAAATAAATTTAAAAGTAAAATAAAATCTAAAATTGCCCCACATTGTACAACAATTACAAAAAATGACCTCAATGATGAAAAAATGACTGGAAAATGGTGAAAAATGCAAAAAAATGCAAAATAAAATTAGAATATTCTGCATCAAGAGAGCACGATTCAAATTTTTAGCTAGGATAGCATTTTATAGAATCAAAGGAAAAAAAATGCAAAAGTCATCAACATCCAAACTCTACTCATAACATTAATTATCAATTGTTGAGATTAATTGAAGGCGTCAGTGCAATAACAAGACAGCTCCACTTTTTTTTCAAAAACGACTTTAGTATATTTTCTGATAAAGAAAAATGTCTTGTTATTGCACTGACACCTTCGATTTTAAATTTTTTTTTTTTTTTATTTATTTAGTTTAAGCCGCAACAGCTAGGGTTATTGGCTTTAATAGTAAATTACAAAATTTCAATAAAAAAAAAAAAAAAAAAAAAAAGCAATTACCTAACGGCGCGGCGCGTGGTATGCGTCGATGTAGTATTTATTGGAAAGCAAATGGACTTACGTGTTCCGTTGTGTCAGCGACCGCCGCGTGGATTTTACTCGTTGTTCTCACAGTCATCTCGGGGTTGCGACGTCTTGCAGTGTTGAAAACTCCATCGTGTCATCGTCGACGTGCGGCCGCCGGAGTGGAAAAACGAGCAACGGACGAACGGACGAAACCGATACTTAGTGATTGAGACGATCGACCGCGGCGGCTGTCGGAGTGGTGAGACGAGTGAAGGAGAGAAGGTGCACGAGCGAAGACGACTGTCGGACGAATGCGTCCGGAGGCCGTGGCCGCGACGGTACGTCGAGCGGCGGCGACGATCCCAGCGCGCCGTGGCGGCGCGTCGCGGCGGCGCGTTCGTGCGTTCCGATTGGCTCTCGCGCGGCGAGGCGGGGACCAGCCCGTCTGGTTGTCGGAAATAAACGGCCGCCGCCGCCGCCGCGCCGCCGCAGCTGCAGAAAAGGTCGGCCGTAAAAATCATCCCGTCACGGGTCTTATTTTAGGTATGTATAGGTATATTCGGGTGTGGTGCATTGTCACCGGCCTAAAACGTTGGGTTTTTTTTCCTTATAATATTGTTCATATACGAACCTTTTTTCATAACGGGCATCGCCACACTCGGCGGTTTTTTCGCCGTTTACCGCACGAACGGTTTTACCGCCGCGCCGCCGTGGTTTTTACGTTCACGAAAAGTTTAAATTTAGCGCGCCACACTCGGCGGTTTTACCGTTCATCGCCGTTCGCTTCAAAATTACATAATATAATATACGTATATAATATTGTATGTATAAATAATATATAATATATAATATAATATATATAATATTACATATAATATATATATATATATATATATAATATATTATTATATATACAATATTACAATCAGAGCCGGATTAAGGGTCAGAGTCGCTCTGGAGCAATATATATTTGATAGGAAATTTCTTATCAAGAAGTAGTTAAAAACTTAAAACACTACAATATGTACTTCATGTAATATTGTATGAATAAGTTGAACCGTTTAAAAAAAAAAAAATCATTTGGTACTTTATATTATTTAAATCGATTAGACAAAACTACAGAAGTCGTTTATTTATAACAGAATTTTACCAAATTGTTTGTAAACTGTGATTAATACCACTATGTTCATGGTTATACCATGCCGCTGGTCCATCCTCATAATTTTGTAGATACATTATTCAGTGCTATAGCTTATAATTTTATATTTTAAAAATAAGAAAACATATTATCATAATGAAAATATGTAATTTTTCAATAGCCAACCTTATATTACTCGATTTAATTATGTATAAATTTGAATAACTAAACAAATACACGATATTTAATATTTATATTACAAAAATTACATGCCACCCCCAAAAATTTGCCACCCTGGAGCAAAAGCTCCTTTTGCACCTATGTTAATCCGGCTCTGATTACAATATACATATGTACTATTTCAAATGAGATGTGTTACACTGCGTTTTCGTCCAACGGTTTGAACAATATTTTATATTCACTTTTTAATAATTTTTCTGAATGAAATTTGTTAATTTTTTTATTTATTTTGCATTTTTTTCACTTACACGGTATACTAACCTGCCTACTTACCTAGTAATGTTTTTAAATTTAAAAAAATGAATATATTTTTTTTAATTTAATTTATTCATGTAGGTAGTCGTTATATATAAATATATA
Organism: Therioaphis trifolii; assembly: GCA_027580255.1. Lineage (NCBI taxonomy): Eukaryota > Metazoa > Arthropoda > Insecta > Hemiptera > Aphididae > Therioaphis > Therioaphis trifolii. The sequence continues at coordinate 26,678,630 of CM050405.1, read as the reverse complement.
TAATATAATATAAATATTGTTTGAATCTATTTTAAATTACCTTAATGTAATGGTGAGTCGTTCTTCAGGACTTATGGCGTTACGAAATGCAGTGTTTTGTTTTTTTTATAAAAGGACGTATTTTTTCCAATAACTCGTCAAAACAACTAATTGACATTCTGTAATATTCAACAAATTTTTCAGAATAACACCTAATATTTACATTAAATGTATTAAATTTGTCCGATTCTTCCCGTTCTTAATTTATTGGATGCACCCAGTATTTTCGATCTTGCTTAGGTGGATCAAGCTCTCCACATGCTTTAGCAACAGCAATTACTTTGAGTAAATTGTAGTGGTAAACAGCAAAAAAAATTATATTTACGGGTTTAGAATGGTATGATAATTATTTACCATCGACATAATTAATTAAGTTTAATAAGCGTTGGTGCAATTTAATGATCGACCAGAGATTATACATAACAATTATGTAACACGATAGGTTACATTAGTTATACTTTAACACGATAGAACATCAGGTGATTATTCTCTGTAACGTGATAATGTCATTGACGATGAGTTTTTTGCATAGAAATATCATAAAAGTGACGAAATCAGGTATACGTACAGACTGTTTGGAAATTAAATGGTTCTTACCGAACAATAACGAAAGAAGTGGCATGATATTGCGTATAATTAACATTTTTATAATTTTAATTAATTTGGTGTTTTTGTAATATTAAATATTAAAATACGTAATAAATCTATAAACGCAAACCGATAGGTGTATTGCCCGTATAACCACGGTATAGAATTTGTAATAGAATTTTTTTTCCCGGGGCTTTTCCCTCTACATTCCGCCGTAGACATAATTTAAATGAAACGCGTGTATCTAAGGTCGCGTGTACCTATACATTGACGAGCGGCAGCGTCGACGCCGATCCGATTATTCGCGGTGAACGGCGCGCGGCCACGTACTTCGGCAAGCGTTGATTTTTCAGTCACACGGTACGTTTTCGACTTTCGAAGTTTACACGTCAGTAGACGGAAATCGTTTGCACACTACTCGTATTGCGAGTGGTCGACACGTCATAAAATGCGGTTTATCTCACTCGATACACGCGTTCCCACTACGACTAAACTTTACCACCGCGCCCGGTCGAATATTTTTCGCTTTTGACCGTGTTTCGACACATCAATTTTTTGTTTACAACCCACGAAATAGCGAAAATATGAGTTGTCAAGAACACCGGTATCGTTGGCATTCCATTTTAGTGCAGAATACGTCCGGAGATGCATTTCACGACACGGACATAAAAAAAAAAACACGAGTCGGCACGTAGTAGTGTAAATACTTATTAGGTACTAATAAACGCCGAACGCGTTCAACGCGCCGTTTGACGCTCAAGAACAGTGATGGCCAACCTTTTTTCTTCGGCGGGCCACTTTGGTAAACAATTATCTTCAAGCGGGATACAAAGTAAAAAGTACAAAAATCATTTTACGTATTAGACTTGTTTTCGTGCCTTATATTGCCTATTGAAGAGATTATGAATTGAGGTACACTTCGTGGGTAAACATAAGTTTAATCAACTTTGAGGATATGAGAATTTAAATTTCAACCAGATTATTCATTTTTAGTTAAAGAATTACTAGCTCAAATTTCACATTAAAAATAAGTGTAAAACATTTTTATGTAGGTTTTATAGTTTTATCACTAACATTATTATTGTATTTTTGTAATATCCATTTAAAAAAATTCATAAACTAATAGAAAAAATATTTTGTAATAATTTTATTTTTTTTATAATTGTTTTTATTTTAGAAAATTCGTAAAGAGGTCACACAGAATACCTTCGTGGGCCACACGTGGCCCGCGGGCCGCGGGTTGGGCACCAATGCTCAAGAACAATGTTCACTGTTCACGTCATGCCTATACAAACGGGTGTAGCCCATAAGCGCAAAATATGACCTAAACGCAACCCAAAAGTGCAAAAATAAATAACCCATAAGCGCAAAAAAAATTACCTTTTTAATAACCCATAAGCGCAAATCAATTTTATAAAAAAAAGTGTCTTTAATTAAAATCGTAGTTATTATTAATATTAAATTAAGCATTTACAGTGTCACAGTGTTATTAAAATTGGTAATAAAAAATAAAATAAAAATAGTAAAAATTAAAAATATAATGTTGAGTATTATTTTAAATATATTATTTTAAAATTAAATTTTAAATTTGAAGCCCACTGTCTTCAAATATTCCAATCTGGAAATTTTTTTTTCATTATACGAATGTATACGAATGTAGCACAGACACCAACTGATATAGGTCGATATCTGGTATGCGATTTAAAACATTTCACTTGATTTTCAAATAATTAATTTTTGTGCTTTTATCCCACTACCAAGGTACAAAAGCGCAAATTCATTTTGCGCTTTTGAGCTATCGAAAAAAAAGGTCGATTTGCGCTTTCGGGCTTCACCGATACAAACTGATGGGTTGGAAATCGTACCTAAAAAGCGGCCTAAGAATATTATTGTTGTCATTTTAGGGCTGTCATAAAGCGATCAACTAATGTTTTATTACTCCAGAACAGTTTATACTTTTACACGGTTTGAAACGCGAAACGAAATCGTTTCATCTCGACATCACGTTTCCCTTTTTATGCGCAGTTAAAATTCGTTAAGCGTAATAGTACGTAAATTATGTTAATTATTTATCATTATTAATGTAAACGCGCATTCAAGGGCACTCGCCGGAATATGAACCAAAGAGACAAAGTCGAAAAGTAAAGAAATACCACCAAAGACTTTAATATTTACCTATGAATGGTGTAAAAAACATAATTGAACTTCGATTATTGTCTTTTCATTAGATATTAAACACAAGTTTAATAAAATCGTGTGTACTTATTTATATCTATATTTTTCTATATGCAATGGAAGTAGCATATATATTAAATGTATTTTAATATAGTTTTAAACGAAACTAATCGTTGGAAATTAAATATGTAGTTAAAATTGATAAAATACCAACAAATTTTAAAGTTATTAAAAAGTAATCAATACAATGTATTTGAGGCATGAATCATTGAATAAAAAGTTTATAATATCTAACGCTTAATTTCCCATTTATTACTTTAACCATGTGGTAGTAAGTTGAAGCACGTTTTTATAACATGTAAATATCTAGGTATGTACTAAAATATTTAGTTGAAGTTAACATTACTGTGGTCACAGAGACCTGTGCCGTACCTGTATTAAATGTAATTCGTACGGCCCCGACATCGCGTTGATTGTGAACTGCGCTCAAGGTACAGGTAAACATAAAATCACACAAGTAAACAGTGCCCGGGTTATTATCAAGTGTTCAAAGGTTAAATGTAAGCTGCGACGGAATAACATTTATATTTTAAATCAAATAAATACAATATTACAAACTTACAAAATAATCTCTAATTTAAACATACAGTACATAATTTCAGTCACATATTATGCTAAGGGTTTTTAAAAATGTTTTCCAAGTTTTTACAAGTTATTTTTTCGTTTATACATTTTGTTTGCTATCAATTTAATACCATGTAAGGCATGCCATAAAGGGTTTTTTCATTTTTTAATAATATTTTGATTTTACAATATTGGTTAACACTAGTTTCTGTAAATAAAAATATTACCCATTATCCGATTCGGATGTATATTTAAGATGAATAAAACATAATAGTGTTTTTATTATGTATGGGATATTTTAAATTACACTATCAAATTAATTTAAAAGCTGGTTATATGTTGATGAATAAAAGTGAATAATTCATAAGTTACTTATGTTTAGAAAAAAAAATACAAGTATATTCACTAAAAAAAATTTAATTAAAAAAAAAATCAATTGTGGCGCTACAAGTGATATAAATAGTAGATACTTGTTATTAAATGGGTTAAACCACAAATATCTGTAAAAAATGTAAACATTACAATGTTGATTTAAAATAATTGTGTTAAGTGTTACGTTTTTTGAGCAACTGAGATAAGTAGGTACCTAGTGTTACGTATTCAAAATAGTCGTTTGCCATTTCTAAACAATTGCAATTTTGGCAATTGTATGTTTTAAATTGTTGCCATTCGATTTGACTTTGATAATAATACGAAAATATAAAATAAACAATGATAATTATCGTAATAGTATGATGATAAATGTATAATTGACATTATAAAGTGACAACTACCGACACATTTTCACTATATGTCTGATTTTACTTATGTCTGGTATATTATTTTTGAACTAGTTCATTCTGTATCATATTCAAATAATCACACACTATCTGTATAGATATATTTAGTACTTATTTTTGTATGTTCATTTCTAATAAAATGTATAATTCCTGACAGGAATTTCTGAGAAATGAATACGAACTTTTTCACATTTATATAATATACTTATAACGACCAATACTGAAAAAATATGTAATCGGTATGTTTTTACAATGATGCTTTGCTCAAAATCGTTAGACCCAAGAAATGATATATCGTTTCTTTAAAATTCAATAGGTACAGCCTTCACAATAACGCCATTAACTCGCCGCCTCAGAAGGGAAGAATATACCCCCGGTGCGATTTACCGAAACGTCCTTTTTAATTCTACACTTGCTGTGTATGTGTGTATGTGTGTCTTTGTTTGTGTTTTTTTTTCAATCTCGAAGGGTACGGATGTCGTAGATAATAGCGTTGTTGTCGAGGAGTCGTGAAAGCCATTAGGTACCAGAATTTACGGAATAACGTGCCGTTTTGAAAATCGGCCCGGACCCACCGCACGGCCGAATACAATACGAAACAGGCGTCAGTCTCGGACGCAGACGTTTTTTTCCCCCGTGCCGTATTCTCGCAGTGGTAAGTGCACAAGGACGGCGGCGCCGCGTTTGCCTGCACGTGTTTGATTCAAAGCCTTCAAAATACCGCCATAAACTTGCCTCAGAAGGGAAGAATATACCCCCGGTGCGACTTATCGAAACGTCCTTTTTAATTCTACACTTGCTGTGTATGTGTGTGTGTTTGTGTTTTTTTTTTCAATCTCGAAGGGTACGGATGTCGTAGATAATAGCGTTGTTGTCGAGGAGTCGTGAAAGCCATTAGGTACCAGAATTTACGGGATAACGTGCCGTTTTGAAAATCGGCCCGGACCCACCACACGGCCGAATACAATACGAAACAGGCGTCAGTCTCGGACGCAGACGTTTTTTTTCCCCGTGCCGTATTCTCGCAGTGGTAAGTGCACACGGACGGCGGCGTCGCGTTTGCCTGTACGTGTTTGATTCAAAGGAATGTTTTCCTACGACCGTGCCGCCGCCACAGCCCCTACGGTCCGGCAGAGAGGCCTGCAGGTGGTCGGCGTCGTGATCGTAGTGATTTCAAAAGAATATTCTGATTTATTATTAGTTATCACTATTATTATAACTACGTGTTTTCTAAAATACTTGAAAACCAACACTTGTAGGAACGCATGCTGGACGTCTTTAATAACGTACACGGAAAAATATATTTGAACATTTTCGCATTACAAAACGTCGATGGAATCAATTGAAATTAATGAGACGAGCTCGCCCCGTGTATTAGTGTATCGAAGGAAAAAAAAAAATAAAAACAATATTTACGGAATTGTTTTCAGACCGTTTTCAAATCGGACATTCGAACCACACTTGACGAGTTTCCTGTCGCGGTGTCGTTCGCACTTGTCTGTAGTTTCGAAGTATAATGCGTGCAGCGACTAAAAAATTCAGGTTATCGTTCGATAGACTGAGTCCTGACCGCAGTGTTTATTAACTATCGGTTACAGTGGTTCTCGACAACATTCTCGTACCGGTATGTTATTAATCACGACTTGTGTTGATTTTAATACAATATTATATTCAACTGACCACCGTCCCGTCATAATCGCAATTATTTCCGTGCGGACGGGTGTAGTGAGAGAATAATTTATCACTACCGTAACTGCAGGGTGTGCAAACCGACCGTACTCACGGTTCGTATGTTTTTCAAAGTGTAGCTACGAAACGAAGCGTTTTCTAATCGAGTGCAAGTCACGGGAATCCGCGGAATTACACCGTCAATCACGAACCCATCAAATACAACCGATATTATTAAAACATTTCTTTAATTAATAGTCATTTATACTATAGTAAAATCTAAATACATAAATGCTAGCCGAATTCAATAAATAATAAATAAACATTTAATAATACAATAATAATTAAAATGTATTAATATAAAATAAAAATATGAAAAAATAATAATAATAATAATAATATATAATGTTATATGGTATAGGTAAGCTATAACATTTTCCGAAATAATAAAAATACCGACAAAACTTTCAAAATACATTTAACTTATATTTATATAAACATCTACACAAGTCGCAATAATATAGTAATGCGTTTGGACTAATTTCACAGTGAATTTTTTCGTTCAACTGTACCACCATAAAAGACATTTTAAAAACATTGACTTGTATAACTATGTATATATTTTATAATTATGCTTTAAAACTAATTAATTACTATATTTACAACATGTATAAACATCAAACGATTTATATAAAACACAATGTTATTACAATTAAAAAAAAATAAATAAAATCGAATGATTTTATAATCAGAGGCTTTATATATGGTATATTATGTACATTTATATTATGTATATGAATTCAGTGTACATTGCATTACATAAACAATTACATGCTTAAACGTGTACAACGGGTGTAAGTTTTCTATGTGTGTGTGTGTGTGTGTGTGTGTGTGTGTGTGTGTGTGTGTGTGTGTGTAAGTCTACAGGCCAGAAAACCGAAAATCTATTCATTGAGATCTATGATGGCTCGATGTCGTTTGTATGCGAACATGTACGAACAACATTGCAAACGATCAGACGATTTAATGTTGACTATTAAAAGTACGCGTAAACGTTCACATTATAGATAACGACTTTACTAATGGTACATTTTAAGCCTAACACGACACTGGTAATTGGTTGAATTCGACAGCGTTTGATTTTAAATTTTGTTTAACGTAAAAAAAAAAAAAACCGTCCGAAGAAACCATTTCGAAAATAATAATACAGCAATGAGTGCGAGTCCGTGTTCATTTGAACACTTTATAGACTTCGACAGTAATGATACAGGAAAATATCGTATATATACACACGAAAAACAAAGCCAGAGTGATGAAAAAAAATAAAAAAATAAAAAAAATGTTAAAAACTAGCTCGACAACAATTTGAATTGTGATCTTTGTGTTTGCTAACACGCTTATGCGTTCGGCGGTGCGTTAAACATATATTATTATTACGATGTAATATTATCGTTGTAATCGACGAACATTAAAGTTTGCAGGGGATCGTCGGCATTGTTATCACTATAATACGTTGTTATGCGGACACTAACGTTATTCGATCCGATTTTCTATGTTTTAGTTTTATTTAATTTCTTAATCTACATAATAATATAGCAAACGGAATTAGCGAACGTTTAATTTCTAGAAAAAAAAAAAAAAAAAAACAATTGACTCAAGGTACAACCAAATTATTTATACGATTTGAAAGGATCGTGTGTACGGTCGATTAACGTCTCAACAACTATTTTCGGGTAGAACAATACGTTTGAGTATGTATGGTGTATGATTCAACGAAAAACGAGATTTTATAAAGGGGTTTTTTTTTTATTATTATTATTTCAATATTGCACTCAGGAATCGACGTGAATCGCTTTAATTTTAATTTTCTAAATGGGTCGTGAAAACGTAGAAATCTTTTATTATTTTATATATAATAATAATAATAATAATATTATAATTATAAAACTACTCGTAAAGCGTGATAAAAAGAGAAATACTTATGATGAAAACTGTACTGTGTATAATATTGTTATGTTGTATTTATGCGTACATATTATACATATACATATACATATGTCTGACAAAAACATGTAGTAATATAATATTTTTACTATCGTTATTATAATTATTGGTAGGTATAAGACATTATTTTTAATTACATAATTTTTTTTTTTTTTTTTTTTAATCTTATCATTTTAAACCCGATAACAATTATTATTTCGGAGGTAACACAAGTCAAACACGTATAAATACAAAATGATTTCATCGTTTAAATGGTTTAATATAATATTATTGTTATAGACATTGATTATACGTTATAATATTATGAACTCGGTGGTTTTTAAACGTCCCGCAGCTGCCGCGGAAACATTTTGGCGACGAGTCCGTTCTATTTACATGTAATAATATGTACAGTCTCAGATCTATTCTATTTAATGTACAAAAACAAAAACAAAAAAACAAAAAAAGTTTTCCGATTTCAAGTAACACATATTCCTGCGTGTCCGTTTGTGTTAATTGAGGAAACTTTTGAGCATCGAACGATGTGAGGAACGATTATTTTGTTATGATTTTGTCGTCGTCGGAAAATATCAAAAATAATCAGTATGCTATTAACAGTTAATAACACTGTAGTAACAGTTTGCATAATATTACACGAAACGAATCGTCGAAATAAAATAATATTAATAGACGAATGAAAAAAAAAAAGAACACGCGTGTACGGTCGAGTCGTGCAGTGACGAATAATTTCGTGTGCGAACGGTCTTGACGAAACGATACGGAAAAGAAAAACGATCTGACGAAAACGATCACGGGTCGACATGGTTTTCTCACGTTTTATACGTGCCCGATGACCAGGCCCGTCGCTAGGGTACAAGCAAGCCATGCGTTGCTTTAGGGTGGCAAAATATTTTAAGGAAATTGAGGCGGCAAAATTAAATTATTGAATGTTCAAAAAATACTTCTCAAGGTAAAAAAATCTTGAGTGTATTTACAGTTATCAACTTTAGAAAATCTATCTTAATATTGCGACCAGTTTAAGAATCGTTCTTATGACACAGCAGTGACTGTAGCGTCGGCTGGAAGAAGTTTCTCTAAACTGAAACTTACGAAAAATCATTAAATTTTATCTATTGAAGCAAAGTCGGCACAAACTTGAACAATTTTGTACGAGATTTAGCAACAAAAAAGGCAAGAAAAATTAATCTATAACGCCGCACTACAATTTCAAAAAGCTATTATAATTATTATAAATATTTTTCTCATTTTGATTTTTATTCAAACAAATAGTACCTACGTGTATGATGTATACTCGTGTTTTATTCTAATTTTTTTTAAAGTTGTATATTTATTTATGGTTTTTTCAAAGTCAAATTTATGAACACAAATTTGTTAATTTCAATATCATTCATGTACCTATTTAATTTAGTATTTAAGAGCAGCATTCAAATTCTCGTTTTAGGGCGGATGATATCTTACGACGGGCCTGCCGCTGACTACCGTAAACCGAACGAGACATTTTGTCCGTACCTATCGTATGTGCCGCGGACCTGCAGTCTTACTAAACGTCACTCCGATTTTCATCGTCTCGTCTTTTTTTTTTTTTTTGTTATGTTCGATCGTTGTCGGCTGAGCTTAATACGGCATACGTATTAACCGCCGTGTCGTCATAAAAACACACACACACACACACACACATACGATTTTCGGCCATAGGCAAGTGTGCACACGACTAAACGGTTCCTCGTGATCGATCGTCACTGTTGTTTTCGGAAATCGTCGTGACCGGTGGCCCGGAAAACGCGCCGGGACAAAAGAAACGTTCGGTATCACCGTGCTCGAGCACGGTCGTCTCGCGTGCGCATCGGCGATCTACGATGAACAATAACGATTATCGCGTGACCGCCAAGCGCGTCGTGGGTCGAACCTTTTCGAAGCTTTCGGCGCACCGAGGAAACGCAGCCGTAATAGCTGGTGGTATTGTGTTCGTCGCTTTTACGAAACGGCCGGGAGACTTTAACGACGACTGCGCGGTGACGGACGACAGTGGTGTTTTGATTTTCACGTTTGTCGGAGACCGGTCCAAAATCAGAGCCGCCATTTGGGAATTTTCATACGAACACGTGACCCGCCACTAAATATTTGACTTTTCCGTTTACTCGTCCGTCCTAGGTTAGCTGCGACGAATCACTTTGACGATCGAGGACCACTAAAATAGTGATATTCCCGTGTACGTTACGGGCCACGCGGTCTCATATAATATTATGTACCGCGTCAAACGGTGTGTACTAGTTGCGGTCATAATCAAAAATTACATACTAGTTGCGGTCACCCCTCAAAAAGGTTACATACTAGTTGCGGTCACTCAAATAATAATAACTAAGTATACTAAATAATATAATATAATATAATATAGTTTATATAATAATTAAATATGAAATTAATATTTGGTTTATTTATTTAATTTAGAAAAATGTATAATATAATTAATATAATATAATATGTTTAATACTGTCAAATAATAATTATTATATAACTTGTGTCAAAATATAGTATATATAAATTTTAAAATTTTGTAGGTACCTATAAATTTAAAGGAAATCGACTTTAGATATTCAAGCCGATTTATTTCGCCTTCTTCGTAATACTGTATTCGTTGCGCTAACAAAATATGCTCTTTTTCTATTGAAATTTTATTAACACGACTGGTTTTTGTACGATTCATTTTTAAATAGCCATTCGTTTGAATTTCATTTAAAGCGTCAATAAATATAAAAATATTAGGGTGAGAATGGTAAAACATGCTATTGAGCTTTGAATGAAAGCTTTCGCGTGCATAGGTTTATATGACCGCAACTAAGATATCACCTAAATCGGCGTGACCGCAACTGTTATATCCGTTTATCTCAAAAATCGTCATGGCCGCAACTAGTATGCAGCCGCGTCAAACGCGCGCGTAGGAAAACAGACGCGTGAGAAATACATTATAAACCGAACACGACGGGCCCTGACGCTACGAAGCTTCGCGACCTAAACACTATTGGCGCCTGTCGACGAGGTGAAATCGTCTATGGGTAATACGATCGGGTGAAAAAATTTCGTATTTAAAGTATATTATCGGACCAGACAGTCGGTCGAATTCGACGGGAAATCACACGTTGGACCAGTACCCGATTTCGACACGTCGATCGCGTCGAGCGAAAACAAAACTCGAACGTGCGAGTGGCACACGAACGAACGCGGGACGTGCGAGCAAAAAACGACAAACGGACACGACTGGTGTTTTTACGCACACGATATTCAAACAAAAACGTGTAGAAGAATCAAAAAAAAAAAACAAAAAAAAAATCAATACATAATTAAGGAAAGAAAGTACAATCGTTTCCCCCTCCCCCTCTCTCTATCTCTCTCTCTCTCACGAGCGATTTACAACACGGATCCCGTGGTTCGTCGAGTGGTCATCCGCGGTGACGGCGAGATAAGTCACGGGCGGACTTATAACATGACCAAATCGTCCTCGGGAATCGGCTCGAAGTCCGTCTGTCAGAACCGCGTGGCCGCGATGATCTGCTGCTGCTGCTGTTGGTGTTGCTGCTGCTGCTGTTGCTGCTGCTGCTGCTGTTGCTGATGCTGTTGTTGATGCTGCGATGGCGTCGACGAAACCGGAGGCTTGGCGAACACGGCGCCTCGCTGTAGCTGCTGTTGGTCCGCCGCCGCCGTCAAGTCGGTCTATAACGGACACAGAGGACGAGACGTTATCAAAAAACATGTCGAAATGAGTTTTTTTTTGTTTTTTTTCTATCGTTGTAATGTCATGCAAACGTCTCGTGACAGTCATTTAAGGCTCGGAACCTACCACACTTGCGTTATTTTGACGTGCGGCACCGCTGCGTCATCGTAATTGCGAGGCGTTTTATTTATAAATAAATTGACCGATACACACACGTCTCCGTCACCGCGCGTTATCGTACGAGCTCGCACGAGACAAAAATTAGGTACTCCGATAACGCAACGTCAAAATATCATAAATGCGGCGTCTCGTTACATATAGCGATTTATTGATCGATACACACGTGCGTGTTTTTATCGTAATAATGACTTCGAACACACAATTTGAAATTTTTGACATCGAACTTTTTATCGCGGAAATAAAGAAGTACCCTGAAATTTGGAACTCGAGTTGTGAGTCATATCATGACAGGGTAAAAAAAACGATCGGCTTGGAGTAATAACCTAACGGCGTTGAAAAATGTCCCCTGAAAAGCTTTGAATCGGTAAAGGGATGTACCCAGTAACGCCTATTTTTCTTCGAAAAATAGTTTTTATAAACTAAATATGCAAAAACTACCCGTTTTCGGTTGTACACTTCCATAATCAGTAGTCACTTCGCGTAGTGTGACACAATAGCCGTAGTTCAAGAAAAAAACGTCGGTGTTCAGCGGTGCCGCATGCCAAAATAATGCAATTGTGTACCGAGCCTTAAGCAATACTAATGCGATGCGTTTCGTATTCCGTGAAATAAAGAAATGCCAGACGCAGATTTATAGCAACAGAACGCTAGCATATTGTTCAAAACACAACGTGTTTGATTTAGTATTAATTACTACGCCAGTCGGATAGCATCGGCCTAAAGTTCGACTTAAGTTTGAACCGTCGGTAGTTTTTCTGGAAACGTGGCGACTGGCGACATTCTGACATACCCATTACGTGGCCCGCTGGCCACACGCAGCTTTTTAATACATTTTGGGGGTGGCCCGCACAAAATTTTATTGCGTAATATTCTAAAATTCAAATCTCTAAAGTATAAATTAAATAAAACATTAATTTTATCGTTTTTGTCATACGCATTATCTTGTTTACGCGAAGGTACTTTAGTAAATTAACATTTATTTAATACAAAGAACGCTGGAGTGAAGATCTAAAATATACAGAGAAGTACAGTTCATCAACATCAAAATTGTTCGAAAATAAATAATCGATGAAAATTTAACATTTAAATAAAATATAATATACTAATAAATAAAAATGAATTTGATAAACTGTCTTGTTTGTAAAATTATGATTATAATTACGGTTAAAACTTTTTTTTATGAATATTATCATTCAAAATTAATGCGGCCCGCGAGTAATTTTCGAAAATAAAATTTGGCACTTTCCGGAATCCTAGTGAGAACTACTGGTTCATCAGATTGTTTAAAGGTATTGACGTTTATCGTCTTTGCGAAAGTGTGTCAAATCATCGAGTGTAACATTATATGCATATAAATTATTTTAAGTTGTTGAGACAATTTTTGGTCTATTTAAAAGTGGCGATTGGTTTCATTTTTTCGACGATGGATTTTGATCAACATCAGCATTCGACGATTGTTATCGTATAATATTATGTATTTATCTATTTCCAAAAATATGGCCTCACATTAAATTGGACACGTGAAATAACAAGAAAAACGCGTTACGCCGTACATTGTATACACATTGTTTTGTTAATTTCGATTTTGATTATTTACCACGTACAAATACATTTTTTCAAATAATTATGACGAAAAAACACGCGAGCACACTAAATTTTCATTCGTCGTAAAAAAATAACAAAATATGTCACTTTTATTTTCAATTAAAATAACGCATAACAATATTTTGTGGGCTTTTACTTCAAATACGAACAATGTTTTAAATAAAAAAAAATGTGTTCCATTGAAATTTAATATACAGTAGAAGCCGCTTATAAGAAACACGGATAATTGATACAATCGCGTTATTGAAACAAAATGTCCCGGAACGGACCGGCCGTATATTAGAACATTGAAAATAAATCGGATTATTGAAACATCACATCGGTTATTTGAAACAAATTTAGCCACATTTTAGAAGCTTTTAGGCAATTGTAGAAGCTCTAAAATGTCCTCAAAAGCTTCGTCCCGTATCGCACGGATGAAATAGGTTTTGAACAGCATTACTCGTATGAAAATATGGAAAATATGGAGTTACTCGACGCAAAAAAAAACTAAGATAGATAAATATTTTAAATAATATTGAAAAATATATACGTTTGAACATACTTTTTTAAAATATATAATATACATACATAGATAAATATGCATATTATACATACATAGTTAAATATACAAAAATACATATATTTTTCATTTTTTTTTTTGTTTTTTTTTTTTTTTGTTTTTCATAGTACAAATCAAACCAATCGCTTATTAGAAACCATCGGATAATTGACACATTTCACCTTAGTCCCAAATTGTTTCTAATAAGCGGCTTCCACTGTATTTACCTACATTCTGTTTCTAAATATGTGTCGGGAATTTTCACCTTAAGATTTTTTTTTTACTTGTATTTTTCTGTCTAAATTGAGGAGTGATTAGTAATTCTTTAGTAAGGTACATTGACGCGACATTTTCAGCGGCGGTGCTCTTCAGTCGGGAGGCAGGAAGCAAGCGATATTATCGACGACTGTCAAGCCGCGTGTTGCACACAAGTATAACGTATAACGTTGCAATAGACATTATTCAGTCGGTGCAGACTTATGACGTAAAGACCGGATTTATATGTTTTTACGTATCGTTACTGGGTCTATGCAGTCTTATGAGAGTAAAAAATGTGGACGAATCGTTCAATTCTGAATGCGCAGAAAAAAGTTTTTTTTGCATATTTGAGAATATTTTATGGGTTAGAGAATATTTAACCCATTTAGCATATTTTGGCATATATTTCGTAAATTGTGAGAAAAAATTTCTATTTATTTTTAACTATTATATTAGTACATAAGTATATTATAGTTATTTTAACTTTTGATTAAAATATACCAAAGAAATATATTTTTTTTAAATTTTATATATGTATTATTATTTTGTGTTCCTAGCTACTTCAGTGCAATTTCATTATGCAAGTGTAAACCACTTAAATAATTACTGTTTAAGGATTACATATTGTTTAAAAATTTGTTTTGTTTTATTATGTTTTAATATACATATTAATATTTGTTATTTTTTCACACTGTGACTTAAGTGATAAATACAACTTTTAATTAAAATATACCAAAGGAATATAATATACCTAATATAATTGTTTTTATGTTTTAATATTATACTGTTATATTTATATTATATCCCTATTTCCCATTCTTGCTATAGTGCAATAGTATTCCATTAGGTATAATACGCAACTTTTAATACCTAATTAATACCTCACTATTAAAATAATATTGAAAAAAAATTTTAAAAATGCATTTTAAAGCACATAATGATGTTTATTGAATATTTTTGCATATTTTTGCATATTTTATAAATTTTTGAGAGAATATAATGAGAATATTTGAAGGTTTTTTAGAGAATATTAGCATCATATTTTGGGTATTTTAAGAGAATATAAATCCGGTCTTTACTTATGAGTTATGAGAATACACGTTTAGTGTGCGCCTGTAATAATTTGTATGGATCCGTTTCCCGATTTTCGGCTTATCTTCGGAATAAACACGTACAGTTTATTTGTTTTGTATTCGAAACGGTTTGGCGGGTAAAATCTGGCTCTATAACCGACCACCCACGTTTACGGCTTCGTGTCTTCGTTCGTCCCCGGGTGGGCACAGCCGTCACGGGTTTACCTCCCTTGGAGATATATTCATCACCCAAAAGTACCCAACCTTTTGAAAAATAGAAAGCGTAAACGAAAGAAAAAAAATATTAAACGTATGTAATATTTATTTTATTGATTATTTTCAAACTCGTATCGTGTTAATAAAATGTTTTGAATCGTTATGCTATAATATAATCCCCGGCGGTTGTTTTGAAAAAAAAAAAAAAATTATAAATATACGCATAGTATTTTACATTACGAAGATTTTAATTTTATGATATTCATACGTTTTATACCTAGTAAAATAACCAAGTCATCTGCGTCATTAAATCATATTTATGCCGACCGATTATTTACTTATATTATCGCCGTGATAATAATTATATTATAAAGCGGATGTTTATTGTAACCGGTCATGGTACAAAATACAATCAAACGTGGCTCAAAGCTATGTCCATTCGCCGTCTGCGTAATGTTTATTTAAGCGTTATTATTAATCGCATTCCAAAACATCTTCGTACTAAATTGATTTTTTCGGTTTGGTTCGATTGACCTAACCATTGTCTGTATACAGTGTGTATACGTTGGGTGTTGTAATAACTTGTTATTTTATTTCAATGTACTTTTTAAAACGATATATTTTACTAGCACACGTAAAAATATATACACGTACAGGGTGTTCATATACGTATGGTATATGAAGTCATACGCACGTCGATGTCAATGTCAATGGAAAACACACGAACGCGATATAACGTATTATATACAAACCATAAAAAAAAAACGAGTGAATAATATTATAGTGAGGGCACGTGAGAAATCATCGGAATATTATCATATATTATGTGTTTTCTGATCGACTGCGACCGCGGTCGTGTCTCCCGGGGATGCGGTTTTTTCGTATTTTTTTTTTCTTCCACCGCGAAAACATTTGTTTCATTGAAATGTCGACGTGGAAACACATTGAAAAGATATTTTCAAAGAAACTTTGTTGGTGACACATCCGGACACCGGCACAGTCGTATTACATTAATGTGTTTGCGTTTGTTTGGTGGAAAATAAACTTTGTTTTTGTGTTTGTGTGTGTGTGTGTGTGTGTGTGTACGCATCTAACTACCACTACGACTAATCGGCATGCAAAACATACGCGGGCGCACAAAAATCGTTCTCCCCAGGGCGCGTGCATAATATAGTCGTATAATCGTATAATGTACGCGCCGCCGGATGACGACGAAGCGAAAACACACTCGTCGGCGCCTCTCTCCGGAGACGCGGATCGCTCTCTGAATCGTCTGTTAACAGCAGTCGCGCGGGCCGAATGATAATAATATATGATAATAATAATAATAATAATAATAATAATAATAATAATATGATTTATGAGATCGCTTGGAAGACGACCGCGCGAAAATCTCACGTCACGCGGGTCTGCGATCCGTCAACATCCGTCGACACGCCGCCGCCGCGAACGGTATAAAATTTGAACGCGTACGCACGGCGAAAACTCGAAAAAGACACCTCCGCCGAATAGCTGAATATTATAATAATAGACGAATATAATATCGTCGATTCGGGCGCAGAACCACGTAATACGCTTCTGTTATGTTTCTTCTTCTTCGGTGACGGACACCGACCGAACAGCGGAAACAATAATTATTATTTTACCGACCGATATTAAATTTTAATTCGTCGTTCGGTATTGTTCAAAGGTTTCACCGTAAATACAATGTTATTTGAAGCGGTGTCAACGGAATCTTTCTTCCTTCGCGTCTTCCTCCGTGTTTCGTACCACATAAACTACGAGCTAAAGACTTACTTGTTGTATTTAAAGTTTACGGATTGTAATATTTTCTCGATAAAACAAAATGAAATATCATACGAGTATATAATATACTGGCTGAATAACCCGGCTTCGCCCGTGTACAGTTTTTTGTGTTAACTAATATAACTTTTATTTTATCAGTATTTATATTAATTATTACAGGCTGCTTTTAGATATGTATATCATAGATTGCCCATGTATTGTAACAATCAGAAGTCGGCAACAAATTACTTTATTTCAATATTTCGAAGACAAATTGTTAAATTCAATTCTAATCGACGAAATGTTAAAATAAAATATACCCAAAAAATTATAACTTTCTGTAACTGAAAAAAATGTTTTACGTATGATTCTAATTATTATTACTATTCTTAGTATTATTCTTGTTATTAATAAAAATTGTATTATTAACTATTAGATTATCTTGTTTTATTAAAAATAATAGTTTCTGTTAAGTCTAGTGGGTGTCTACATTAGGGTGACCATACGTCCCGTATTATACGGGATTGTCCCGTATTTTCACTTTGTGTCCCGTTGTCCCGACAAAAGTTATACGGGACGCATTTTGTCCCGTATTTTCAAGTCGGTCCCATATTAATCCCGTTTTTCTCTTCATTGTTAATTTATAAATTCTACGATATTTTTGTATCACAATATTCATAAGAACATATTTGAAATCTATACTTATCAGCATTATATTTAGATTCTTGTCTTGACACATTTTAAAAACTTATCTTGTAATGAGTTTTGAAATATTCTATTAAAAGAAACTAAGTTACTCGATGAAATCAGTTCAGCACAAAAGTATACAAAAACATCAAAAGAAGAAATTTATCTGCCATCGTCTTCAAAATAATTTTTTTTTGGACTTTTGTGTATATGTTATACTTATTAATATTTTTATTTTATTTGTATTTAAAAACTATTATACAGCATACATTTAATTTGTTTTTTTTTTTAATATATTCAGTTAAAATTAGAATTTCCTTTTTTTTTTTATTAACTTAGTGTCCCGTATTTTTATTTTATTTTTATGGTCACCCTAGTCTACATCACGAAACAAAACTACTGTCCAAATTTCGTACTCATAGCTTCAGCGGTTCCGGCTAGGTGATTTTTTTCATTTTCACCCTTTTTTTACCCTTTTAACCACTTTAAGGGTTGAATTTCGAAAAATCCTTTCTTAGTGGGTGTCCACATCACAAAACTAAACTAATGTCTTAATATCATACTCATAGCTTCAACGGTTCCGGCTAAGCGATGATGAATCACCCAGGACAAGTAATTTTATATCATATATATATACAGATAATCGATATCATTTGTCGTATTGTACGTTCGGACAAGTCACAATAATATATCACGGCTCTCGACGGCCGCGATATCGAACGCGTTTCGAACGTGAAAATAGGTATTATCAAAACATTTATTGTCTTGATCATAGGCGTCATTACGGGGTGGCAAGGCGTAGCGATTGCCACCCCGCCCGTTTATAATGTGTGTTTTTATAAATGTTTCGACTGTAAATAAAATTTTGAGATTAACGACACATTTTTAACCTAATTTTCATGAACAATTAACCTAGACTTATCGATACGCCGATTGCTCTACGTCTTCATCAGATTACAAACGAATTAAAAAATATCATTCTATAGATGCTCGCTACCCCGTGGATTCACTGCACGACGCCCTCGGTCTTGATGCCGTGACGAAAAACGTACATTTTTAGCGTTGGATTTTATTTTATTAGAATCTACGAACTCGTGGGTAGAGCTCGGACGAACCTCTTTAGTGTGGGACCCATTATCTTTTCGAACACAATTTTATAAAACACGTGTGCTGTAGGTACGTATAAAATATTATTATTGCGTAGGTAGTTAAAATTATTGCGTATAAAATATTATTATTATTGCGAGGTTATATATAAGGTGGGCGTCGAGCGGCGGCGACGGCTCGGTCCACCGTCTAAATGGCGCGGCGCAGGAATGTGGTCCCTGCCAGGTGTTGGTGGTTAGGCGGGCGGGCGGGGTAGGGTGTAGGGTAGTGTATTCTTTTCAGACGTTTTCGATTTGGCCGAGACGCGGCAGGTGCGAAAAGACAATGGAATATCGCATGGGCAAAGGCCCGTGTGCCTGTAACGTGTATAGCATTCCTTCTACACGGCGGCGTAGAAGTAGGGGTTCCCAACATGACGATTACCGATCGTCTACGCACTTTTTTTGGGCGTTTTTTGCCCGCCACGACGAGCCACTTGGCTCATTACGCGTCTTCATCTCCTTGCTTTCTTATAATAGAGCGTAAAACAAAAAATGACCACAGGGCATAAAAAAAAGTAATTTATAAATTATCTCGACGAGTGACCAACACGCAGAGCTTGTTATCGATACCAAAATGACAATAATTCATACTTATCGACATAATATTTTGTTACAATTAGGCAGTATGTCCCGAAAATATCTTTTTTTTTTTTTTTTTTTTTGTTTTTAATTTGTTTAATTATACAATCTGTAAATATATTTTTACAATGAGCATAAGTGTTGATAAGAGAATACAAATAAGAAAAAAAAAAAATAAATAAATAAATAAAATAAAAGGGACTGATGACTTGAGCGAAGAATCCATCCAGCGATGGAACTTCTTGAGATTGTGAATGGGTTTTATTCAGTCAGGAGATAAATTAATAAATAAATTGTTACTCGATACGAAATCGACTGAAACGTGTGATACAATAATTTGTAGTCTCGAAATTACTCAAAATTTGTTGTTTCGGATCGATTTGACGGACAACAACTTTTGTTTTATTCATTATTTTCTATCATTTTTAGTATTTTTTTAATGACTGCAGCTATATAAAAAATGCCCTACAGTGTTTTATTTAGAAAAAATAATCGTTCGTTATTTGTTGTCTGTACAGAATTTTCTAGATTGTAACCATAATTTATACTAATATTTAATGGCAGAGAATTCTTTTTTTTATAGAAAATTTCCATTTTAAAATAGTTATTATTTGACCGATAATTTAAGAAACATAGCATTTAAAATTTAGAGTAATAGGGTCGTGACACTTTATTCCTAGTAAGTATTTTCATTGATTATAGATAGCATAGGGTAGCTCACTGCAATACAAAATACGCTGCCCAAAAATTTTTCCCGGTAGGGAGCCACAAGGTATTTTGTCAATTATTATGAAATAAAATAATATTATTTTTAATCGGAGACCGCCGCCGCCGACTGCTCCACACTATCAATATTATTAAGCATCTATAATACTATCTATAATCAATGGTATTATGCAATGCACTTAATCAATACAACAATTTTGTAAAAAATATAACTATCTACTTATATTCTAGTACATTTAAGAAAATAAACTACTAAAAGTTAACTGATAATTGTATTATCTTATCTGTTTTTTTTTTGTTTTTTAATTCAAATATTTATAGTGCGTTCTTCATTAATAATATCAAGGCCACGTAAATGTTTTGAACGTTCAACATGCTCAAATAACTGAATCTATAGGCTTGTACGCCGCACGACCTAAGCTAGTTACAATGGGTCTCGTCATCAACGAATATCGTTCACATGTTGTTGTACCTACTCACAATTATAGCGACAACGAATTGAAACCTTTTTGTTCTTCTGAAATTCGGCAATGCTTTACTACTATAAAAATAATTGTTCTCTAAGTTGCTACTGGGAGCTTACATTTTCATTCGAAATTTTTTTTAATACCGACATTTCGGATTTCAAATACTATTCATTAAAATCAAATAATAAGTCCTAAAAAACTGTCATTTTGAGATTAATAAAGTATTTTACATCAAACTGTAACCTATATTAGAAAAATAACGATTTTTTCGCTTTTGTTTCCTTGTAATGTTCTATAAAAAAAAAGTCGACTTTACAAATTTAAGTTTTAAATCCAAAATCGAATGATATTTTTCTTTGTCTGTGTAATAATGTGTTCAGTAGATGCACGGTAATGCGCGTTATTCTTCCCTTGATTAAATCATAGCACTGTACTAATAATGTATTATGATTAGAGACCGGATTTATATGCACTTTAAACCATATAAATAAGATGTTTGTATGCTCTATAATTTCATTAAAATATTCTTTAATATTCAAAAATATTCTTTTATGAAAAAATATTCTTTTTCGTAAAAATATATTGAATACTGAAAAAATAAATAACAGAAATAATATGATGATATATTTGTGTACCTATATTGTTTAATTGTATTTTAGATGTGTGAGTGTACAACCAATAATAATAACATGTTTTAAATAATAAAAACAAAAATGTATTGTGTATCGTTGAATAACAGAATAATATCATGTATTAAAACAACTCAAAAAAAATAATTCAGGCTTATGAAATCAAAAAATAAAAATGTATTTCATAATATAGTTAAATAACAAAATAATATTATGTATCAGAACAATTTAAACTTAAATAATTAAGTCTTTTGAATTTAAAAAATTAAATAATATTGCATAAAATAGTTAAGTATAAAATAACAATATATAACACAAATAATTTATGTTCTTTTCAATATTCCTTTCGTCAAGATAAATAATATGACACTACAATAAAAATTGTTTTGGATTTTTTTTTTAAACTATTAGATTTTTTATAAAATATTCAAATTAAACCCCAATATACCAATATATTCCTAAAACATGTTTTTTGCACAAAATATTCTCTAACCTTGAAATATTATTTTTTATGCTCTAAAAACTTTTTTATATCAGATCATAGGTAAATGAATCGTCCAGAAAGCTTATCCAATTGGAGCTGCATACTCTCAGTAAAAAGATGTAATAACATAAAAATCCGGTCTCTAATTATGATCATTTAAAGTTGGCGTTTTGAACATACAATTTGCTTTAAAACCATTATAAGCACGTCAAACCCAAGTTGTCCAAAAATATTGAATGGAACACTAATGATGTCACACAAAAATAAACTCGTCGAAAAAAAAAAGTATACAAATATTTTACAAATGTATTCGTTAAGACCATAATATTAGGTATCATTCAATTATTTCAAAATGTTTTTAATATTTAATTTTACTTTAATTGAGCCACGTAAAAAGTATACGTATAAAATCTATAATATATATTCGACAAAGTAGTCACTTATTAATAAGTACTCAGTTGCGGTTATTGATGCGTGGCTTTTTCTGCTTTTTAAATTTATTTTTATTATTTATTTTCACTCAAGTTCCCATTCGTTTTGGTGGCCACAAACTACATAAAAAGAAAAAAAAACCAAAATCAAGAATCACATGCTTGAAACGCTGCTCAAGACAAACATTTTAATTGTTTCTGATGTTTGCGAATCCTCACACACAATATTATGATATAGCGCTTTAAAATACATTTGAAATCGATAAAATCTTCCTATTTTATCGGACAGTTCGAAAAATATAAACTCGAAATCGATTAATCAGTACTGCGAGACCGATTAATGATGATGGTTTAACTGCATTTTTATTTTGGCCTCGAGGATATTATAATAATTATAATCCGATTAATCGAGTATTTTCTCACGCGTTTCGTTAGTCGAATAAATTTACAGCGATTATCTGTATTGCAAGGGTATCCGATAATTGTTGATTTTTTTCGAAATTTCTCATTATAGATACGATGAAAAAAAAAACAAAAGAGTAAGTGCTCGTCGTTACACGTTTTGTGCGTATACGCGTTTTAAATATTGTCGACACACTTATTTTTATCATCTTAAATCAATACCCATCGCTAGATTCAAAAACAATTATTCTAAACCATGACGAATAATACATGTTTGTAGGTTGAAATAATCAATGTGTAATTGTAATATTGTTATAAGAGATCTCACAAATCATAGATTTACACGCTTTTAAATGGATCATACAAATTCAGGGGAAAATTGACGAGAAAACATTTTTTTTTTTTTTTTTTTTATATAATTTGTTTTAGATTCTGAGTGAAGCGAATGATCTTATGGTTTTACAATGATGTTTATTATTTTTTTTTTCTTTAAACACTTTTTCGTATAGAAATCCTTGTCCAAAAGTTTCATCCAGCAACTTTTTAGATTCGAAATTGAACTGAGATGGTACTTTAGAGAGGTCATTTTTCCAAAATCTTCATAGTTTTTCCAGTAATCAAGAATAACGACGTTTTTTGGTAAAAATGCGTTTTGACATTGAATTAATATTTTGCAAAAAAAAAAATAATAAAAAAACATTCACACACAAAACCCCAAAAGAGTTCAAATGTATGCAATACGATATACATACGTACACATGCGCGTATAAAATTATACTCTCGGGATTAAACGGTTTATTTTCCGTAATGCGCGCCTGTTTGAATATTCAACTAGACTCTCGCGAGTGAGTGTTTTTCCGCACAATCGATTTTTTTTTTTTACTCCATTTCATCGGACGATAATCTGCGCGGTACCTGTACGCGCATAATAATATACCGAGGGGCCGGTGATAAAACCGCGGACGAGTTCGGGCGACGTTTTATTTTAGCCGTCAAACACGGTCGCGGTTCGACGTGTAACCAATACCGTCGACATTCAAAACAGTGTGCGCGTCGTCCCGTCATGTATGTTCACCGGTAAACGTCGTCTAAAAGACGTCTAAAAGCCAGCCTAGAGTGGTCGGATAAAATGATATTTTCAATGTCTCACTCGTCGTTAACGTTCTACTGTCGATAGTACCTACGTCGTTCACTTGCACGCGATGACCAATAGGGGGCGCTATGCGAAATACTCGTGACTCGTGAGACAAATAATGATGTTTTCTAGCTTCCAAAATTGTCGGAAATTCGATATCGATAAAACAAGTCATCGATGACGTTATTACGATTGATTGTGCGATTTTTAATTGTATAAACGTGTAAAGCACGTCATGTATTGGGAATACCGTTGAAAGGTAATAGGAAAAAAGAACCAAATTTGATTTTTTTTTTTACGAAAAACTACATTTTATGTTGTGATAATATCATATCTTGTCGATTCATCTTAACTTGATAAGCCGAAATCGTTTTTGTCTTTTCAAATTTGATTTTACTGCGAAAAAAAAAAACAAAAAATTTATATTTAGGTATATATACATATTTGCAAATTTAATCCTGAAAAAAATTGATTTCAAGTAATGTCTGCAAGGATCACCGGTTTAAATTACTTGGTGACTTGGTTTACACATCTTTGACACAAATAATCAATTACTGCTAATATACCAGCGCTTTTTGTGTAAATATTATTTACTAAATGAATATTTTTGTAAATTATTAACTTTTATGTGTTCGAAATATCAATGTATGAATCCATCACGGATCTTATGTTTTAAAATAAGTACGAAAATACCTATATAAAAGTAATATAATATACTTAATTTTATTTTTGTGTTTGTAAATTGAATTAATTTTTTTTTTTTGTCTGTAAAACCAAATTTCAAGAGCAAATATAATTTTGGCATACTAAATTAAGGTTAATCGACGGTATACTGTCATGCCATCAAATTTAACCCGTAATTGGTACAGTGCGGTGTTATACACCGCTGCAATTTTTTAACCCTTCGTATCAATTACAATATTGATGATATTACTTGGAGGTTACGTATACCTCTGTATGGAGGTAAAATAAATATGATGAGATGAGTTTTTGAGGTTTAATTCACTATCTTAACTTGTTATTGTTGATATAAAATGTTCAGCGGTATCTCACACCGCACTGTACCATGGGCGTAACATTTTTGGTATCAAATATACTATAATATATAAATATTACTATAAATATAATATACTATTATATTATAATATATTACTATATTTTATATTCTGTTCTTTATTTTTATTATTATATTTGAAGTTTCTTGTATTTAATTTTGTTTTCAAAGATTTAACATTTTGTTTATTCATTAAAATAAAGCATTTTAATTGGAGTTTGGTCTTAGGTTATTTATACCTAAAAAATGATTTTTCTCGTTATTTTTTTTTAAAATCTTATTCTACAGCATGTCTTCTACTATAATATGTTGGTTTTAACCTTAAAAACTGATATTAAAAAATTCTGGAATAAAATAAAGGATTCAGAAATAATTGTATTACAATTTTTTTTTAGTCACGATTCATTCATTGAAACACTAAAAAATAATTATTTTTTTGAAAAAAACAAAAATTAGAATTATTGTTTATACTATAACTATAATTAATATGATTAAAATTATATAAGAACTTAATCTAAAAAGGTCAAAATATTGTTATCAAATGGAGCGGTATGTCACACCGCACGGTACCAGTAACGTTTTTGTTTTTCACTGTACCAGTTACGGGTTAATATTTCATAGAGAAAAAATTATTTTTGTTTTTAAGCTATTGCATAGCTTTTATCGCAGGCTTTGAGCGCGGTGACCGAATCAAGAAATTCCGTAACGAAAAAAAACCTAACACGCATTTTTTTTTTATGAATGAAGACACTTTTTCTTTTCGAAGCACTGGTTCGAAAGTTTCATCCAGCAAATTTTTCGAATGGAAATTTTGTCGATATGGTATTTTTGAGAGCTCATTTTTCGAATTTCTCGATAGTTTTTCCAAGCGTGGGTGATAACTACCGAAAAATTGACAAAAAACGGGAAAAATGCCGTATTTTCGATTTTCGTGAAATTTATTTGGGTTTTTTAGCCATAACTCCAACAATAATAGAGCTAGGAACTCGACATTTTTACTGACTACTAATAATAGTCACGCGGCGTGTACTCAATTAAAATTTCAAAAATATTTAACAACTTTTGACTTATATATAGAACTTTGAAAATATTGAAAATTTCACATTTTTTGGAAGTTTTTGCTTCGTAAAATTTTAACCTTTGGATATTCAGATCTGAAAATTTAATACAATAATATTCATAAGTATTTCTACCGACGATGAAAAAATATCGAAATCGTTAGTCACAATGTTTTTTTACAAGCATTTAAAGTTTGCATTTTGACGAAATTTCTTATTTTTACATCAAATCACACACTTAAACGCACGTAAAAAATAATTAGTGCTTCCTAAGTTGATAAAAATCCTATGCAACGGCTTAACCGCGGCAGTCCCCGAGTGCCAGACGTAATTTTTTTTTGTCATTCTACTATAGTTCGATTTTGACGACGAGTCACGCACACCGGACCACGACCTCAAACATTCGTAAGTGTCGTTTCCTGTGCGTCTGCCGACAACGATTGTTCACTAGGCTTTTCGCGTCGAACGACCGTCGAGCGGTGTGTGTTCCTTACCGTCCTGGTCGTGTTTCCGTTCCGAACAACTCGGTGTCGTTTGAAAAATCTAAACGACGGACGGCTGTGCGTAAGTAGTGGCCGCTGCGTCGGTTTTGTTTAGAACGACATTGTGGATACGGGGGCAGGGGGTAACGTTTGAAAAGCGACGCGAATAGCTCCAGAGCAGTGGTCTTCGACGTTGTCGGACTCGTAACAAATTTTTAATTCTTATTTCTATTTTTTTTGTTTAAATTTTTTGTTTTTTTTTTTTTTTTATGGTAATTTTCCAATTAATCGATTTCGACAATCACGCTTTATGAAAGAGCGTGGAAAAAAATCGTACATAATAGACATACCGTTAATTGATTACCACGATTTTCATGTGTTTTGACATTCTATTTTATTATCATCGTATAAATTCGTATAGAAAATAATTTTGTTTTTTTTTTTTTAAACGTTCTTATGTTTTGTTCAAACTTAAATCACGACACGATCGCGGTATCCGTCACGTTACCTGCCCGAAATCGGGTTACGAATCACCACCGGTCGAGGACCGCTGAAGCTCTAGTGCACGTGCATAAAAAAACAAGGCGGCTCTATGATAACAACTCAACAAAGTGTTGAAAAAAACCATGCGGTGCTAAAGGAAAAAAAAAATGACAATTTGTACAACATAATCGCGTTGGCAAACTGAAGGAAAACATAATAAAATAAAAGCACGGTAAAACAAACGAAATCATAATGTTTTTACAAAGAAAGTAAGTATACGTTTTATTTTATAATCATAATCTCTGAAAACATTAAACACTCGTCCGTACGATATAGGTACAATATTATATTTTTCCGATTAATAAGTAATCAAAACGCGTCGCGTCGATAAATCTGAGAATTAAATCGAAACGTTTTGTCACTTACAGACAGTCTTTCGATTAAATACTTTTTCTATTTTTTTTTTTTTTTTTTTAATACAATATTAATTAGCTCTAATACAAATAATAATAATAATCATCGAAAACGACTGACGTGCGTCACGCCGGCGTCCTGTACAACATCATTGGCAGCGTATACTATATAGGAACTATACACTATACCTTACACTACACAATAAAACGGTATCGTATGACAATGATAAAATACACGGTACGAGGGACGAGCGTGTACGTGTTATTTACATTAAGGGTTAATAATAAAATTACGAATCATTACGCATGCAGAAACGAAACGAAACGAAAAAAAAAAGTATATATGAATACGATATAATAATATAAAAGCTATCAGCGCAAACACTAGTTATATAAATATATTACACTGTCATAATAGTAATAATATAATAAGCGTAGTTTTAATTTAATCAAATAATAATAATGATAATAATAATAATTATAACCGTAGTGATAAAAATAAAATAATAATAATAATAATAAGAATAATTACATTACAGACTAGGGTATCTTTTAAAATTTAATTAGTCACAAAAAAAAAATAAAAATAATAGTAATAATAAAAAAAAAAAATAATAAATAAATAAATAAAAAATGTATGTACAGTTAAAATCCGTCCGTGGTCCGTGTACACACGCGTACCATTGAAGTATACGTAACTACCTACTAATGCGGGATCGAATGTCGTCGTTTTTGTGTGTACTTTAATGGAATATATTTATACATTAAACGAAGTTACGTCGAGTAGGTACGGGTGTGTGTGTGTGGGTAATAACTGTAATTATTTTACAGAGTGCGACTACGTTCGTGTACGTTCGGTAATGCGAGAACACGAAACACCCGTTTTTCGAGTGTTTTAAGCCATTTGAATAGTACGCGCGAATGACAAAAAACCGACAACGCACACGCGTAATAACAATAACAACAATAATAATAATAACGATAATGATAATTATAACTTTATGAAGAACGTCAATAATAACGACGAGCTTGCACAGCGATCCTCGTTAATGTTTACACATTATTATTATTATTATCATTGTTCGAGTCTGTTTTTGAGAGAGAACGGAAAAAATACGGCCAAGTCGTTAGTCGAATATACGTCGGACGACACGATATAATCGCCCGCCGACGAGGGGAGGCGGAAGGTTGGGGAGATTGTACACACACGATCATTCACTCGAGTAGGGACCCGATTTTCGGGTATAAATATAAATATATCATATAGACGTACTAGTTTTTCCGAGTCGATCGAAAGGATGGCCGCGGGCACGAAAACACGACCGTGAAACGATATGCGATTAGATTCGCCTCTGCGAGACCTGTTTGAGTATTGCGACGAATCGCCGGCGATAGATATCGCGCGCGCATACACACACACACGCCCGCGCCCACTACATTACACTTTTCGCAGACGGATACGGCGGCGTTCGGGACGATCGGCGCGTAGGGTAAGATCGACGGGCGTACGCGACTCTTTGACGACGGAAAGCGCCCGGGCGATCGGGAGAGACACGTCATAATTTATTGTCATTGTGAAAAGTAATTCGAGCGAAATTAAAAACCGTTTGGCGCGGACGATATTCACCTGTCGGGCATGGATGGCGTTTTGTGGACCGGGTTTTTAATGTTGACGCGGAGAAAAAAATAAAACGAGGAAAAACGCGATTGCCGGCGAGCCGCGAAAAAAATAAAAAAAACGATTACAACAGGCAACGTGCGTTTCATTCGAATCTGATTTACCGGTGTCATTAAATTTAATAACGTGTTTGACGGCGGAAGAAAAAAACAGTATTTTCGTCTCGTTTTGAAATCGTATTTCTCATTATATATGTATAAATGTCACCGACCGATCTCTATACGAATAAAGGAAATAATTATTCAAGCCTGTGCGAGATCCGTCCACGAGTAGGTATACGAGTGATATACAGTGAGTGCACGCCGTTGGTTTTTCGTTATTTTATTTTCCTCTCTTTTGGGGTCGCGTGCGCATCGAAAACCACGGAGGTAAAAAAAAATTGAAAAAAAAATTGAAATACTAATAATTAAAACAATACGTAAATAATAATAGTTATAATAATAATATCAATATACAAAGCGGTCGGTATTGTGGTGTGTGTGTGTGTGTGTGTGTGTGTGTGTGTGTGTGTGTGTGTGGGTTTACGCATGGTACGTTGTGGGATCATGCGTATGGATATGGAGCAGCGCTACGAGATCATTTTTCCTTGTGAGATCCACCCCCCCGGATCTCTTAGCGATTTCGCTGTATTTAGCATTCTCATACCAAATAAATGGTATTCCCACTTGAAATTGGCCGGATCTGATTAGACCACATTTTTAAGATTTTGGTGTGTATGAACACACACGTTGTGTGTTTGACACACTACGCCGACGAGATGAGTTAGTTATCTACCCAGAATGAAAGCATTTTATGAGATCCGAATGACGGCAACGTTGCACTTGTGTATTCGAATGATGAACTACCGATTATGTGAGATCCTTGTTTAATTTCTATTTATTTCCCTTATTATGCATTATTATTAATTTGACCATTGAAATTATACAGTTATAACAACCATTTATTAATATCGCTTAATTTAAGAGGTATTATTTATGTGATCAATATAACGTATATTATAGTATAAATATTATAATATCTACTGATGGCCAGACTTCTCTTTTAGGTTGTTTATTGTATAAGTTATTAATTAACTCAATGTTAAATAAATTTAGCTATCCTCAAAGTATAAGTAAAAACCTAACCTAATATTTTTCGCTACCTTAACATCGAATTTGTAATTATTATTTTATTGTATTTATTATTAACAAACAAAAAAGCTGGTAGGTGAGATAATGGTGGTGCAAGTTCGTATTTCGTCCCTTCGGTCTTCGTACAAGATAATGGTGCAGAGTATATTGAGTTTTAAAGAAACGATAGTTCATATCTTTAGTAAAACGATTCTGTGCAAAACTTCAGTGTTATATTATATATATATTATTCCTATTAATATTAAATACTTATAGCGTATCGAATGACTTTAATTCTTTATAATCAAAGGATCTACTGTAGGTGGTACTTGGTATATTATTTAGTAATTTTTTTTTAATTCAAAACTTGATATATCTCATATGTATAATATATTATATGTATATAAAATATATTATATTATCTATGTAAATAAACAAAACGCTCTTTTGTATATTGTATTAATGAAGTCTGGAAGAATACAAATTATTTCTGTGGCTAATTCATTTAAAACTCTTAAACATTTGTAGTTTAAAATATTTCATTGTTTTTACAGTAATATAATTTATAAAAATACAAATGATCTTGTTTTATATAATTTAAATGGATATATTAAAAACTTAAAATTGATAAGATATTATGTGTATGTTACATCGTTAAAAGATCCAAAAGGTTATGACAGAATCAAATTAAAAATATAACTTGTTGGGACCCATTTAAGCATTAATGGCGTATAGAAATCAAATTACGTTACGAGATCCGATTTTTTTCCATATCGATATAAATAATTTAATTATAATATACTCTTGAATTTTATTTTGATCTTTCTCAAGATTGTATGGGTTTTACCCAATTTCTGAAGGCCGCTGATGACACGTGTCACAATGAGGTTTGTTATCGATTATTTTATTTGTTATAAGTTATAACATTATCAAAATTTAAAATGAACTAACCTTATGAGATCCTGTAAACTGTATAATGTAATAATATTATTTTTAAATAATCACTGAAAAAAGTAAACATTTTTCAGTTGTGTGGTAATTTTAAACGATTACAGAGCATACATAATTTTATTTGTTATTATTATAATAATATACAGTTACACTATACATGGATGCTCAGTGACTGATCTAGGATATCGTTTTGAGGAAGGCCCAATAATTATTTTTATATAGAACTTATAAAAAAACTTATAATTGTAAAATGGTATATGAAAATATATTATAATAAATCAGCAACAACAAACAGTAAATATAGCAAATATATAATATATTTATCTTTGCGCAAATTAGATTTTATGATGTATATTGTACAAAATATAATAATATCAGTGATTACTGAATCTATGTTATGTGTTACATTATATCATTACATGGTGTAAACGAGTGTTCTTTTAATGTGGCAACGTTGCAATGATCTCGTAAAGTATTATTTATTCGAGTAGACAACATATCTGGATCTCATATGATGCATTCCTTGTCATAAAACACACTGTATGATCTAACAAAGTATGCTATATTTTGATACACACCCTGGATCTCGAAACGATATATTAGGCAAAAAAAAATTCTTGAGTGTTTCATTAAGTTAAATACCACATACTATTAAATTTTTAATTTTAATATTTCCTTTTTTTATCCAGATTATCTTAAATTAATATTTCAAGTGGATCCCATAAAGTAGCAACTTTCTTACGGATCTGATAACATACGCTACACGTGTATGTGTGTGTGTGTGTGTGTGTGTGTGTGTGTGTGTGTGTGTGTGTGTGTGTGTGTGTGTATTGTGTGAGAGTCTATACCGTGCTCTCGCGCTGGTGCAGTTGATGGTGATGCTGGAGCCCGGGTTGGGCGGCCAGCAGCAGAGGGATCTCGGCCGACCGGTCGTGCTGCTGCTGGTGGTGTTTGTGGTTCTGGTTCTGGTACCGGCCCAGCGTCATGGTGCGCACCTGCGGCGGCGGCGGCGGCGGCGGCTGGTAGTGCGGGTGGTGGTGCGCCGTCGGATGCGAGAACTGGTGATGGTGGTCCAGCTGCACGTACTGTACCTGTTGCGGCCCGCCGCCGTTGAGCCGGTGGTGCAGCAAGGGCTGCTGTTGCTGTTGCTGGTAGTGCTGGTGGAGCAGCAGCTGCGACTGCGGCGGCGGCGGCGGCGGCGTCGGGCACATCAGGTTCGGGTACGCCGCGCCGACGGCCGACGGCGAGCCGACCATGGCGGCGTCCGCGGTGCCGTACAGCTGCTGTTGCGGCGTCATCGACGGAGGTGGTGGCATCAGTCCGCGGGCCTGTGAACACAGTCGGAGGTTTAGACGAACCGACGACGGGGTGGTTCGGGGGATTATCGAGGGGAACAACGGGGGGGAGCGAAGGACTAAACGGCCCCGCGAGAATTGTGGTCCCGCGAATGTTGGCCGGGCCCCGACGAGGTTCGTCGATATAGGTATTATCAAGAACCGAAGTCGGTATGATTTTTACGATTTTTATCGATCAAAACATATAGAATTCCATGTGTGTTTAGTAGGTACGCGATCGAGCGAAACACGAGAACTTTACAGAGGAACGTTTTCACTACGCTCTACATTATTAGAATTTTTTTATTATTTTTTTTATTATTATTTTTTTTTTTATTAAGTAATCCGCGGCAGCTATGACCATTGGATGTAGTATTTTTTTTTTATTAGTAGTTTGGTGGGTACAGTACAGAATTGGTACACGTATGTGAGGAATATTAGAATTTTACCGAGAACGAGAAAACGAATTCTGTAAAACTTCCATGATACGAAGTTTTGTGGGCATTAAATAAATAAAAAAAAAATTAATAAAATAAAAACAAAGAAATACGTCGAATCGAATCGTATGTATACTATTTTTTCATTGTATAGCGTTAAACATTAGAAACAAATCTTACAAGTGTTTGAACTTAAACCAGTATTTATTTTTTTTAATTTTTATTTTATTGAATTATGTAAAAATCCTATCTGATATATTTCGTAGTTGTATCTTAATCCGTGTTTTATTACAACAAACTCATATTTTATCATATCTTTCAAAGCCCGATTTAAGTTCAGCTAGGCAACCGTATTATCTTTCGAAATCCTGTGCGTTTTCCACGCAATTATCGAACTTTCGTATGATATTATGTTTTTCGTCGGTGACGACTATCGAATGAAACGGAACATTTTTGTTTTCTTTCGTCCACACTAATAAAACGAGTGTAGAACGTTCTCGTTTCTGTCCGGCCCGTGAACTCTCATAGAATACACCGGAATTCGGGATTTCGAATCGGTCGACGGCTACCGTAAAACAAAACACAGACGACGTTTGATTGAAATAGTTAATGCGGAAAAATGTCCGGAACAACGTGAAAACGAACAGGTATTACAATACAGTCGGGGAATCGCGATCTGCAAAAGATCGCTTTTGGTTTCCGCGAGTTTTTCCGTATTTTTTATTTTTATCAAGCCTCATATGGATCGTTCGAAGCGTCGATCTTCGTGAGGGTCGTGGCGCGAACGGTATATACATTATCGTATCGCGTAGAATATTACCGGGAGGTGTTAACGCTCGCGCCGTTAAAATCATTCAACACTCGTGCACACTCGCCGAGGTCGTTCCGTACAAGGGAATTAGGAGTTTGCGCGAGGCTTGTGGCGACGACGACGACGACGGTCGGTATTGTGTATAAGCACTTAATGCATAAACGTTTATTCATTTATTCAAATCTCACGACCGGTAATTTATGTCCGCGCACAATCACCCGCCGTATAACGCGCGTACAATTTTCCCGAATTAACGCCCCCCCCTCCCCTGCCCGTGCCCCCGTTTTCCACGGCGCATGTTTAATAAGTCGTCCGCCCGCAGTTCATTATCGTCTTCTAATCATTAGATCGCCGTGGCGTATGCTGTCAATTTTAATACCGGAGCGAGTTAAAATTAATTTTGCGACTAAAATATATAGGTGGATTTTATACGTCACCGTGAAAACTCAACATTAATCTATCCCGACCTAAATTAAACATAAAATTTAAATAATATGAAAATTCTCGATTACATCACTAGCTTTTGGAATTATGTTTAATCTTACGACATAAGTAAATTCAAACTGGAAAAATAAAATAACTTTTTTCGTTAAAAAAAAACTCACGCGATTGAATCTATCTATCGAAGTAATAATAATAATAAAAAAAAAAACAACAAATATTAAAATTGGTCGTTTTATACGTAATTTACTATTAATATATCTTCTCGAAAAATAAAAAAAAAAAATAAAAAATGAATAAATATAAAATAGACGTATGAACAAAATATCAGAATACGTTCATGATGATGCTTAACAAAAGGGCAATACATTTTTTGCAATCTCGACTTTGATATTTTATAAATTATTAGTTTTTAAATATCATCAAGTAATTTTGCCGACCAATATTTGAATACAAATAAACGTTTAAAACTTTTTGAACAGTAAAACAAACATTTATTATCGTAATTTAATGCTGAAAGCACGACCGACAATTACCTATTCTGGTAAATAAAGTTATATTAATAAATTCGGATGTATTCATCAAAGCTATTCGATTTGTGCATCAATTTATAGTGTTGAGTATTGATACGAAATGTAAAATTATCCATTGTAACATTCAATTTGTTGTTTTGGTCAAAAGCACAACAAATTAATTTGTAGTAAAAAGTAATTGCTAATATTTAAAACGTATTTTACAGTCTTCAATGGATACATAGTCGGAAACCAATTTGTTTGACGAACGCATTAAACGTTTTATGCGGGGGGAAGTCGCCTACAGCCAAGCAGGGTAAAGTAGTGAATAATCGAATGAAAAAGGTCGGAAGGGAAACGCTATATGTTAATATTATACTATTTTAATACGACACGCCTCAAGACGCGTGACGACGATCAAAGATCTCACCTGTTGTTTGCATGCCTCCGCGTCCACCATGCGCGATGAGTACATTCTGCCGCTGTTTAGTCGTTCGAATGCTTTCTCGTCCTCGTCTAGATAATCTGTGGAAAAATCGCACACGTTTAGCAATCGTTAAACATTTGTTTGCACGCAAAATAATTATTTATTATTACAACACATACGTAAAAAAAAAAATTCAAACAAAAATGTGTCATAATACACATTGCCCGTTTCCATATCGAGAGAACGTTTTAAGCGTATGTCGACGAAATCGATTCACACCGGCGCGGCGCGGGCGCAAAGCCGCCGTCAAACGGAGAAAAAAAAACAACAAGACTGTGAGGCGGAAATCAAACCGTTTTGCGGTCTTCGCGTTCGTTTACAGAGTTCCTCTGAAGGGCTACCCGACTTCGACGTTTTCCGTTCAAACCCTGCCGACGATTCGCAAGCCGTTTGCGAGCACTAGAGATGGGAATTTTACGGTAAAAAAATTTTCGGTAAATTTTACGTAAATTTACGTAAATTTTTTATTAGAGTATATTTTTTTTTTGCAAACTTATTACGAACTCAATAACGTGTTTATAACACAACAAATTTTTACTACCACACTTGTCCACACTTAAACTCAAGTATTATATTTACCTAAATAATTATAAGTATGAATATTGTGAATTATGCAAATTTTAAATCAATAGAAATAAGGAAAAATTACAAAAATTAACTTGTAATAAATACGTTATAGTGTACTTCGTCAAATTCGGGGAGTGGTGTTAATTTGAACTGGTCTTACCAAATTCTCGTCATATATTAACGTATCGACTATGTACCGATAACCTCATAGAAATGTCACTAATAATAATTAACGCAGTGCAAATGAAAACATTTGAAACAAGTGGTCATTCAGTTTTTAGAACGGTAAAAAATATTTACCGGGTAAAAAAAAAACGTCGGTAAAATTTACGTAAATTTACCTTACCGGTAAAATTTACCGGATAAATTTACCAAGTTCCCATCTCTACCGAGCACACGCCGATTTCCATTTGCGGTTTAAATTCGCGTTATTTAGACGGAGAAAAACGGAACGGTCGATCGGCGAACGAAACACCACCGTGAAAACACGTCGCGTCGAGGAGAAACGACTATAACGTCGGCGAATCGGTGCGTCGTGTATGCAGGTATTCGACGAGTCGGCCGCGAATCGTGATCGTCACTCCGTCGTCGCTCCGAACGACGGGAAGCGCGTGGGTTTGAAAAGTTTTCATGGCACACCAAACGGACCGAAAACTTTTCCGGGAATTCGGAGACGCGTATATACCACGAGCACACGAGTGGAAGGGAAAAACTGTTAATCGTTATTTTTTTGCGTCGACGACGTCAAAATAAATCACTCAGACTCGTTAATTTTTCGTAAAAAAAAAAAAAAAAAAAAAATGAAAAGAAAACTAAACGAATTAATTTTTTATTTAATCATTCGGAAACAAAACACACGGTCGCGTACGTTTTATAATAATAATAATAATAATAACAACAATAATCAGTCGGGGTGGCGTTCGGGGTCGTGGAACAGAAAAGAATAGTGAGAGACGAAAAAAAGAAAAAAATAAAAGAAAAAAAAGAAAAAGAAGCGAAACGAGTTTTATTTTCGCAGTTAATGCGTCACAGTCACCGCCCGCCGCCGAGCCTAATTAAAGTGCAGTCGGACATATTATTTCGCGTGGTCGGAAAAACCGTACACGCGAACGTGTCGCGCTCGAATTATTTGTTTTCGCAAGGCGGGAGGCTGCAGACGGCGCGGGGGGGGCAAACTGCCTTTAAATGGCAGACGGCCATAAAAACCACAATTAGTCGTACGAAAACAACGCGAATTTATAGATTTCGTGGCTTTGTACGACTACCGCGCGGGGGTGGCTGTTAAACGCGAATTTGTGTTCGCCTTTTATTGTTTATTATTATTACTTTTTTTATCGTTATCGTCGTAAATAACAAATGGATTCCGAGGAAAATCGCGTTCGTACACAATTCATCGCGACGGGCGACACGTGAAAACGATACGGGCCACCGCCGTCGATAGTATTGCATACGGCACATATTATTATTATTATTATTATCGATCTAGGACAAAATGGACGCGGCCGTTTGGACGTTTGGATGCGAAAAAAAAAATCAAATTTTGAAACTATAATAGGGACAAATTATTTTTTTATAAAACGTACATAACAATACTATCTTATCTAGATAGGTATAATTATCCGGCGTTATCTAAATCGATAAAATCAACTTCGTGCCACTAAACTTCTCCAATGACGTATTATTTAGTTGATCGAAAGCAGTAGTTTCGCGTGTCTTTTCGTTTATCGTACCATCAGAACACTAGTGTAGCAACTCAAAAAACTTAATTCTGCGACGATAAAAGATAATTATAATATAAAGCAAACTTTTCTTTTGATTTAATACAGTACCGTGTTTTGTTATTTTAAATTTTTAATATTGAATTCACCTTAAAATAAACTAATGCATTGAAAAGAACATAGTTTTTTTTCCATACGAAAACATGTGTAACTCAAAATTGACATTTTTCGAGTTACTACACTAATGTTTTGATGGTACGATATATCATATTACATTATGGCGTCAATGAAATGCAACCAAAATCAATCATTTTTTTACAGAAAATGTATTATTAGTATCAGTTATTGTATAGTTGTATACAACATTTCATATTAATAATTTGTCCTTCCAATAATTAAAAAAATTTGATTTTTTTTTTGCGTCCAAATGTCCTCGCGCCCTAATGGCCCCGTCTATTTTTTCGTGTTCGTATTATTAAAGAGTGTCTGGAAAATTCGTGTACCGCGGAGGCGTAAGCGGGTTAGACCACACCGTACGTGAATACGTTCGAGCCTCTGAATAGCGGATGCTGTCGATCATAGTCATTATCCCCTGTCGTCTGCGATAGGCACACGGTTTTACGAAGTACAGAGAAAAAGAAAGTCGGCGCTTCCACGCGAACCGAGTATCGCCGAAACAAAGCACTAGGTATGCGAATTTTCGATGAAAACCGCAGTTGCCGGTACCGGCGAGAAAATCCCGAACGAATCGGGTATTTCATTGTTTCGGCGCGGGCTCGAAATCTTTTCCGTCATCTCTGGCCCGCTGTCGTGCCACACTGCGGCTCGGCGACCGATTTCGCCGTTTATAACATTATAATTAGGGCTAGGATAGTATAGGATTTTGCATTTTTTTTAGGATTTACAGGACGTAGCTTTTCAAGCACAAAATGTAATTTGGTCATATACGAGTCCAAATATATAGTTTTTATTTTGCTTCTTTTTTGCATTTTTTGTACTTTTATGGATTTCGGGTCATTTTGTAGCATTTTTAGGTCATTTTTTCAATTTTACGGGCATTTTTTATACTTTTTTGAAATCTAGGTAATATTTTTATACATTTTCATTTACACTAGATGTTCTCGATAAAAGTTTTGAATTTGTAACATAAATAATATCATATTCAATATTTCAATTATAGAGATAGTATAGATAGTATGATTATAGATAGTATATATATATATATATATATATTTTACAATATTATAATTTAAATAATTTTGTACCAAAATATTAATTAATAAATCATAATTAATAATTATATTGCATTTTTATAACATTTTAAAATCATTTTTTATCTTTTGGGCATTTTTTAAGGTAATTTAAATGTCATTTTAATGTCATTTTTTTAGGTTTTTTGGGTCATTAAAATCCTAGCCCTATAAATTATAATATTATATAAAACCGTTTAATCACGAAACGGTCGCAACCGTTTGAAAACGACTTTTGTCGCTATCAACACGTTCCGTGGCTAAACACAGAGCGTTCGAAACGAGTCGATTGCGTTTGATGGTCGTTTTATTGCGGCCACGCAATGTTATTGTGGTCGAATCGAATTGAATCGAAGACGGAAAAAAGTTACCGTTTTATGGTTTATACGATTTTGAAAGCCGTGATGAAATAATACGTTGGAAGTTAATGTTAAGTTTTGGTTCCGTTGCACACGACGCCGTTTGTGAGTCGGTATTTTTATTATATGTACGAAAAACGGCGAGTAAAATCGGTTCGTTTCGTCAGAAGGGTCGCGTTCGGTCGACTCTCGCTGTCGGTCAAAGAACGAACTTGAAAAATCGGCATGCGCGCGGTTAGTATAGATATGAAAAAAAAAAATTTATTTCAGTGATTTCGTATCGGAAAAAAACAGTTATTTTCACGAGAGTTTTACTCTTTGAACCCGACCCGTTTCACGAACAATCGTTAAAAGGCCACTTTTGCAAAGCGTCCGCCCGAACACGAAGTCGTTATAAACGTAATAATACGTATATTTACGTATTTATTTATTTACGCGCGAAGAGAAAGAAAAACAATAAAAAAACCAGTCCGTCTTACCGTTGTCGTGGGGTATGAGGTCGGGGTTCTTCTCGAGTCCATCGTCGATCGGTTCAGCGCGGTGATGGTGCCGGTCCCCGGCGCCACCGCCGCCTCCGCCGGTACCTCCGTTCGCGCCTCCGCAACCGTTGCCGACGCCGTCGTCTCCGGCGCCGTCGCCGCCGTCCGGGCCGCCGCCGCCTACGCCTCCACCTCCACCGCCACCGACACCTCCGTCGATGGCCGTCTTCGACTCGTCACCGGACCGCTGTCGGCGTCGACGTCGGCTCCGCTTGCGCGACACGGCCACGACGACGGCGATGATGCACGCGACCGACACTACGGACGCGACGCAGCCGACCACGATCACGGCCAACATGGGAGAGAAGCGAAATCCTGCGGGCGTTACGGCTGCACGCGGGAAAAAAAACAAAAAAAAAAAAAGGTTCAGGTTAGTTTTTGTGTTTTCCAAAAAATAAATAAACAAACAACACGGTAAAACCTCTGAGAACAGTGAACGTTTTCGAGACTCTATCCGCTACAGTAGTTTTTTAAACTTTTTAGAAGTATGAATTTAATAATTACGATTATTGTCGTACATTCTACCAAGATTAAGGCTGTGATTTCGATTAAACTTCTCATGATTGATAAAGATAAATATGAATTTTAATATCTAATTATTTTCTTAATTAATTTCTAATTAATAGGATGACGACTAGGTGCGATAACGAAAATCTCGGAATAGATTACATTTAATAAATCAGCTATTTCATTAATAATTATGGTATATTATCAGAAGTGGGTTCACGGACCAGAGAATGCTTTCGTGTTTGCGACAGAAAAAAAAAACCAAACAAATAAAAAACGCCCCTCTACGGAGACTCTCAGAGACTCTCAGAGACACTCAGACGCACTTTGACGCGTCCGTTAAAAGAGGTTTCGCACTAGTATTATTATTGATGTCGTATACGGTGGCTGAAAATCAAAACACCCTTGGCAGGCAACACGCGGAAACCGTCAATACGACCGTTGTCGCGAACGCCACAACCGGTGTTCGCCACTTTATCGGCCAGAGGTTACTGTAATATTTCGGTCGCCTTTCATCTACTAATTTCAACTTTAATATTTTTGAAATTGATTTCGTTGAAAAACATTACAAACTAATCCAACGGTAATTAATGCGGGTTCAGATTATTCGAGAGTAAAAATTATCCGCGAAATAATTTTCCGCACGTTTTAAATTCAAAATGTACAACACGTAATTTCCGTTTTGTTTCGTTTCACTGAAACCGGCCGCAATACTATGATTCTATTATTTATCGACGTCGTCGTTGGTCGTTCGTCTCTTCATATATTGTCGTCGGCCGTACGCAGAGCAATAATAATAATACGTAATAACAATAATAATACGGTTGTTTTTTGTTTTCCTTTTTTCCGTGCGTTTCTAATTTTTCGGTCGATTTCACGACGTCGAGTGCCGACCGCCTTTATATTTTACCTCTTGAATATTTCACTGTTTACCTTTCATACTGCATATTTTATCGGCGCGAACGTTACCGTTGTGCTTTTAACGACATCGTAATTTTTTTTTTTTTTTTTTTGTTTCGTTAAATTCACTAGCTTTTTACTCCGCGTAAAAACGTTCGGGTTTCTTAGACGTTTCTGTTTTACAACGCTCGTTATTATAACGGTCGTCGCACGACGTAAAGTGTCACAACCCACACACACACACACACACAGCGACCGCGTCGACGTAGGCACAATATGTCCTGTTTCTGTATAGCACATCATAGTAATATTATATCGTGTCGTACTTGCAGTTCGGTCTCGACAGGGATCTCGCGCGCCACGACGTTATAATACCGTTCTCGTTTCTTACCGTGT
This sequence comes from Therioaphis trifolii, assembly GCA_027580255.1. Classification (NCBI taxonomy): domain Eukaryota; kingdom Metazoa; phylum Arthropoda; class Insecta; order Hemiptera; family Aphididae; genus Therioaphis; species Therioaphis trifolii. The sequence goes on along the minus strand of CM050405.1, from coordinate 26,637,212 downwards.
ACGAGAGTTATTTCGTCGTGAACGACAATGAATCGCGTTCGACGGGCCCAAACCGTATCCGCGCGTATACGGTGTAATAATATATTATTACGGTGCGTCGGCGTGCCCTCCACCGCCGCCGCCGTGGCGTTTATGCCCCGGGCACGCGTGTCCGTAATGGTTTCCACCGCGCGGTATCAAATTTTATTACCCGCCACAGTGTACTATACCATCGGTTACCATATATATATTATTATTATATATATTATTATTATTATTATCGAGGTACAACGCCCGGTCCCGTTGTTCGCGGTTAATCTAATTACGGCCGCGCGATCGGATGATATGTTTTATTGGCATTCGGCGAGAACTTGTTACGTCTGTGGTACTACTGCCGCCGCCGCCGCCGAGCGTCACTATTTCATTTTTGATCATCACTATTCTTTTTCCGACCTCTCCAGCCCACCGCACGACCCGCGCGTAATTGAGTGTAGGTATATATAGGTGTTCCTCATTGCTATTGTTAGCTCTCCGAAGCCACAGTCAGTTACGTGACTGGAATAAAAGACACGATATATATATATATATATATATATATATATATATATATATATATATATATATATTATACGGACAAAGTATACGCGCACGCGTTTATGTACACAGTCGGAGCGTGTATTCTTTTAAGTAATGACTATTGGTCCGGAATAAATTTCAATTGAGAACGCCATTTGTGCACCGATAGGTTATTCGATTTTCTCGTGGCCTTTGTGTTGTCCGTCGCGGACGTAGCGCATCAGCCCGATGTGTACCTACACTGCGTTTACACCCACCCATACACACACACACACACACACACACACACACACACACACACACACACACACACACACACACACACCGAGTGGCTTTCGAGTGAAATCCACAAACGATAGGCGTCGTGAACGTACACGCGGTGTCTGCACTCCCTTATATCCCACACTAACTGGAAACGCCTCGAAGCGATACAGAACATTGGACTACGCACTATACTTTCGGCCCCCTACTACATTCGTAACCAGACAATACAAAATTCTATCAGACAAACCTCCATCCGTGAACACTTACACAAAATTTCAAAAAAACATCATTTTACACCAACTCTTTCTCCAAATACAAACACATCAGACAACTAGGTCGTTCCGAACCCTACCGAATCAGACATAAATACATACGCCCCTTCGAATGGTCCAACCTATGACCACATCAATAACAAATAAAAAAATAAAAACAAACCAAATATCATACAACTTTTCATGGGCAACAGCCCGACTAAAGTAAATAGGCTTTTACAAGCTGTCCTATTAGCAATAGCAATAGCGGTGTCTGCAAATACCGGCGGAAATGTCAAAACGCACACGCACACGTGTACACATGGGTACCTAATGTGTGTCGGTAGGACGGACAGGCGATTAATGCATGCGGCATAAACGGCCGGCGTTACTGACACTAGCTCGTTGCGAGTCGCAGAATCGAGTGTATATGCGCTGTATGTGTTAAATTACTCTACGGTAGGGTAGCCGAGGCGGCCCGCGTGCCATTTCGATCCGGCCCGTGGTATGTTTGAAAATTTCAAACTCTGATTTTCAAAATAAAAATGACTTTTGGAAATTTTAGAAAATGTTCGCCTTTATGATTTTATATACTTATAGATTCTTTACCATACGAAAACGTGAATATGTATACATTTTTAATGAACGATGTCCCAATCATAAATATTTTTAACTGCCTTTTTATTTATTTATTTTTTTGCTGTTTAAACCATACGCATATCATATACAGGTACAGTATTTTATAAGGGGGGGGGGAAACCAAACGTAAATCTCATGGTTTCACGGAGCATACGCGAAGACATACTTTGTGCCGTAGATTGAATGTTTTTTTTCTAATTTGCAAACTTACGCCCAAATCCGATATTGGAGTCGGCAGCAATTTTCGAGTCAGAAAACACCGGAAACACGCGATAACGTCCTGACGGAAATGCGATTCGATCGTGAAAGGCACGAATTAATACGTCATGACACCACACGACGCGGTTTGGTATCGTTGTACCGCTGTGACAGTAAATTATTTATCGTCTCCGCCGCCGGGAGTGATCGTTAATTGTTTTAAAACAGGACACTAATTGTTTCGGAAATTCTATCGATTTTATATGGAGTTTTTACGATTATAACGCCACGGCCGAAGGCCCGCCTAATGCAATTACGATTTTGACTTTTAAGCGAAGGCGTATTATTTTTATTTTTTTTTCGTTATCCAACACGTCTAAAAGCTTTACCTCAAAACACTACGGCCCGGGACACGGAGAAGGATACAACGCGGTGGTGATGATGAAAATAACTTTATCCGACGTGTTATACTCCGTGGACTAATAATAATAATAATAATAATTATAATATCATTATTATTATTATTATAGTTATATGAAGTCATAAGCCAGGTAACAGACGGAAAGATAACGCGTCACAAATTACGTGTCATAATAATATGACGCAAAGTTTAAGTTTAATATCCGTGTAAATACGGTAATATTATTATTATTATTATTATTATTATTATTATTATTATTATTATTATGATATAACGTATTATATAGCAAAAGCAGCAGCAGCAGCAGCCGCAGAGGGTACGACCGGAGACCTCTCTAAAGCAGTGTGCCATCAAACGTTATCATATTATACACGTTATCATGTTATTCCGTATCAATCTCCCTACCGAATACGTACTGTGCGGGTCAAAAGAGAGTAACTATTCTGTCGGCCCGCGGACGAAATTAAAAAAATAATAGCAATACAAAAAAAAAATAACAACAACAAAACGAATCCCTAATGCCCGTTTTACGCGAAGGTTTTAACACCGGATTCAGCCAGTTACTCCGTGAGATATTTTTTCGATATTTTAACCCGCGCGTACGATTACGGTTGTTTTCAAAAATAAATCATACGGGTCGCAGACCATAGTGTAATGGGTCGCGCGCTCACAAAGAACAAGGCGATTTATCTCGGAATTATATTTCTAGAGTTTTCATTTCTAACGTACCCACCTACTTATTGTTTGATATGTAATTTATTTTTTTCACGTGAAATGCACGTTTATTCGTTTCCTTTTTTTTTTGTGTTTGTAATTTTAAACTGATAATTTTCATTTTTAGTGTGGCTTTTTTTTTTTTTTACGGAAATATGTTTAGTTATGTGCGACTAATTCGCAGTGATATAACCGACGGTTTGTTGAATTTAAAAAAAAAATTAATTAAGTTTGTTATCATACTCAGGGTTCAATGTAACTCCCATTCAATACATTTACATTGAAATAATTTGAGTTAACCTTTTGAGTTTTAACCTTTTTTTTTATAAATGTTTATGTTAAATTTACAAATGATATGCAAAATAATGATTAAAACATATTAAAATGTACGCGTATTTTTTCACGAAATACGTGTGTGTACTTATAATTTTTTTTCTAGATACATTTATTAAAATCATATATATATATTTTTTTTTTTTTGAAAATGTATTGAATTTAATTATAAAATTATCGTAAAATTTAAAATGTGCACTATGCATTGTGCATTTTACACAATATTAATTAGTAACAAAAATTTAAAAAAAAAACAGCTACGAAATATATTATACTTCGTAACATATTTTTTGTCATTTTTTGAATCTATAATAAACGAAACGAAACGTTTTGAAAAAAAATAATTATCGGATCAATAAAAAAAAAAATTTAAAACCCGTTCACTGTGGTTATGAAAAGGATATGAAGTAATGTCCACGTCTGAAAAAGGTCGATACGAGTATACAAAATAATGAGTATAGTTTAATTATTTATTTCATTAACGTTGTCGTCCCTCAGCAGTGAAGACTAAATGAAAACCAAAAGCATTTCGAAAAATACACTTTAATGCGTTTATTAATAAACTGCCTCGTAACTACCCGCGCACTTGCGGGCTGGATCCGCCGCGTACGCCCCGAGCACGAATTCCGGCCGATTTTAATTATTGCTATTTCACCGCGTTATATATGCACCTTACATAATACAATAATTTCGCAAAGCGTCAAGCCGCCGCGGTGCTCAACTCCCGGAGGATTTTCTTACGGGGTATACGCGCGCATACAATATAGGTAGGTACTCGGTAATTATCACAGAGTTAAGTTCGCAACACGCGGTGCATTAATACTAAATCGCTTACACTATGCACCGGCTCCGTATATTTTGACACCACTCATACGTGTACGCTCGAGGCCACACACACACACACACACACACACACACACACACACACACACACACACACACACACACACACACACACACGCACACACGCACACGCACACACACTACATTTACAAGCGCACGCGCACACAAGCATGTATACCCACTAAAACACGCACGTACGTAAGTCAGTATCAGTCATAAATATTAAATAACGTTCAATGGATTAGACATTTGTTTATATACGTTAATTACTAGTGAAGCAGTGTCTTGCAGAGCCTCTAAGAGCAACGGTTTTTCGGTTATAACTCTAGTTATAAGGTCCGGATTTGAAGGAGAAGTGCATTTTTGTTTTAGGCACTCTAAAACAATGTAGACCAAGTACATCATTAGATTCGTGTGACAGACGTTTAAACAGTGAAACTTGTCCCTCGCGTTTTCGCCGGGTTTTTTTTCAGGGAATTTTTCCTGTTTTAGGTCATTTTATTAATTTTTAATTCATATTTGCACATTTCATAAGAACTTGTATAGGACTGGGTAGTGACTTAAATTAAACAATATATACCTACGATCGTTCGATGCAACTTGCGCAGTCGTACAACGTAAAATTTAACATAATCTTCGTTTTACATTTTGGTACGTTTAGAATACAAATACGGCTCCCCTAATAAGCTCCAGTTAGGTGAGGCGACGAAGTGACTTATTGGTATTTCTATTCATAATTTAATCAGTTATTTTCATCGTATTGTACTACACTGTTTTAAACTATTTTAAATTGATTAAATAAAATAATTTTTAATTTAATAATTAAATATTAAAACGTGTATTAAATTGATTTTTCGTAATGAAATAAAAATACGAAAAAAAAATCTAGGTCATTTTTCGTTAGCATTAATGCAGTCAAAAGGCATTTTTCAGATCATAATTGGTTCTTTTAGAGCATACATTTTTCGACCGTTCTTAGGGCATTTAAATCCGGGTTATATTTATAAACAATTGTACGCCAGTGCCTACGTGGTGTTATCGAAAGCAGTGAATGTACAAAGTTGGAAAGGAAAACGTCACGTTATCGTCGATGTTTCTCGTCAATTTCGTAATTAAGTATATAATTTAAAGCACCTGACGATTAATGATTGATATACGAATCGATACGACCCAATAATAATATGTAAACGCGGTGTAGATATATAAAGACTAGTGGTTGGTATGCGGCGGGAAACCACTTCAAAAATGTAAAAGAAGAGAGTACACTAAAAACAAGAATAACTAAAGATCACTGCAAGTATTCGCTGAAAGTATACCGCATTAAATCCAGTTGAAAAAAATCGTTCGAGTTAAAAAAAAAAAATGTGCTAGATGAATTAATGCGGCTTCGTATGCAAGAGAAAAATAAATCTAAAAACATATTTTTAATGCAATTTTTTATCTTTTTAATTATAAATAAACATCGCGTTTCTACATTGTTAAGTACTCTGACGTCACGGTAATAATTGAATAAACTCGTCGAGTTACCTTTTAACGTTTAAAACTCTTAATGTAAAAATATAAATCACTTTTGGTTGAAAAATAATTTGGGAAAACTTTTATCTATGACCTAATATAAGATCAAACAGATTCTACATTCCCAATGTATAATGTACGGACAATAATATTACAGTATCATAATATACGATTCAATACACAATTTTATTGTAAAAACACAACTGTAAAATATGTTTTAATTCGCTCGTGACGAATCAAAACGAATTACGCCTTTAGTAAGCAGATTTATTGATCTTTCTTTTAATTTTCATTTTTTTTTCCTTTCTGGTCCGCTAGATATTAAACTATGAATATCGGTCCTCTAGTGACTCAGATTCACCCGTCTCCCGACGAAAATTCAATTTGACGCGGAGGCGTCCGGCGGCAAAGCCCTCTCGCCGACCGCTGCGTTTGTACGTTTCGGCACGATGAGGTGTAGGTCGACGGACCGACAATAGTTCGGCCGACCGTACAAGAGGCCGCCAACCGACGGGCCGACAGCATAAAAGGCCTGCGATATAATATTACGTTTTTTCGACATTTTTACGTATTTTGCCCCAAACGAACAGCTGTGTTTATCTTAACACCATGAGAGCGATTTACAATAGTCCGACCAAGTGCCGGCCTTAAGGGGGGGGGGGCGAGCGGTGCGATCGCGAACTTTACAAAATGTAATTAATATGATCACATTATTAGTGGAATATTAAGTGAGATTTCATTTTAGTATTTTCTCAGAATATGTATCGAAGTAGTTTGGTGATTCTTTGAGTTAGACGGCATATTTGAAAATGTTTGCATATCCAAGCATATTTGGTACTTGTTAAAGTATTAAAGTTTATAAAACCGTGTTTTTTTTAAACTTCTTTATTTTGTATTTTTATTCAAAAATATTAACCAAAGAAATGGTATAAGAGGATTTAATATGATTTTATATATTATTTTTTACTATTCCTCAACCAATATTGTAAGTTGATGTTTGCAATCAAAAAATTAAGTTACCTATCTAATTTAGTTGAATTATTATTTTCAAAAGAAATTAAAAAAATAACAAAAACATAATTAAGTGCATAAAAATTAATCAAATAAATGCATATATGTTGGGCAAGAGTATATTTTTGCATAGAATTAAAAAAAATAAGAGCATATCAAGTGCATATTTAAAAGTTTTTAGATGCATAAATGCATATTATTTTAGGCTTTTTGAGTGCATACAAATCCGGACTCTAGTTATAACGAAACAATTGACCTGTTTGAAGGAAAAAAAAGAGAGAAAAAAAATGTTCAAGTCATATTATATGCATATTCTAAGCAGTATTCATTTTTTAAATAATGTTTGTAAGGTATTAAATTTTTTTACTGTCGATAAAAGTATAATTATTTGGTCATATTTATCTCATCATGTTCATGTATTACTAAAAGTATTAATTATACCCAGGGAGCTACTAATTTTGAGTTTTATAGAAATAACGGTTGATTTTTGTTAGTTTACATTAAAATTTAGATATCAAATATGACTTTAAAGTTAATTTAAGGACTTGGGGCCCCGTTAATTTCTGCACTGGGCCCCAAAATACATCGGGCCGGCACTGGTCCGACGGACCCTACAAAATACTTATAACGAAACGAATTTTGTTCTCGTAACGTATGTCGTTAAGCGTTTAGCTCAAAACTATAAAAATGTATATTATTTCAATAATTTACAATCGTTTTTTTTTTTTTTTTTATAAATTATTTTATTTTATTATAATGATATTTCACAACCGTAGTTTCGTATACGTTTATTCGAAATATTTGTATTTTCAAAAAAAAATGCATAGCGTATAATATTTAAAACTATAAATTACAATATTTATAATGTAATTTAATAAAATATTTTTGATTTTCGGCCTCTAGCGCGTCTGCCTTATTATAATCAGTCTGTTATTATTATTATTATTATTATTATTATTATTATTCAGGCCCCCCCCCTTTACTGTCGGTCGACCTGACGTCCGGATCACCGGCACGAGATCTCGGGCGCGAAAGATTTCTCGGCGGGGTTTCGCGATCGTTCGACCGTTTCGTCGCGACAATCATATATTTTATTTATTTATAATGATTAACGCCAATCGGCTTTTATACAAATTACTTACATACAAAATAATAACAAATTTAAATAACAATATTAAAATAGTAAGACAGCAAAAACCAATAATATGGTGAAACAAAAATAAAGGTCCTAGGCACGAAATTGTCACAAATTATATAAATTGTATACACGCATCAGTCTAGGGAAGGGGTGCATTGGCAGCATAGTTGGACCGATCTGTTTGTAGGTAGAACGTGCGCTGGTATCGAGTGTTGCTAGGAACAAAAATAATTTCTCTAATAATCGAGGTGCATCAATTTTCCCATTTAATAGCCCAGAAATAAATCGGTAACTATGTGTCTGATGTCTAACTGATAGTGACTCGAGACATAAAATATAATTTATTGGTTGATAGTCATTGGGTGGATTAGAAATGTTTAGGCAGTACCTCATATAAGTATCATATCGTATCGTATCTTATCGTATCTTATCGTATACGTACCCGTGCGCTTCTCCGCCGACTTGAGCGTGTAGGCGTACAGCTGCACCGGGTCGGACGGACCGCGGCTGTTGTACGCGTACACGCTGATGTCGAATCCCAGGCCGGACGGCAGGTTGCCGACGGTGAACGCGGGCCGGTCGGCCGTGACGTTGCCGGCCAGCGACTGGCCGTGCCGGTCGTACACCTCCATCACGAACCGCTGGCTGAGGCCGCCGTCGAAGCCGGGCTGGCACCGGACCACCAGCGACGCCGACGTCTGGTTCACCACCGAACAGTTCTCCAGGCTGTCCGGACGCCCTGAAACAACGGTCACCGGTTGAGTCGTGGTCGTGACACGATGTGTGGTACATAATAATATAATATTCTAGTGTAGTGCCGTTAAATAAAATAAATAAATTGGAAAAATAAAAATGCATTTCCTAACTAATTCATAGCGTCGTGCATTGTCGTGATTCCCTGAAATCACAGCAGGTACAAAACTTTCGTTGATTCAAAAATCAAAAAGTCGAATCGGGTCGTTTTCAAAGCGGTTTGCTTTGCTCGCGTATTATTCACCATTTTAAATTTGATTACATCCAAACATGAAAATTTTTCACAACACAATCTCTATAATCTTCATGACTTAAACAATACATGAATATTGAATGTATCATTAAAACAAAATATTATTTTATAATATAACGAATATTTTTCTAATAAAAAATTTTATAATAATACCGAAACAATAAAACAGTAGGTACTATATAGCATATTTTTATTTGGTTAATAGTTCAGTTTCGGCAGATGCGAAATCGTATCTTTGCACCAGCTACATTTTTCAAGGGGGGTGCAAGTGCACCGTCGTGCATCCCCGTAATTACGCCACTGACGTCGTGCACAAATCGAGGTGTGAAAAAAACGAACAAGTGAAACCGAGTTTCTTGTCGTGAACAAAGTCTATAAAAATGTTATTTATATTTTGTCAACTTGAGCGAAATCGATTTGACGAAAACCAAAGTCTGAACGAGGTAAATTATCAGAAAAGACTTTTAATTTTTTGGTATTACGAGTCGACCCACATTGTCCATGAAATATAATTATACACGCGTGTCACTGTGATACACAATAATAATAGTGGTTAAACAACAATAATTTTTATTTTTTACCAATACCTGCAAATCACGTTTTCTCAATTTGTTTTTCATAAAATATTGTTATTCAATAAAATCTGGGTAATATCTTTTTTGATTCACGAGGCCAAGGGATTAAACAAAATCAGAATTACACACACACACACACACACACACACACACACACACACACACACACACACACACACACACACACACACACACACACACACACACACACACACACACACACACACACACACACACACACACACACACACACACACACACACACACACACACACACGCACACACACACACACATCTTTCATCGTTAGTAGTTCAATTAACGGCGTCCGGGCGGGCAGTCACACAAATACTATTATTTATCCCACGTGGTCGATAATACTGTACAAATGTTTTTAAGGAAAACAATGTATCAAACGGATAACATCGAAAAGGTTCTTAAATAAGGTAAGCAATTGTTAAAATGTCGGCAGAGTGAAGGGAAGGCGATAATCTATTTTTAAATACACGCACGTTTAGTTATCACAAATCGATATGATAATACACGGTGGATAAGACGTGTTGAACGTAAAAACAAATTTTTTCTCACCTAATATAATACGTAGTCGTCGATAGAGACTATGACTACACCACATCGGACACGTGACTCGGGGAAAGGCGTTGAGGTTTTTCGTCCCCGTATAAGAAAATCCAACGAACCGGTTTCGGCATCGCGCGGCCGGCCGTCGAGCGTGCGAATATCACGTGTCGTCGAACACGACACGCGTGCCCGAGTCCGACGACGGTGACACGGCGGAACTTTTTGATATTTCCGACCTAGGTCTGCCCACTCGCGGTCACGCCGGTCGTCCGCCCGGGCGGGCGTGTCGGACGCGCACGCCGACAATTTCGTCCGTCTCCGGTGTCGGGCTCGGTCGCGATCGTATCGTTGTGCGCGCGCGGTACCGCGGGGGTACCGGGAACGAGGGTAGGGGGCACGGCCGTCGAGACGTAGCGACCAGAGTCGTTCGTTTCCGCATAACAAGTGCGAATGTTTTCGTTTCGTTTTGTTTTTTTTCCCTCCTCCTCCCGCAGGAACCTCGCGGGAAATCCCGCCCGTTCTCCTTCCCGCGAGCTCTTGCCCGCCCGCGGTCGTCCGTCCCAGCACCGCCGCCAAAAGAAACGGACTTGGCGGCGCGTGACGCCGTGCCAAAAGTTAAACGCCAAGTTCTCGGCGAGTGTGCGAGTGCGCCCGCACAAAAGGGTTCGGGTCGTTCTGGTTTTGTTAGCGCGCGCGGCCCCCGGATGTCGGTCGCCGGGTACGCCGGAAACGCTATTATGTAATATTATTATTATTATTATTATTATTATTGTGAAAACTTCCACTTGGTCGGTGGATGTGCTTTATCTACTGCACACTTCCGCACACACACACACACACACAGTGGCACTGGCGCAAAGTTTGCAGGCCCCCGTCTGAGAATAATCGGTTAGACGGACAACGTCGCGCGAGCACGCCGGCCACCGTGCGCCGTTTTTTAGTCGAGTACCCGCCTGCGTCGACGTCGCGCGACTTTTATTATTATTATCGTTATTATTACGTGTAGTTTTTAAAAACCTCGACGAGTTATTCGAGTACGACCGCGCGAGACGATGTTATCCACACAGCCGCGTTTTTCCGGGGTTCGGTGTCGTCCGGGTGAGCAGTGGTTGAAGTGGAAAATAATTATAGGGGGAGACCGAGACGTTAGGGAAAAACTAAGCGAGCTTTGGACCGTTGAATACATATTCAGGGCGTGAATATGGATTTTGATTTTTTCCAGCCACTCGAGTAGTGTAAATGACGGAAAATTCGGTGTCGAATAAAACATAAATCTATCCGTAGTACTATTTATTATTCTTTGGTCTGTAATAAAACATAATATAATATGATATTGTAATAGTAATATAATTATTGTACGGAAAAAAAAAACCAAAAACACAAAGTCTAACGTCAATAGACATGAACTGCACTCGTCGGTTATGAACTTGTTATATATTTAAACCGTTATCTCTGGGGAATCCTGCGGTTTAAACCATGAGGGACGCTAAACTTTATCACTAGAGAGACGCCAGTCCGTTGACCCTTTCGTTCTGACCACTGGGGCAGGATGATGGCTTTTCCGAGAGTCCGTGACGTTTCAAGAGGCGGCGAAACGAATTTTGCGTGATCACGATGGTTGTACTCGTATACGAGCCACGTCGAAGTGAGCGCTCGATTGCCCGTTGAACGGTACGTACGACAGTCATTAGACACGAACGGCAAATGCAGCTCCGTTCGATCACTGACACCTGGGGGCACGACGACGAGCAGACGCCCGAATATGGTTTCTCGGCAGGCCATAATGGTCGCTTAAAACGGTAGTCTAGCAGACGCGGGTGCTCCGTTCGATAATACGCGAGTGTATGTATGGTCAGCGGAGGTCATTTTGATTTTTTTTCCCGCCTAGAGAAAAATATAACGTCACGCGAGGAAACGAGTGAGAATGAAAAATCGCAATCGTGTTAGAACGAGAAAAAAATCGAAAATATATCAAAGAGGAAACCGGTGTGCATTTTATTTTTAAACGATTTTCAATATATGATTGGTATCACTCAATGCTACTTGTTTAGTTTAACTCGAACAACACATTTTTTTTTCTTGATGATAATATGTCGCATTATTTTTTCAGTTCTCCAACCGTTATTGAATGATTTTGACGGCCCGCAGACATTTCCATTAAAACTTCTTTATTTCGGTAGTATTTTGAAACGTAAACGTACGAGATGAAATTGAGAATAACTGTTACTTGTGAATCACTTAAAAGTTCCGTTATCGTTTTTCAACAAGTACACTAATATTATGCCGTCACCGATTATGTAGAAATCGTAATAATTTCTGTTGTCACAAGCTCAAAGAACCGATGGAAGTATAAAATGAATACTTATTTTTTTATTTTTTTTTTTTTACTTTGTTTTACTCGAACGATTTTCAGACTCAATGTCATTCGAAATTCAACGTGAACGCTTGGTGGTGAATTTATTTTGAAAATTTTTGTACACAATACGTTTCCTTCACACGGAATTAACTTTTGGAAGATCGAGCAAAAAAAAAAAAAAAGTGTGAACTACAATCACTGCGGCATTGTAAGTGAGCAGAGGGACGGCCGTGATTGACGCTATTGTCGACGGAAATTCTCAAATTATACCCCGTCGTAAATATAATGCGTTCCGCAGATATTCTAATAGAATACGATGTGTTCGTTTTTTTCTTCCGTGTTCGTTGTACACGAACCACTCGTAACGGATTTCTTTTTATTTCGCGCCGAATCGCGAAAGAGTTTAAATATTTTTTACCATTCTCTTTTTCGGCTGTAACGTGACCGGGATCGTATCGTTGTCGAATCGACGAGTGATGTACAAATATC